>CM029562.1:919137-1399262 GCA_017309665.1 Coelopa frigida
TTCATAATTTATGCAATTTTCATGAAATCTTAAATCGTTCATATCTCCGTAATACGCGTTATTTTGCGAAAAGGACGTTAATTCGTGACGACCTATAAAATTTTTAAAATTTCATAATTTATGCAATTTTCATGGAAATCTTAAATCGTTCATATCTCCGTAAATACGCGTTATTTTGCGAAAAAGGACGTTAATTCGTGACGACCTATAAAATTTTTGAAAATTTCATAATTTATGCAATTTTTCAAGAAATCTTAAATCGTTCATATCATCCGTAATACGCGTTATTTGCGAAAAGACGTTAATTCGTGACGACCTATAATTTTTTAAAATTTCATAATTTATGCAATTTTTCAATGAAATCTTAAATCGTTCATATCTCCGTATACGCGTTATTTGCAAAAAGGACGGTAATTCGTGACGACCTGTATTTTTTGAAAATTTCATAATTTATAGGCAATTTTCAAGGAAATCTTAAAATCGTTCATATCTCCGTTAATACGCGTTATTTTGCGAAAAGGACGTTCAATTCGTGACGACCTGTAAATTTTTAAAATTTCATAATTTAGTGCAATTTTTCATGGAAATCTTAAATCGTTCATATCTCCGTTAATACGCGTTATTTTGCAAAAAGGACGTTAATTCGTGACGACCTGTATTTTTTTGAAAATTTCATAATTTATGGCAATTTTTCATTGAAATCTTAAAATCGTTCATATCTCCGTAATACGCGTTATTTTGCAAAAGGACGTTAATTCGTGACGACCTATAAAATTTTTAAAAATTTCATAATTTATGCAATTTTTCAATTGAAATCTTAAATCGTTCAGTATCTCCGTTAAGTACGCGTTGATTTTGCAAAAGGACGGTAATTCGTGACGCCCTGTATTTTTTTGAAAATTTCATAATTTGATGGCAATTTTTCAAGGGAAATCTTAAAATCGTTCATATCTCCGTTAATACGCGTTATTTTGCGAAAAAGGACGTAATTCGTGACGACCTATAAATTTTTGAAAAATTTCATAATATAGTGCAATTTTTCAATTGAAATCTTAAATCGTTCATATCTCCGTAATACGCGTTATTTGCAAAAAGAACGTTACTTCGTGACGACCTGTATTTTTTGAAAATTTCATAATTTATGCAATTTTCAAGGAAATCTTAAATCGTTCATATCTCCGTTAATACGCGTTATTTGGCAAAAAGGACGTTAATTCGTGACGACTATAAAATTTTTTAAATTTCATAATTATAGCAATTTTTCAGTGAAATCTAAATCGTTCAATATCTCCGTTAATACGCGTCGCGTTATTTTGCAAAAAGGACGTAATTCGTGACGACCTATAAATTTTTGAAAATTTCATAATTTATGCAATTTTCATTGAAATCTTAAATCGTTCATATCTCCGTAAATACGCGTTATTTTGCAAAAGGACGTTAATTCGTGACGACCTATAAAATTTTTGAAAATTTCATAATTTTATGCAGATTTTTCATTGAAATCTTAAATCGTTCATATCTCCGTAAATACGCGGTTATTTTGCAAAAAGGACGTTAATTCGTGACGACCTATAAAATTTTTTGAAAAATTTCATAATTTATGCAATTTTCATTGAAATCTTAAATCGTTCATATCTCCGTAAATACGCGTTATTTTGCGAAAAGGACGTTAATTCGTGACGACCTATAAAATTTTTAAAATTTCATAATTTATGCAATTTTTCATGGAAATCTTAAATCGTTCATATCTCCGTAAATACGCGTTATTTTGCGAAAAGGACGTTAATTCGTGACGACCTATAAAATTTTTAAAAATTTCATAATTTATGCAATTTTTCATTGAAATCTTAAATCGTTCATATCTCCGTAAATACGCGTTATTTTGCAAAAAGGACGGTAATCGTGACGACCTATAAAATTTTTAAAAATTTCATAATATATGCAATTTTTCATTGAAATCTTAAATCGTTCATATCTCCGTATAGTACGCGTTATTTTGCAAAAGAACGTTAATTCGTGACGACCTATAAAATTTTTGAAAATTTCATAATTTATGCATTTTTCATGGAAATCTTAAATCGTTCATATCTCCGTAAATACGCGTTATTTTGCAAAAAGGACGTTAATTCGTGACGACCTATAAAATTTTTAAAATTTCATAATTTATGCAATTTTTCAAGGAAATCTTAATCGTTTCATATCTCCGTAATACGCGGTTATTTTGCGAAAAGGACGTTAATTCGTGACGACCTATAAAATTTTTAAAAATTTCATAATTTATGCAATTTTTCATGGAAATCTTAAATCGTTCATATCTCCGTAAATACGCGTATTTTGCAAAAAAGGACGTTCGTTAATTGTGAGCGACCTGAAAAATTTTGAAAATTCATAATTTAGAATTTTTCATGGAAATCTTAATCGTTTATATCTCCGTAAATACGAGTATATTTGCAAAAGGAGCTTTAATTCCGTGACGACCTATAATTTTTAAAAATTCATAATTTTTGCCATTTTTCAAGAATCAGTTAAATCGTTCATATCTCGTTTAATACGCTGCTTATTTTGCGAAAAGAACGTTAATTCGTGACGACCTGTTAATTTTTTGAAAATTTCATAATTTATGCAATTTTTCAAGGAAATCTTAAATCGTTCATATCTCCGTTAATACGCGCTATTTTGCAAAAAGAACGTTAATTCGTGACGACCTGTATTTTTTGAAAATTTCATAATTTATGGCAATTTTTCAAGGCAAATCTTAAATCGTTCATATCTCCGTTAATACGCGTTATTTGGCAAAAAGAACGTTAATTCGTGACGACCTGTATTTTTTTGAAAATTTCATAATTTATGGCAATTTTTCAAGGAAATCTTAAATCGTTCATATCTCCGTTAATACGCGCTATTTTGCAAAAGACGTTAATTCGTGACGACCTGTATTTTTTTTTAATTTATGCAATTTTCAAGAATCTAATCGTTCATATCTCGTATACGCGTTATTTTGCAAGGAATCTTAATATCGTTTCAATTTTTAATATTTCTAATTTGCAATTTTCATGAATCTTAAATCGTTCATATCCCGTTTAATACGCGCTATTTTGCAAAAAAAACGTTAATTCCGTGACGACCTGTATTTTGGTGAAAATTTCATAATTTAATGGCAATTTTTCAAGGAAATCTTAATCGTCCATATCTCCGTTAATACGCGTGATTTGGCAAAAAGAACGTTAATTCGTGACGACCTGTATTTTTTTTGAAATTTCATAATTTATGGCAATTTTCAAGGAAATCTTAAATCGTCCATATCTCCGTTAATACGCGTTATTTGGCAAAAAGAACGTTAATTCGTGACGACCTGTATTTTTTTGAAAATTTCATAATTTATGACAATTTTTCAAGGAAATCTTAAATCGTCCATATCTCCGTTAATACGCGTTATTTGGCAAAAAGAACGTTAATTCGTGACGACCTGTATTTTTTTGAAAATTTCATAATTTATGGCAAATTTTTCAAGGAAATCTGAAAATTCATAATTTATGGCAATTTTTCAAGGAAATCTTAAATCGTTCATATCTCCGTTAATACGCGTTATTGGCAAAAAGAACGTTATTCGTGACGACCTGTATTTTTTTTTTAAATTTCATAATTTATGCAATTTTTCAAGGAAATCTTAAATCGTTCATATCTCCGTTAATACGCGTTATTTTGCAAAAAGGACGTTAATTCGTGACGACCTGTAATTTTTTTGAAAATTTCATAATTTCGTGCAATTTTTCAAGGAAATCTTAAATCGTTCATATCTCCGTTAATACGCGTTATTTTGCAAAAAGGACGTTAATTCGTGACGACCTATAAAATTTTTTAAAATTTCATAATTTATGCAATTTTTCATGGAAATCTTAAATCGTTCATATCTCCGTTAATACGCGTTATTTTGCAAAAAGAACGTTAATTCGTGACGACCTGTATTTTTTTGAAAATTTCATAATTCGAGCAATTTTTCAAGGAAATCTTAAATCGTTCATATCTCCGTTAATACGCGTTATTTTGCAAAAAGGACGTTAATTCGTGACGACCTGTATTTTTTTGAAAATTTCATAATTTCGTGCAATTTTTCAAGGAAATCTTAAATCGTTCATATCTCCGTTAATACGCGTTATTTTGCAAAAAGAACGTTAATTCGTGACGACCTGTATTTTTTTGAAAATTTCATAATTTATGACAATTTTTCAAGGAAATCTTAAATCGTTCATATCTCCGTTAATACGCGTTATTTTGCAAAAATAACGTTAATTCGTGACGACCTGTATTTTTTTGAAAATTTCATAATTTATGGCAATTTTTCAAGGAAATCTTAAATCGTTCATATCTCCGTTAATACGCGTTATTTGGCAAAAAGGACGTTAATTCGTGACGACCTGTATTTTTTTGAAAATTTCATAATTTCGTGCAATTTTTCAAGGAAATCTTAAATCGTTCATATCTCCGTTAATACGCGTTATTTGGCAAAAAGGACGTTAATTCGTGACGACCTGTATTTTTTTGAAAATATCATAATTTCGGGCAATTTTTCAAGGAAATCTTAAATCGTCCATATCTCCGTTAATACGCGTTATTTGGCAAAAAGAACGTTAATTCGTGACGACCTGTATTTTTTTGAAAATATCATAATTTCGGGCAATTTTTCATGGAAATCTTAAATCGTCCATATCTCCGTTAATACGCGTTATTTGGCAAAAAGGACGTTAATTCGTGAGGACCTGTATTTTTTTGAAAATTTCATAATTTATTGCAATTTTTCAAGGAAATCTTAAATCGTCCATATCTCCGTTAATACGCGTTATTTGGCAAAAAGGACGTTAATTCGTGACGACCTGTATTTTTTTGAAAATTTCATAATTTATGGCAATTTTTCAAGGAAATCTTAAATCGTTCATATCTCCGTTAATACGCGTTATTTGGCAAAAAGGAATATGGAATATCTTAATTTCAATTTTTCTTGCCTGGAACTTCGCTTGCAAATTGTGCTCCCTCTTTTCCTCTATCGCCCTCTCGTTTTCACTGAAAGCTCTTTTATTTTCCTCCTGAAAGTATGCACTCGATCTCACCGCGACTGTTTCACGAGAGAAACAAGATCGCGTCATTTTTTATTGCCTCGATCGTAGTTGCATTGCCGTAGATTTACTATCGACAGTATTTGTTTTCGGTACACAGTGATCAAAACAACGGATCTGCGGGAGGTCCCGATCTCAGACGGAAGCGTGGTTGAGAGAACAGGCCGATGTGCTATAGTTGATATTGGGCTTCAACACTTTTTTTACTATTCGTCTACTCATGGGAATTCACCCTTTGAAGACCCGCTGCAATCGGAAAGGTCGAATTAGGGGCCATTAACTGATTCGAGACAAAGTTCTTGGAAGGGTTATCAAGTGCTCCTAACCGCGGTACCGCCGCCAGAAAGAGAGCGCGAACGAGAGCGTCACCAGACATAATTCCGTCGACGTCGTATCGAAAGCCTCTCGGCCATAATCGGGTTATGGCCGTCAATATTTGCGGACAGATAATTCTCCGTGAGTTCCCGACACCGACGCGGAGTCGGGGCGATCTGTGTGTTGCCTCCTCCGCCGCCCACAGATCGACAGATGCAAAGCCCCGCTACTCGGAGACAAACTAACAAAGCCGAGTTGGCAACGCGATCTTCTTCCGGCGAAGTCGAGAGGACCGGAGCCGCAGCGGTGACGCGGCAAAGGAGCCGACGAAAGGGAATCGAAGTGATCGCAAGCGCAAAAACACGTCGTCGTCGTCGTTGTCTGCGGCGGCGGCCACACGGCGCTCAGGCGGTCGGACGCTCTTTCAGTCAACGGCTCGACGTCGGCGCGACAACACATCGAAACCTCCGGAGGCACGCGGCGAACTCGCGTTTTCGGAACCGAGCAAATTCAAATTGGGTTTTCCAGTCGCAGTCGAACTCAACGAAGCCGGTTGCGCTTCGGCCACTCGTCGGCGGACGGAAGCGCAGAAAATAATTAATAAAAGTGGGCTTGTTTTGCACTCGAGTTCCTTCTATTCCAGCGACGGACTGTAATTGCGTATCGCGCCCTCGTGTGACGATCGAGCAAAAATAAATTGGGCTTCGATAATTGTTGGTCGAGTGAAGTGAAGAGCAACAAAAACAGCCACAACAGTCGATTCGAAAGGTAAAAAGCGAACGATTTCGTATTTATTTCAATTTGTGATAGAAAAAATTGGGTCACAAATCGTACAGATTGTGATTTAAAAAAAAGAAACATGTCCGTGAGCATCCACCGTGGAAATATCTCATACGCCCTGAGTTACGGAGTCGAACCCCAGCTGCCTATAACACTAGCGACGTATCCTGAGCTCAAGATTCCTTATCGTGGCCCGACCCCACCCCGAGCTCTCTCATTGATTGCGTCTCTAGAAAGCAAAGTAAAGACCCATATCTCGAAATCCGAGCAAATAAAAGGAGAGCCCCACCTCTGATGGGGGGTGGGGGGAAGAGCTTTTTATGGCCTACATCGCACCTTTATGAGACTCTCGAACAATGACAACAAGACACACATAAAAGTGAACCACAACAACAACAACATACATATAGGAGTATCACAACAATAAAATCATCTCCGTCAACAACCACATTGAGGCATCGTTAATCCGTGAGATTTGCACCACGATCCATACGAGTGATGAGCGAGGGGCGGGGCTGAGGGGCGTGACTAACTCAGTTGTCACCTGAGATTCGAGACCTCGTTCCAGTTGTGCCGATCGTCGCGGCGCTTGCGCAATGCGAGGATGGAGAGAGAAAGGAGAAAATAAGAAGAAGATGATGCGGACTTCGAGATTTGGGATTTGGAAGCAACTACGTGTTTAAAGAAGAAATTACGCATACGACGCGGGAAGAGACCGAGAGAGGCTTCGAGAAATTCCTCTCGGAGAACGGCATCAAAAAATCCGGGAAGTTAAAAATACCTCTCGATGACATCTCCGTACTTTCCATTTGCATAAGAATCTGATAAACATTTGATGGAAGGCAATAAGTTATACAAAATGATTTCGAGTCATTAAAGCGAATCGAAAACTAATATTGAAATTAATTATTAATGAAGAAAAAAGACGGCAGCTCACGAGCAAAAAGGGGGGAAAAGCTGTGAATGAAAATCTGGTTTCGTGCTGAGAAATCTTCGGCAACAACAACAACGACAACAACAGCAACAAAACGTGTGCCAACAATAAAAACACTTGAATGACATTTCAACACGTTTTCATTAATAATGCACTCGAAAAAGAATTGCATAATATATTCAACAAAAACAACAAGAAAAACACCACAAAAATATATCTCAACAACAAAAGAATTCACAAATTATTTCGGAGAAGACTGAAATTGTTGTTGCTTTTTGCAGTTGTCCGTCGACTCGATTGTTATTTTTGTTGTTGTTGTATTAGTGGTTTTTACGGTTTTTACTCACTTTTCTCACTTCAGGTAATCATCGCATACAACAACAATTGAACCAAACAATAGTCAAAACAACTTCAACTACAATAATGCGATTGTGTCGATGACATTTAGGTTTCGTTCTTCTTCTCGTTGTTGTTGTTGTTGTTGTTGTTGTTGTTGTTGTTATTGTTGTTGTTGCTCTGTCGTCACGTCTCGATCTTCCTCTTCTTCATTGTTGTAGAAGTCTTGCTGTCGTTGTTATTGTAGTTGTTGCTATAGTTGTTACCAGATAGTTTTGGTGTATTTGTTGTTATTGAATTGTTTTGCGCCTCTTCTGTTACCATTGTTGTTGTTGTTGTATTTTTCCCATTGTTGACAAGTGAAAATGGAAACCGCAGCAACATTTTCCATCGGCAAAACCAACAATTGTTTGCGCAACTCTCTGCAATGTTTGCTCATGCGCAACGTCCCTTGAACTGAAAATCGATAACAAGCCACAACAACAAGAACAACAATAATCTCCCACCAGTCGATGGGCGGAGAGCCACGCCCACAACAATGATCGATCCTACCCACAACTACATCATAATTTTATCTAAAATATTCTCGAAATTAACTTCATGTGAAAAACAAAAAAAATTAAACATTCTTCAAATTTTTAACAAATGTTCTCTGTACACTCACCGAAATATGATTGGAAACACTGAAAATTTTAATTTTGATTTTTTTCAAATTATTTTATTTTAATACAAAAACATGTTATTAATTTTTAAAAAAACAAATATTGCGAAAAATAATTATTACTAATAATTTTAAAAAAATTAAAAATTACGAATTTGATTTTAAAATCAATGTAATGTAATATAATTATATTTTTTGTAGTTATATTCAGTTAATATATTTTGTGAAATTCCACAATTTATTCGTGATATAGCAAAAAAACCTATAAATTCATTGGTAGAAATAATAATTGTTGTATGCGATCGTTGTTATTGGTGTTGCGGCTGTATTGTTATGTGTTGTTGTTTGCGTTCACGATTTAGTTGCTGTGGTTCTGGCCAGGAGCGATGGAATGCGCTTTTCGAGCAACAGTTGTTTGAACGACAGCCGGCAACTTCTGAAGGTCGTTGCTCGATCGCAACTCGATTCGGCTTCCACTGAATTCCAGCGTGGTCGATCAAGGGGTTTTATTTCAGGTTGCGTCTCGTTTAACAATTGATTTTGGCTATATTTAATTATTTTTCCCTCTGTTCCTCTCGTTTATCCCGTCCCCCAGAGGATGATATTGTCCTTGGACAACATTCTGCGACTCCTGGAACACAGTAAGAAGCTGAAGCTCAAGCCAATTGCGGGCACGCGGACGGGAGCATGGAAAACGGCGGCTACGTGAACCACGCCTACCTGGGCTCGACCGGAGCCTCGACCACCTCGATCCCCGGCGAGTACCGCTCGACGCTGGAGAGCGCGAATGGAGGAGAGGCCAAGAACGGCGCGCCCAATGGGGCGAAAGTCAAGGAGCTGGAGCTGCCGGAGAGTGCCACGCCCCCGGGCGCGGGGCGGCAGCGCGAGAACTGGGGCAACGACATCGAGTTCCTGATGTCCTGCATCGCCCTCTCCGTGGGCCTGGGCAACGTCTGGCGCTTCCCCTTCACCGCTCTGGACAACGGCGGCGGCGCCTTCGTCATCCCCTACCTGATCGTGCTCTTCCTGGTCGGCAAGCCTGTCTACTACATGGAGATGCTCCTGGGCCAGTTCTCGTCGCGCGGCTCCGTCAAGGTCTTCGACTTCGCGCCCGTGCTGCGCGGCGTCGGCTACGGCCAGGTGCTGGCCACCGGCGTCGTGACCACCTACTACGCCACCCTGATGGCGCTCACGCTGCGCTACTTCGTCGACTCGTTCCGGCCCACGCTGCCCTGGAGCTACTGCCGGCCCGAGTGGGGCGACGCCTGCATCGACTCCACGCTGAAGCTGGCCGCGAACGCGTCCTCGGCCCTCAGCACGGTGCGCACCACCTCGGCCGAGTTCTACTTCACGTGAGTGCCACGAGTTCGCTTCGGCCTAGAGATTCATCCTCTTCTCCCTTCTCATAGGAACATCGTTCTGCGCGAGAAGGACTCGATCGACGACGGCATCGGCGCGCCCAGCTGGTCCCTGGCCCTGACGCTGGCCGTCTCGTGGCTGGTCATCTCGCTGATCCTGATCAAGGGCGTCAAGAGCTCCGGCAAGGCCTCCTACTTCCTGGCCATCTTCCCGTACGTCGTGCTCCTGGTGCTGCTCGTGCGCGCGCTCACACTGCCCGGCGCCTTCGACGGCGTGCTCTACTTCCTGAAGCCCCAGTGGGACCAGCTGCTGGTGCCCAAGGTGAGCCATCTCCATCGCTCTCTCGTCCTTCTCTCTGATCCCTGTTCTCTCCAGGTCTGGTACGCGGCTGTGACCCAGGTGTTCTTTTCTCTGGCGATCTGCTTCGGCAACATCATCATGTACGCCTCCTACAACCGCTTCGGGCACAACATCTACCGCGACGCGACGATCGTGACCACGCTGGACACGTTCACGTCGCTGCTGTCGGGCGTCGTCATCTTCGGCATCCTCGGCAACCTGGCCTACGAGTCGAACACGTCGGACATCCGCAGCGTGGTCAAGGGCGGCATGGGCCTGGCCTTCATCTCGTACCCGGACGTGATCTCCAAGTTCCAGGTGCTGCCCCAGCTCTTCTCCGTGCTCTTCTTCCTGATGCTCTTCGTGCTGGGCATCGGCAGCAACGTGGGCATGGTCTCGTGCGTGCTGACCGTGATCAAGGACCGCTTCCCGGGGCCCAAGCACTGGCAGGTGGTGGCCGGCATCGCCGTGGTCGGCTACCTGCTGGGCCTGGTCTACATCACGCCGGGCGGCCAGTACGTGCTGAACCTGCTCGACTTCTACGGCGCCTCCTTCGTGGCCCTCGTGCTGGCCATCTTCGAGCTGCTGGCCGTGGGCTGGGTCTACGGGGTCAAGCGTCTGTGCCGCGACGCCCGCTTCATGCTGGGCATCCGCACCTCGGCCTACTACCGCGTCTGCTGGGCCCTCGTGACGCCGGCCTTCATGGCCGCCATCCTCGTCTACACGCTGTGGGAGTACGAGCCGCTGCAGTACAACGGCTACACCTACCAGGACGGCGTCTACGGTGAGTTGCGAGCGCTTCCTTCCTAGTCTTCGACTCATTTTCTCTCTCCCCCTTAGTCTTCGGCTGGTGCCTGTCCGCCTTCGGCATCGGCCAGCTGCTGATCTGGGCCGTGGACGCCGTGCGGCGCCAGCCTGCGTCCGAGTCGCTGTGGCGTCGCGTGCTGCGCTCCTTCAGGCCGGACCCCGACTGGGGGCCGCTGGACCCCAAGTCGCTGAAGGAGTACAAGCACTACACGGGCGAGTCCGAGGCGACGGCGATGTTCCGGAAGAACGGGGCGTGGCACCGGATATACGACAACATCTTCGGGTAGACTCCCAGGCGTTCGTGGACCGAGCAGTATTCCTTAATTAAATCTAAGTTCGTAGTGTGTACGGCTGTTGTAATAATGAAATTAAACCTCGTTTTTTTTAACTAAGATCATGGTGTCGAACCGATTGAAAAGTCCTCAAAAAAAAATTATATTAAAAAAAATAAAAAAAACAGAAGTCTTTACCCCAGATGGGACTCGAACCCACAATCCCCGGCTTAGGAGGCCGATGCCTTATCCATTAGGCCACTGGGGCGGTTGAGCAAGCAAGAACAAGAATTCCATTTGAGAGCACTGTGATTAAACTGAGTTTAAAAGGGACTGTAGGGTGGCCGCTAATCGTGTGTTTTTGTTGTTATTTTTGAAACAACTGACGGCCAACACGGGTCGACAACGCGTTGTTTACCTTTTTCAACCATCCCTGTTTTGAAGTATGTTTTTGTTGATTTGCATTTTCCTTCCCTGGGGTTTCCTTGAAGAATGTTTGACACCAGTTTGACAGAACTGTCAAGTGTTTACGGCGCCAACTGTTTTTGTTTGGGATTTTTGTTGATTTTAAATAATTTTAATTTAAAATAACAATTAAATTAAATAAAATGGTGACTTGCATCGTGTGCTTTGATGAGGCTGAGAACCACAAGTGTTATAGATTTTTCCCTGAATTACTTCGGATGATTTCATCAAAAAATACGGCCGGCTTCAAGCCCGGGACAACTTGAAATAGAAACTCCAGGAAACTTGGAATCAGGTTTGTATTGTCTATAATTCCACTGTCCACGGTGTCTGATGTTGATTCTCTTACAGAGAACTCCGAGGCTTTTCCTTAGTTTGACGTGGTCCAGTTCGAATGGCGATGCAGACGTTTCTCTTTTCCCAAGTTCCCGAACGATTGACTCAAGCTGGTGGAGCCCTTGAATCCCGAGGAGCAGAAAAACCAATTATGTCTAATGTTTAAGGAACACAAAATAGACCAACGAAGTGGCTGTTTATTTAATATACGAATAAATTATATTAATAAATGTCGAATAACTGTCGGGGATTAAAATTAAAATAAGCTCCACTAGAGTTCGCTGTGGTCTCTGGACGTCGAGTCCAAACTCTGCCAGTCCACAATGTACTGGAAGACGTCCGCGGGCACAACACACGAGTCCAAAGCAAGTCCGAGGCCGAAGTACCGCTGGCGCAGCAGATACGCCGCCGCCTTCGGCTGTCGATTGCGTGTGAAGACGCCTTTCTTGTTCCCACCGACTCTTGTAAATGCTGCAAAATTTACGAAATTCTCTCAAGTTCTAATTCAAGACATCACACAAGCATACTTTGCGCTGTTTTGAAGTCGGCGAAGTTCCACACGAACTCGCCGATGAACCACTTCTCGCGCCTCAAGACATCGAAGGCCTTGAAGTGCTTGGTCAGGAGTGCAGCCTGGTAGTCCTCCGACCAGATGTAGTTAGGCAACTAAGAACGAACAGTCAAATCAAGAGACTCAAGGTGGATTTCACTCACGAAGTGCATTCCCTCCAAAGTGTCCGCTCCGTACTCCGACATGAGGACAGGCTTCTTGTGCAGCACGTGCCAGGACCTCGCTTCGGCCACCACGTTGTTCGTTATCATGTTCAACTGGCCCGCATTGTGGTACCAGGCGTTGTAGCGATTGAAGCTGATGATGTCCAGGTAGGGGGCCTAAACAAAATCAATCAAGTTGTAACTGCTTGAATAGCACTCATGTCTCACTAGTTTGTCCTTTGTGACGTCCGCGTTGATGGCAGCCGTTATGGGTCGTGAGGGATCCAGCGACTTTGTGTAGTTGGCCACGTCCCTAGGAAGGGTTGCGTCAAATGAAAATATCGTTCACCAATCAACTCACTTGAAATAGACTCCCGCCTTCGTGCTGGTCGATCTGGGCTCGTTGGCGATGGACCACATGATGACGCTGGGGTGGTTGCGATCGCGGTGAATGAGCTGCTCCAAGGCCGACTTGTGGTTGCGCTGCAGCACAGGCTCGAAGATGCTGAGAAGAGACTGTCAGAGCAAGCCATAAACAGGGATTCATTAAAACCCACTCCGTGTTCACGCTGGGGCACTCGTCGATGATCATGATGCCGTGCTCGTCGGCGAACTGCATCGACTCCTCGGAGTAGGGATAGTGCGAGGTGCGGTAGGCGTTGGCCCCGATCCACTTGAGCAGGTTGAAGTCGCGCGTCAGCAGGGCGAAGTCCAGCCCCTTGCCGCGGATCTGAGCGAAGGAGAAAGTGCGAAAGTGAATTGTTTTGGAGACAATGCTCGACCTACATCGGAGTCCTCGTGGCGCCCGAAGCCGCGCAAATACACGGGCCGGCCATTGATCAGCAGCGAGGCGTTCGTCCAGCTGAGCGAGCGCACGCCCACCTTCAGGCGGTAGACGTCGAGCAGCGACCGGTCCGCCGCGTGCAGATACAGCTCCAGGGTGTAGAGGTACCCGGGCTCGGGGTGCATCAGGTGTGGCCACCAGGGCTTCACGCCGGGCACCTGGAGCAGCCCCTTGAGCGTGCCCTTCGAGGTGTCGTTGGCCACGAGGACGCCCAGGTGGTCGCGCAGCTGGACGTGCACGTACAGAGGGGCGATGGGCGGCTCGTAGACGTCGTTGTCCGAGCGAAAGTTGCTCGCGAGCTGGTACCGGATGAGGCCGGTGTTGTTGGCCACCAGATCCGTGGTCACCGCCACGTCCTCGATGAAGACCTTCGGCGTGGTGTAGAGGTGCACGGAGCGGTGGATGCCGGCGTAGTTGAAGAAGTCGAACGTGTAGGTCTGCACGATGGTGACGCCGTCGTCGCTGCGGGAGGAGGAGAAGCTTCAACTTGACTTCAATCTGGCCATGGTGACGCCTACCTGGACTCCTCCACGACCTTGCCCTGCGGCACCGTGACGTCCAGCAGCGTGTTGTCGCACAGCACCGTCAGCCGGTTCTCGGCTCCGTATTTCACGAAGGCGGTGACCTCGGCCTCGAAGGGCAGATGCCCGATTTCGTGCTGCGCCACCTGCTCGCCATTCAGCCACTGCAAGAGACGCATTCGATGGATCCCTTAGCCCACCATGGAAACTCAGCTAAACTCACCACGATGGCGGCGTAGTGGACGCTGCCGAAGCGCAGCCACACGCGCTGATCCAGAGCCCAGGAGCGCGGCACGAAAAACCTCCGCTCGTACCAGACGGTGCCGACGTGGTCGCGCAGCTCCGCCTCCGTCGCGATGTCGTTGTAGCTGGCCGGAACCGGCATCGGACGCGTCGGTCGCGCCTTCGCCAGGTCGTCGCTGAACCATCGCTCGCGCACCCCTTGCATGGGGTCCGTCGCGTTCGACCGGACGAAGCTCCAGACGCCGTCGAGCAGCCGCACCTCGCGCGACTCCGACTCGTGTGGGTAGAGCAGCCCCCTAGTGGTGGGCACCGGCAGCGGTGGATCCGCCATCTCAGCCTCATCCGCCATCTCCGCTTCGTCCGGCGTCTCGGTCACCGTCTCCTCCGCCGCGAACAGCGCCAGCGACCCCGACAGGGTCAGCGCGAGAAGCCACAGCCCGCGCCCCATTGTGGTTACAGTGTTTTCTCCGTCGCTTCGGTCGTCGTTTCGTGTCGACTGTTGTCGTGGTCAGACTGTCGCGTAGTGCGTCGTTGGGTGTATCGATAAGAGCTTCTGCTGGAGGTAAACAAACAACAGCTGAGAGTGACAGCCGCCCGGCCCCAGGAACGGAATGGAACGTGGAGCATGGTAAGTCATGGTCTCGGGATCGGGGGGTCAATCGATGGAGTAGGGGGAGGACTTTATCAGTGGGACTCCTTATCAGACAGAGATATGATTGTCTTTTATGGGACACCGACTTCGATCGATTATTTGCTCATTGCCGTAAACAAGTCTGGCCGAAAAACTCCGACAGGCCCATTAATGAACTAAAGGACGTTTTTAGTATCATATCATGAACTCTTTGTAAAAACTAAATCCCGATAAAATATATAGTATTAAAGTCTTTCTCCACCTGCATCATTCCACCATGAGTCAGTCGCCCTTTATCTTCCCGATAACGAATGACATCATCGCTTGTCAATGACTATTTTCCGAACCCCTCTGATAATTTATCAAGTCAACCTGTTTTTGTAGTTAGTTTTATTAAAAATATCTATAAATATTTGATTTAACTCCATTGGGTACGGTATAAAATTTCGGACGTCTCCGAAAAACGCTTAAAACCTATGCTATGGAAACATAAAAGAACGCTTCACCGAAGTGAAGCCAAGGCGTCCGCGATGCTAAATATTTACATGAATAGTTCTGTCGCTGGATAACTTGTTAATGATTGTTGTTATTGAATAAGTGGCAGCTTCAGAGGTCCGCGTCGTCCCGCTTCCCCGCTCCACGCGCGGAACTCGCGTCGGTGATGTAGGTGAAGAGGTCCTCGGGGAAGTGGCAATGGTCGACCTCGCGGCCGAGGGCGAAGTAGCGCTTGCGCAGCAGGTGGGCCACCGCCTTCGGTTGGCGGCTGCGTGTGAAGACGCCCTTCTTGTTGCCGCCCACCCGGGTCACGGCTGCAACGAACGAGGGGAGTGAATAAGGATCGATCGAAGAAAAAGTCTCACTTACTTTGCGCGGTCTTGAAGTCGGCGAAGTTCCAGACGAACTCGCCGATGAACCAGCCCTTCTTGCGCAGCTGGTCGAAGGCCTTGAAGTGCTTGGAGAAGAGGTCCGTCTGGTACTCCTCGGTCCACACGTACGACGGCAACTAATCGAGTCAGATGAAGCAATCAGAAGAAGCTCGGATCTCTAAAAACGATCCCCACTCACCAGATGCAGGCCCTCGACGGTGTCGGCGCCGTACTCGGACATGATGACGGGCTTGTTGTGCTTCTTGTTCCAGGCCGTGGCCTCCTCGATCACGCGCTGGGTGATCATCTCCAGCCGGCCGGCGTTCGAGTACCAGCCGTTGTAGCGGTTGAAGCTAATGATGTCCAGGTGTTTGGCCTGCAGAGAGAGAGAGAGAGAGGTGGAGATATTCACATGGATAGAGAGAAAAAGCTCCAACTCACGGCTTTGTCGGTGTTCGAAGGCACTGCGATGGCTGCGGTCACGGGTCGCGTGCTGTCCAGGGACCTCGTGTAGTTGGCCACGAACCTGCGAAGGACACGAGATGAGAGATGGAGAAAGACTTCGAGTGAATGTTTCTTACTGAAAATACGAGTCGGCGTTGAATTGGCCCGTCCGGGGCTCGTTGGCAATGGACCACATGACCACACTGGGGTGGTTGCGGTCTCGGTGGATCAGCTGCTCCATGGAGGACTTGTGCTTGTCGAGCAGGGCCTGGTTGTAGTTCCTGAAGTGGGAGCGAAAAGTGAGATGAGACAAGTGGGCGAAGGTCGCCATCGAACTCACTCCGTGTCCACGCTGGGGCACTCGTCGATGATCATGATGCCGTGCTCGTCGGCGAACTGCATCGACTCCTCGGAGTAGGGATAGTGCGAGGTGCGGTAGGCGTTGGCCCCGATCCACTTGAGCAGGTTGAAGTCGCGCGTCAGCAGGGCGAAGTCCAGCCCCTTGCCGCGGATCTGAGCGAAGGAGAAAGTGCGAAAGTGAATTGTTTTGGAGACAATGCTCGACCTACATCGGAGTCCTCGTGGCGGCCGAAGCCGCGGAAGTAGACGGGCCGCCCGTTGATCAGGAACGAGGTGCTGTTCCAGCTGAGCGTGCGCACGCCCACCTTCAGCCGGTAGACGTCGAGCAGGGCGTCGTCGGCGGCCGAGTGCAGGAAGACCTCCAGCTGGTAGAGGTAGCCGGGCTCGGCGTGCATGAGGTAGGGCCACCAGGGCAGCACCTTCGGGATCTCGAGCACGCCCTTCAGGTCGGCGTTCGAGGTGTCGTTGACCACGAGCTCGCCCTCCTTGTTGCGCAGCTGGACGCGCACGTAGAGCGAGTCGGCGGCCTCGTTGACGACGGTGCCGTTGCTCTCGACCTTGTAGTAGACGTAGCCCACAGAGTTGTCCGCGGAGAGGTCGGTGGTCACCTCGACCTCCTTGATGAAGGTCCTGGGCGTCGTGTACAAGTGCACGGAGCGGTGGATGCCGGCGTAGTTGAAGAAGTCGAACGTGTACGTCTGCACGATGGCCATGCCGCCGTCTCTGCGGGGAGGGAGGGGATATTGTTGGTGATAGAGTTAAGAAGGGAACCCGCCCACTCACTTGGCCACCTCGGTGATCTTGCCCTGCGGCACCGTCGTCTGGATCAGGGCGTTGTCGCACAGCACCGTGATGCGGTTCTGCTCCCCGAAGCGCACGCGGTCCGTGATCTCGGCCTCGAAGGGCAGGTGGCCCATCTCGTGCTTCACCACCATCTCGCCGTTGATCCACTGGGGGCGATTCAATGGTTGCGGTTCAATGGATTTCAATTCGGTCGTCGGTACTCACCACGAAGGCCTCGTAGTGGACGCTGCCGAAGCGCAGCCAGACGCGTTGGTCGCGCGCCCAGGAGCGCGGCACGAAGAAGGTGCGGTCGTACCAGACGGTGCCCACATGGTCGCGGATCGCGTGCTCCGTGGTGATGTCGTTGTAGCTGGCCGGCACCGGCATCGGGATCGTGTGCTTCACCTGCAACGAACGGAGTCAAGTCTGATGCTGCCGCGAGAGGAATTCGGGGGAGATGGGGATAGAACCTTGCTCAGATCGTCCGTGTACCACTTGTCGCGCACCCCCTGGGTGGGGTTCGTCTCGTCCGAGCGCACGAAGTTCCACATGCCGTCCAGCAGACGCACCTCGCGCGTCTCCGACTCGGTGGGGTAGAGCATGCCCTGAGTCTCTTTGATTTCCTTGTTCACGATGACCAGAGCTATGGCGAAGTGGATCAGGTACCCGATGGCGCCCATGGCAAGCAGCAGGAAGGCTGTGGAGGAGGAGATTCAGTCGTTGTTGTTTATAAAGCGATGGAGACAAAGGGCTTTATAATCAATCATATAAGAGGTGTTGCAACTCTTTATCAGATGTGGTAATCAATAAAAGAAACGTTGGAAAGCGAAACCCCCAGGCGAACAACGAGGCCCCGATTCGAATCGAAACACGGCCAAAACTTACGTTTCGCAGGATGTGTGTGTCAGCAGGATGCCGGGTTGAACGTGGAGGAAACACAAGGGACGGAAGAAGGCCGACAAACGAAACAAAACAAAACACAATAAGGATTTCGAAAAACAAGCAGTTGGTTGAAATGAAAATCATGAAAACCGCGCGAAAAGCAAGAAAAGAAAACAACAAAAATGAAAACAAAGTATGCGCCGGGCGGAAGAACGAGTTGTTGCGAGAGGGAGAGGGAAGACTGCTCCGAATGAAACACAAGCGATGCCGGTGACGTAATTCTGCCGCGATTCCATCTCGCCCCACAATCAGCTGTTCGTTCGCTCGCAGACGAAAACAAAACAAGTGCCGAATTCCTTGCGAAGACGAAATCCAATTCGCAGACAGATGACGAGGGCGCTTGTGTTTCATTGGGAGCAGGTCGTGTTTTCCGAGGGGTCGGCGCGGCGACGACGGGACGACGTCATACTCGGAGTCACGTTTTCGACGAAGCTGAGAAAATTTATTTATATTCTGACACGGCGTCGTTCGTGGCGAGGACTTGAGGAACTGATGTTTTCTTTTTGCTTTTCGTAGGCGACCCGATTGAGGGCGGCATCAATCGGGTCCGAAGGAATGTCCAGATAAACGGTGAATGATAACGAGTCACTACATGAGAATAGGCGCCGAAAGCCCCAGCCCATATCGTTCGAAGCGCGTCGTCAGCCACCTGAGCAGCGCGGCGGCAAAATGCAAACTAATCGCCGACGGGGCGAATTCGAGCGAAGCACGCCGCCCGATATCGGTCGAGCTCCGCCAGTCTCCCCCTCTGCTGCTCCCCACCTTCGTCAGATATAAAAGCTTTCAGCGGCGAATTCTCGCAGCCGGCTGCGGGGAGGCCGCGAGCGGCGAAAAGCTCTGCGGAAGAACTCCGTTCGGTTGATTTTAATTATAACAATATAACGACACCTTCGGCTGGCCATTAACCGGAATTCATCGCTGACCCGCGGCCGATTTGATTTCCAGACTAAATGGATTTCTTGACTAGGTGTTAATCCGAAGCGGAGCGAATGGATGGGCAGAGCGGAAGTGAATCAGCTGAACTAGATTCGTGCGAATTCCTTTCGAGGACCGACCTTAATTGCCTTTCTAGTCGCACGAGTTTGATTTGAAAATTTCCTTATGGAAACTTATTAAGTGGATCATTTATAATTAGTCTCTCGCCCATCCAATCAATGTGATGTCCTTTCAAATATTCAGAATATCGTCCCAGGGTTCGACGCACTCACCTGGCTCCTCTCAACGAAGGATTCTATTATTGCAGAACAAGGAAAACCACGTCGACCACGAGTGCACGATCGTCCATAGACTGAGGAGCCACTCGAGCCGCGGACCCTTTAAAAGGCGCCTCAGTCTGAAGTTTCGGAGCTCGAGAACCCAGCTGGCGGGAAGCCAAACACCAACGACTTCGACTGTCTCCACCAACGCGACCCATTTCGGAGGCGAGGGAAATTTGTATGCGAGCAGAAAATTCGAACCCGGGGGCCCCTTGGCGCACGATAAGGAAAAACCCTGCGGGCACAGCTTACCCCAGATTTCGAGCCGGGAGCATTTGAGCCGGAGTTTGACTTGCATGCTAATGGCTAACCGTTATTCTATGTGCACCACACCGCGAATTCACCACACTTGCGACTCGGAGTCGTCTCTCAAGTTGTATTGCGGAAATGTCGAGTCGAGTCTTTGGTCTTGAAGCTCATTGCTGGCTGCGGCACCGACACCTGCCTCTCGGATCCATCGCTGCAACGGAGTCACTTGGTATGTGGAACGGATCTCGGACCAAGTTCAGTGCGAACAATGGGCTATTCTCCGGATAACCTCGCGTATTTGGTTGCAAACGCCGACTGAGTGGCGCGAGGCGCGGACCCTTCGCCGAGCCGGGGTCGCCGCCGCGTCTAATTGTCTTCGCATTTCAATTACCGACTCGACTCGGCTCGGCCGGACTGAAACAATTCCGAAAGAACGCCGAAAGAGAGCGCGAGGACCGCGGGCGCAGTGGGTGGCGAGGCGAGGGCAGGCGGCCAACAAAGTGGAAGGCAAATGCGGGAATCGTAAGGTCGGCTTAATCTCGTGTTGACGCGACTCACATGCGACAAACTGCGATAAACTATTTTCTTCTCTTCTCTTCTATTCTATTGCATTGCTCGCCTTCTTCTTCTTCTGTTTTTGTCTCGACAAACGGAAGTTGAAGAGTTTATGTGGATTGTTTTTTTCAGTTTTCGCTTATTTTATCGACGTTCGCTGGTCTCCCTCGGGGTTTCGTCGCACGGACATCCATAAATAGCCAGTCGCCACAGACCCATGGGCAGCTTGGCGCAGACTTGTCTCACCGAGTTCTTTCCGGGGCGGGTGGAGTTTGACCGAGTCGGGATCTTCTGGCTGGGATCGCATGCTCCTCTTCCTCAAAGCGACGAGAAGAAGCCCTCCTCGCCCTCCTCTCACTGCGGACCGATTGTCGCAACAGTGTCCGCGATGCAACTGACGCCGGCCGCCGACGTTGGCCAGCGGCAACGAGACCCTTATCTGGCCGCGTCTCCGCTGCCGCCGCCGCCGCATCTGATTAATCCAATTAAGTTGACCTATTGACCCATCGAAAGCACATGATTAGCATATCGAGCCGAGTGCCATGACGAGCGGAGTTCCATATTGGAGTGTGTGCTCCATTAATTACCGCGCAGACGACGGAGGGTGGAACGACGCGACTTGACCCGGGAATAAAATGCAGCTCCCGGGAGTAGCGATGGCCCCAGAGGGCTGCAGATAGTGTGGAAGATTAACCAGGGTTACTCCATGTGTTGCCATTCGTATCATCTATCTCTATCTCTATTTTTGTTTTGTCTGCCTCCTAGAACTAGAAATCCAGAAGTTCCCCATTCTATTCCAGGAATGGTTTTTAGTTTTGGATGCATATTTAAATATACCCATCTAGGTGTGTATTTATTCTCTAAGTTCTATGCATTTTTTGCAACTACTGATCAGAACCGGTCGCAACCTGTTCGGCGAAAAAAATATAGCAAGAATGCCAGATGACTATAATTTAGAATCATTTATATACATAAACAAATGTTCAAACTATACCGCATCAATTCTATGAACATATTGGATGCTATTTTCTTCATTTAATTAGAATAAGCTAAATCGCGAATTGTTTTAAATATATTTGTATATTAGATTGCAACCAAGTCTGTCTGAATTTACCAATTATAGTCTGAGAGTTACTTCATGCTCTCTTCTTTCTTTTGTTTCTCTTGGACAACAGTCGCCCAGCAATTTGGCTTCCATTCCCTTATGTACTCTTTCTCGATCGCGTCCTCCCCCTTGAGCTCACGTCGTCATCTCTACTTTCACTGCATTTGCGACATGGAATGAATGGCCAATAGGAAGAAGACGACACCGATGAACCAGGCGAAAGACAAACTACAACAAGGCTATGAACATCGTCAGCTGACCGATGGACAGAACAAGAGCTCCGGGTCTTTGGCTATTATCGTGCGATATTCTTTCTTTATAAATGACATAATTGTGGATATCGTCGATGGGTCTATTGATGACGAAGTTACCTTATTAATTCCTTTTCGGGCTCCTAGTTAGGGTTATCACTGTGGGTGTGTCCAAGGATCGAAGTGAAATCCCCGTTCTTTGACTTCCTCTTTAGACTTCTCCACCTGATGTCACTCTTTATGCAAGCTGTATCGACTTGTTATGCGATTTGCATTTTTATGTTTATTTACTTTGTCTTGTTTTTATTCACTATGTCTTATTTTTATCTTACTGTTTCTCTTCCCTTCCGCACGCAGCTCGAATCAACCACACGCGCTCGCACGCTTCGACACACTGATTCTGACAACTTTGAGCTGGGCTCGAAACCCACTCCAGCTGCTCCCACATCAACAACATCATCATCATCGCCACCACTAACACGACAACAAGAACAATACGAACTTCACCACCACCACCACCATCGCAGCAACAACATTCACTGAGCCCGTGCTGCATTTGCTTGGCGGCCTCCCCCGTCTCCTCCAGCGAATTCGCCAACAACACTCTCATTGATAACATGGCCAATAGTCGGTGCGATATTCTTTTTGTTTGCACTTTTCCCTCGATGCTTTAAAACGTGAAGAAATGTCAAACAGAAGACAAGAAGAAGAAGGTGATTGAGACCTTGAGTGGATCCTCTGTGATCAGAGACTTATCTTGCTGAACGGAGAAATGTGTGCGATGTCATAGTGTTTGGTCACGGTGAGTACCGATTTATGCTTATATTTGTACTGCGAAGGTGTTAACGAATCTCTCTAAATGGGAATAATTTAAGAAACCAATACTATTCAGACCATTCCCCCTCCCACTTGGTTATACCTTAAGTCATTGGCATCGATTGATGTCTTAAGCAAAGAGCGGTCCCCACCTCTCGATGTTCTCGTCCTGTGACTCAACTCTCGATGTCGTATGGCGAGGGAGTTTGTCAATAGAATTGGGATTTGTTGACGGATGGGTTTGTTGATTGAAGACTTCTGTTGTTTATCGAGCGCCGGGAAGTCAATAAAATTAATTAAAGAACAGATCGCTATCAATTAGTCGTGGGACAAGGTGGAGTCCGAGGCGACGAGCGACGATGGACGGTGACAAAGAAAGCCATTTGTTAACTGGACACACGGAGCCGTCAAGGCGACAACTAAGTGCATCGCGACAGAGAGGGAGAACGAAGGTCACATGTGCCGAGGACTTTGGGAAAACAACTCACTCAGTAGGGAAATGAATAATTTCCAGTGTATCTTGAATGGCAGGAACATCACGACTGCGACGGCCACACTCGGAGGACCTCGCGAAGGACCTGAACTTGGACGACGACGACGACAGCACGACCGACGCCCGACGAGTACCGAGGGAAACTAAAGTCGCCACTCGAAACTAGTCCGAATGCGGGAAAAAGGACAAAACACGCGCTCCACAGGACGACGGGCGGATGGGCAGGGGGGACGCAGCTTTTGCCGCCAACCGAGCGCCGCGCATTAATCGCGCCGAGCAAGGTACAAAAACGGTGACCTCCGAAGACGGGGGCGAGGCTGAGGCTGATGGCTTTTGACGCCGTGTATTTGCCTTTCGACCCGACGGCCGCAATTACCGCGGATCCTGGGGGCGGAAGGGGCGGGGCGGCAGGAAGACCGCCACTGTTTGGACAGTTGGGATCGAAGTGGGGCCGAGGCACCTGCCGCTCATTGTCCAGCAGGTGGTGGCGACGAAGGAATCTCAATTGTTTGGGGTTCCACGAAAATCCGTCACTAAACGCACCGCTCTATTTTTAGCCCCATTCAGCGACGGCCCCCCACCTCCACTTACCCACTCTCCACTCTCCACTCTCCTCGGAACACAGGACACGCAACGCTAACTGCGTGTGAAAGTCGGGACCTCGAGAATTAATCATAATCGAGTCCTCGTCTCTCACAACACAACACCTCGCGCTCTGGGTCAAAGGAACGCCAGTCCAAGAGTGGGCCAATCGAGCGGACCCTCAAACGAGTTCATTTCCTTCTTCTGCCTCCGACTCCTAAACCTTCGACATATGTTGAGTAACGTTTACATAGACAGAACTAAACGTGGCCGAAGCAATTTCAAGGACGCCTTCCGTTGTCTTCTATCCACATCCGGGATCCTCCACCCTTAGACTCCCGAATTTCCGACCGTTGTCCATTCTCCTGACACGCATCGTGTCGAGCAATTAGATTTGATTGTCAACAGTGGGACAGCGATTTCAATTGCTGCGACAAATGCGTGCTGAAGGGGTCCAGATTGAGAAGGGGACGAGGTGGGGTTCAACGTTTAAAGGCCCTCTGGCAGTTTCTTGACCTCTTGTTCATACATTTTCCGCTCCTTGTTTGTTGCGTTTTTAATTCGATTTCACCTTTAATTTTAAGAGAGCACTTATGCTTTCTCTCTGTCTTTCTTTGGAGAAAACTGAAATTCGTCCCTCTGCACACCATGTGTTTCCGTGGTGTAGTGGTTATCACATCCGCCTAACACGCGGAAGGCCCCCGGTTCGAACCCGGGCGGAAACATGCGACAATTTTTTTAAATTCAGTTTAGTATATTTTTTTAAATTTTTGTTTACTTAAGAAGCCAAATTACCTTGAAATACTATTACAGCAAAAAGTTTTTATGCGTATATTTATATGAGAGAATGAGTTATTTTTTCTTCTTTCACTCATAATATTTCGATTTAGAAATTGATATCAAAATAATTAAATCGTTCTCTATACAATTGTTTTTTAAATCTCAAATGTGAAAATAATTAAATTTTTTTCTATGAACGTTTTTTTTTAATCAACATTTATCCAAAAATTAATGTTGTGAACAGGATTATGGTATGTAATAAATTGTCAACATAAAAAAAGTTGAATTTTCTAATATAAAATTAGTTTTGCCATAAATGTAAAAACGCCTCACAGCTCGTTATTCTCCAACTGTTTCCGTGGTGTAGTGGTTATCACATCCGCCTAACACGCGGAAGGCCCCCGGTTCGATCCCGGGCGGAAACACACGATAATTTTTTCATAAATTTTATATATTTTTAAATTTTAAGTTGATATACTTTTATTAATAAAAAACCTCATTTCGATGATTGCGAGCATTTATAAAAAAAATACCCCGTTTTTCATTTTACAAAAAGTCAATCTGTTTCCGCCCGGGATCGAACCGGGGGCCTTCCGCGTGTTAGGCGGATGTGATAACCACTACACCACGGAAACACATGCCTGATTCTCCCCAAGCTCCCCACAGAAAGACATGGCGAAGCTTTTCCACCACATGACCAAGTGGAGTCCCCCCACAGCACCCGAGACCAAAACCCCAAAAGCTCCTCTCGAAAGCTCCGCCTACGCCGTCGTCGCCTCGTTGGAGGCTGATTTTACGCAACAGAAACTGCGTAAGAGCGACCCCCACGCACCCAACCCACTGGAGTTCATTATTTGGAGCTTATTTTGGGCGCCTGGCTTTTCCTGCTGGTAATTACTTCGTCCTCGTTGCCACCGACGGCCCCTCCCGCCCCCTTGGCCCGTGACCCATTGCTGCGAGACAAGGCAAAGTTATCGTCGATCGCTTTCAAGTCATTCATTGAACTGTTAACTCGACTCGAATCGACTCGACTCGACTGACAGCTGCAGACGACCCTCCGTCCTGTCACGTGGCATTGCAGCAGCAACAGGAGGAGCGCCAGCAACAACCACAAGCGAAGGACACCGGGAGTCGGAGGCGCTGCTTGGAAACCAACTGGCAGCTTCTTAAAATAATCCCAGTGGCTGACATCGATGCGTCGGCCTTCTTGGGACACGTTTGAGGCCGACACACGGCCGTTGTGGGCGCACGTAGCCGTGGAGCGGGGGTGGGGCGACATGTAAAGCAAGTAAATCAACTCGAGCGGAAAGTTATCTAAAGGTCGGGTGCCGGGGGTCGGGGGTCGGGGGTCGTCGGCTGGATTGCGACTGAGAAACGAATTTCTCTCTTCTCGTTCGAGAGTCTCGCAATTCGGCTCCGGGCGATTTAATTCTTCAGTTTTCACTCAATCGTTCCGGTCTCCTTTTCATTCTCCCATTTTGGTGTCCTCCTTGAGGATACCTTCTGCTCATCCTTCCTCAACTACCGTCACTATATTTTCTTCGGGCATCCTCGAGCTGTCCCTTCAGCGACCTCTCGTTCGAGTCCCGAACAAAGTCCAATTTGACACTCTTCGCATTGAGAACCCTTCTTGGCTTTAAATCCATTCGTCGTTCCCTTTTCTCTGGCACTCCCGTCCCCACCCTCTCATTCCGGATTTCGCATTAGGTGGCCTCATGCCTCATTATCCTCAATTTCTCACACATTGTATGCGACGCGAGTGAATGTTGTTATTATGATTGTCGTCCTTGTGCTTTTGTTGCTGTCTGCTTTGATTCGCGTTTCGTTTCATTTCATCTCCAATTTGTCCCCCTCATTCGCCAACTCTTTTCATTCGCCTCGTATTCTTCGCTCTATTGCCGTCTTATCCTTTCATTAGCCTGGCGAGTTCTGTCTGTCACCTCCTTCTTATGACGCTTCCTATTATTCGAGCTCTTTGCTACTGATTTTCATGTCGACATTTGTGATTACGACCCCTCGTTGCATGTGTGTTATTCGCTAATTCAGTCGTCTTATTCCGCGCGGGATCAAAGAACTCTTCCACGCCGATTGGAAGCCGCGCCTCATGATTCTCTTCCTTTCTCTGTCGACGAGGGAGCATTTTAATGAGCGATAGAATTTCGATCGCTTATTGCATTCAATGTATTTCGCTCTTTGATTTCCTTTCTTATTTTACGACGCCCAACACTTCCATCTCTTGCTCTCTTCCATCGTTTGTCTTTTTGAATCCATCTTTTCTCTTTTTTATTCCATCATTGTCTGTCTTTCCTTATATCCGTCTCACTTTACTTCTATCCGTTTGACTTCTCGCTTCAGCCCTCCGCCGAATCAGTTCGATTCCGAAATCCTTCACTGATTCTTCCTCATCTTTGTTTTTGTTTCTGGTGGTATTTTCAAAATGACCTTCAAGAGCTTTTGCTGAAAATGCTCCCAACGCCAAAAGTCGAAATCATCGGCGACGAATTTCACATCCTCAACTCACTGCAATCTTCACACCAACTTCGACCACCGCCCCCTCCCTCCCTCTGTCTCTCTCTCACTCTCTTTGGGCGCTTTTCCATTTCCCCTCTTCAGTACGGAGAGAACCTCCTGCGAAAGCTCTCCGTATAAGAGTTTCGTCACTTCTCCTCACCGTGATTAATGACCTCATGTCGGGTCCTTCTCCTTTCTCTCCCTCTCTCCCTCATGCACCTCCCCTCCTCCGTTTTGCGACATTTCTGGTCGTCCCTTCGGCGGAGCTTTCGCTGCCGGCGTCGCTGCCGGAGCTTCTGCTGGCGCGCGCGGTCAGCAACAGAGCGATTGCGGTTGGCAGGGGGCGTGGCGGCCCCGGGGGGGGGGGCGGCGGCAGCTTTCACGGGACGAGCAGCTTTTTCTCGGAGACATTCCGGGTCCGGGTCTGCGACTTGTCTCCGGTTCCGTGTTGGCGCCCTGAGTGTGCCACGATGGAGAAGTGCACGTGTGTTTGTGCCGAGGTCTATCGTCTATCGTCGAGGTGTATGTGTGGGGTTCGCGTGCGTGTGTGAGAGTATGTGTTTGTGTGTGGCGTCGTAGCAGGCGCGCAGAGCGGCGGCGAAGCGAAGGCAGCGCTTGATTTATAAGCTTGTTGCATGCGTGTTGGTGAGCGTGTGTGTGTGTGTCGGTGTTCCCATATTAGTCCAAAGAGAGTGTCTGTGTGTGTTTGTTGCTGTAGGTGTTAATTGTGCCATTGTTCTCACTCACACACCCAACGGCACACTCAAAAATACACACACACAAAGACACGGACGCTTTTGTCCTGGAGCTCACGTGCGACTCGAAGTTCGCGGTGAGCGCCAAAAAGTATGCAAATTTTCGCTCGCGTTTCCCACGCAGGGGGGGGAGAGGGAGAAGATGAGAGACCTGTGGGGGAGGCTTCAGGGAAATTATTAAATTTTTAAACCTGATTTACTCCCGCAAGGAGATGGGGATAAGTTGGAGGAGGAAGCTGGAGGGAGCGCATCGGGCGTGAGCGCATTAATCATTCGCCTCGAGTCGATCGCTCACTTGGCCGAGCGTCCGACCGACCGAGCAAGCGAGCGAGCGATCGATCAATCATTCAATCAATCAGTCAATCAGTCAGAAATTGATTGCAATTATCCTGCGGCGAGAATCATTTTAAATAATTAAAATAAATTACACACACATACACGTTTATGATCCGGCCGCTGGAGGCGGATTTCGGGCGACCTCGGAAGTCAGCGCGGAAAAATCTCCTGCGGCAAGCGACAACAACAACAACAACAGCAACAAGGATAAAAAAATAAAAACGAAAACCCAGAGAGAGCAACCGCAATGAGTGCAGGAACAACAGCAACAACAACAACAACAACCACAACAATGACTACGCATCAGAGAATCGCAATCCTTTCGCCCCAGTCGCATGCAGGACGCCGCCAGGATCCGGGCCCGGGCCCCGCATTCACGATCCAGGTGCGAATAATTAAAGTCATTAAGTTTCGCCGCCTTGCGCCGCCTGCAGCCGCAGCTGTTTTCAATTCCAGGCTTGACTGCTCCCGTTGGTCCTCCACAGCCTCGCATCCTCGTTGTTGTCGTGTGCGTGAGTGTGTGTGGCGTGGATTTAAAGGTGTCGCCGGAATTTAAAAAGCCAACCCGTGATTGAGGCCATCGAGAGCAGCGCCGATCGATCTCTTGTTGATATTGCAATCAATGGTAGCAAAAGAAAAATGTTTAATTGTCAGAGAATCGTGTGAAGCATCCACGGATCGCCTCGATGGGACTTTAAGGAGCGAGCACAGGGCTCTTCTCGTTATGCGTCCATTGCAAGGAAGCACTCGATAGAACGGCTTCTGAATGAGCAATAGGAGCGAGGACAAGAACAATCGAAAAAACCATCGCGATGCAGCTGCACTTTCGGGAAGAAATCTTAAATGAGGACAGCAACAGCAACAACAACAACAACAACACAATCAAGTAATGGAAACAACAAGGCAAAAACAACTAAATTAGCAGCAATTGCCAATTTGCAAATTATCAAAAAACGACGAGACAACAACAAGAACACTGAAGGACGAACTCTTCTGACGAGGACACACACAGAAGGACAGAAGGACGGACGGACAGAGTTCGTAGAAAGCAAAAATAGAGACATTTTCACGTTCTTAAAAATTCACTTCTTGCGAAGTTTTGAACTCTCCGCTGGTGCTTGTCGTTGTTGTTGTTGTTGCTGCTGTTGTTGTAGTAGTGAACTTTTTTGCTAATTGTTTTGTTGCATGTCCTTTGACGCCCGAGTCCTTTCCTGCCCAGTCCCGGGAGCTGCTCCACTCGCAGCTGCCGCCGTCGCTTCTTCTTCGACTTCTTTGTTTCGTAGGGTTTTTTTCCACTCCTTTGCTTCCTCTCCTTCTCCCTCTCTCGCTCTATTGCAGTCTTCGCCGAAAATTTCCGCTTCCATTATTAATTACCACCCAAAAGAAGAAGGCGAAGAAAACTACGAGCGCGAAGAACTGCGACCCTCGGCGTCCTCGCCGAACGGAAGGTCCTCGTCTTTTTTAATAATTCACGCGCCCTTCGCGTTTCAATTGACGCCGAAAAACATCCATCCTTCGTCCTGCCACCTCGTCGTCGACCTCGCCTGCAGCGTCCGCTCCGAGTTCTTTAAACACGCATAAATTAAGCTCTCCATAGATCGGCTTATGGAGCCGTCGCATTAACTAATAAATCCGACTTTAATTCGGCCGTCGAGCAAATAGAGTCGCCGTGATACATGTGAATACATGCGATACATGCGCCTTCGTGTGTGCAACGTTTATTGCCGTGCCGTGGCGTCGAACAGTGGGCCAGAATTGCGAAATTTCGCCATTGGGATAATTCATTTCGGGAATGGCCCATCGTCGTCCGCTACTGTCGACTCCGGTTCGCAGTAAAAGCCAACAACAATAAATGCATCTCCAGCCACCGGTCGATCGGTCTGCCAACAGACATCATCCATTAATATTCCTTATATTAAAAAATATATATCACCGGTAATTCATGTCCACGTCAGGCCGACACCAGACCAACAGACAGATGGCGACAACTTCAGCCACCATCACGACAACAAGAACAACAACACCGACAATGGGGAAGGCTTCAGTTTTACTAGGACGAGCGAAGCTGGAGCTCGAAAAATCCACTTTTGAAATTTTATTAATTTGGCATTAAATGCGCCAGGGCGACCAGAACCCGGCGACCCGCAGTCGACGACGTTTGTCAGAGAGCGTAATCCTCGCAATCGACCGCAATTAATTGTCGGCTCCCACTCGACGATGGCCGGGCGTCGGTCGTCGACGCAAGCCGTGAACGGCCAACATCCACAACAACAGTAGGAGTTGGCCACTTATTAAGTGGCGCAAAAAGCGTTGAGATCGCGGAAACATCTCATTTTTTTAAATTTAACTTGCGAAATGTTCTCCAAACAAATACAATTGTCGTGTGTGGATCTTATTTACTTTTTTTTTAAATATTCTGAAATTATTCTTTAACAACATTTTTGGAACTTCAGTCCAGTATTTATCTACTTGAAATCGATTATTTTTAAAACTTGATTACTTCATTGAACGATATCTTCAAATAATCTATCTCTTTAGTTTTTTATATATGTATTTGTCTAAAGTTTTGATCGGAATTGGGCAAACGATACCGCAAATGAAAATCGATCCCCTTCGATCCAGCTCTCAATCGCAACTGAGACGTGATGGAAATTTTCGCCAAAAAGACTTTAAGTAGTCAAAAATCCGCTCTTTCAAGCGAAGTCAAGATTTTAACGTTCACCAATTTTTTCCTTCAATCCTTTGGTCCAGGCGACACTCAAATGGAGAACTACAACAACCCGGCCACAGTTGGGTGCGAATAAGTTGTGAATTTGAATTTCGGGCAAGTTCGTGCCATGGCGTGCCTTCTGTCGGTCCGTCCTTCATTCGTTCCATCTGTTCGTGCTTTGGTGTGTTCGTCCGTCGGTCTGTGTGAGTGGCAGGACCTCATTCGACTGGTGCCCATGGGTCGGGGGACGAAATGAACCTGTTGTGCGTGCGGCTGGGGCGAAATGAAGTTGAGTGAAAATGCGATTTAATCATCAGTCAAGGGGTGGAGCCAGGAATCCCTTGACTGGGAGAAAGGCCGGAGAATGAGTTGCCGCAATTTCAAACAGGCCCAGGAATGACGAAGAAGGAGGAAGCGTGGCGAACCCTCGGGCCTAGGCTGATCTGGAGGCTGCGTGAGGAGGCACTTGAGCGAAATCGAGAGCTGTTCGAGCCTCTGGGGGAAGTTGGGCTAAACTTCACCCAACCTCCCACTTCGGGCGCTTTCATTTATTTGCGATGATAAATCGCTTGCTGGCATCGATAGCTTTTTAACTAACAATTTGCTACTTAACGCATTAATATTAAATTGTCATTGTACTCAACATATCCTCCCTCTCTCTCTCTCTCTCTCTCTCTCTCTCTCACGGCTTCTCGCTCTCACTCGTGTAATGCATAAATTAATTTTGTATTTAAAATTCACAGGCAAAACGCAAAATGAACAAATTTTAAATAATTTGTTTATTTATGACAACGACAACAACAACACTGACCACAACAAAAACTACAAAAACAACTCGAGGGTTTACTTGCATGAAAATTGTGTACATAAAAACAAAACAGCACCGAGAGTAAAGAAATAATTTTATTATATATTAATTATGCGGATAAAAGCTCTGTTTTCACAGCAAACTCAAAAATGCGGAAAAACCAACAGCAATTACAATAACAACGCGATCATCATCGATGGGACAAATTAAAAAGGCTTTTAAAAGGACTCGAAACATGTGTTGGAACGCATTATGGCGACGATTGTATCGATGGCTCATTGTTGGTGGATCGGTTGTTGTTGTGGTCTAAATACTCCTGCTGCTGCTGCTGCTGCTGCTGGTTGATGGAATGCATTGATATTGTTACGGGTGTTTTTGTTAGCCATGTGGATGCCTCCATTCGAACTCGATTCTGCATTAGAACCTCTTCCCCCTTGAGTTGACGATGCTAATTTAATTGACTAGCAATAATTTTCAGTTAATGCGCGTAAATTAACTCAGTTAAGTTTTTGGCAATATCAAATTTAATGCATTCTATAACTTATTTAGAAACGTTGTCATTTTACAGAAAATATTTATCGGGGTTTTATTAGAAGAAGGATTCGTAAATTTGTTCCGGAAGAATTCGATCACCACGTCGTATGCTTGATATTTATTTCTCCCACTTCCACTTCCACGAACCGATTTCCGACCGAAATGATCTCTGTGGACGAAATCACGATTACCGAAATCGTTTCCATGGGGAAATTTTAAAATTCTCGATCCATTTTTTCACCGGAAAATCGAATCGAATGTGCTTTTGTAAAAGAGCGACGAGGTTTCAATTTTGATTGCGTTCGTTGTCCCAAAGTCTCGTGGGATTCGATGATACAGCAATAGCGAGGATAAAACAATAACAATTCGAATAGCAATAACAATAATAACAGCTATTACAACAATGGCAACGGGATCGGAAAAAGGACTTTTAATAAAACACAAGGACTAAACTGAAAACAAGCCTCGTGTCGTTTCGCATTCCATTTCGCTCGCAGGCAGCTGTAAACAACAGGGCAGCAACAACAACAACAACAACAGCAACAAAACAATGATTTAATTTGAATTCAGAATGAAGAGCACGGATCGACAGAGAGAGAGAGAGGGAGAGAAAGGGAGATGGAGGTGGCGCTTTCGCCTAACGACGTGCATCTGCGGCGACGGAGGCAAAAGTTCAAACTTCGATTAGCGACAGCCATGTTTTCGAATCCTCCGTCCCAGAGTGGGTGCGGGAAAGGGAAGGAGCGACAGAGAGAGAGAGAGAGAGGGAGAGAGTGAGAGAACTCATTGACATCACTAAATCGTCGCACACAATCAAATAGCATTGATTTCGTCTTTCGCCGTCGAAACACAGCCCAAACCCACAATAAAAAAAGCCGGAGACTGGAGTCGGGGCCTGGAAGAAATGATCTGTTCGGAATTGAGACTGAGAGGGGGAAATTTAAATTCTTGGCATGTCTCGGGCGGCTGCATTTGCGATCGACTGTTGGACAGACGGGGGGACGGACAGACGGACAGATGGACGCATGAGAGACAGACGACCAGAAGCGGAAGCGGATATCGCAGCTATATTGAAAGCTTATTCTGGTGACACACTCCACACACACACACACACACACGCCTGAAATGGGACTTCATTTTGCGCGCTCCTTGTCTCACACCATCCCTCTGTCTTCATCTCTCTCTTTCATTGGCTCCTTCAGCCCTAGGAGTCAACGCCGCCGCCTCCTCTCGACGTCAACGTCAGCCAAAGCCACAGATACCAGCGCGCCCAATCCGTTGCACAAACACGCCCACCGACACTCACACCCACACACCAACCCACACACCGACAACAACCCACACACACTCGTGGGGTTGAGGCTCAAAGTGCGGCTGACAGCATTAGTTGCTTCGTTTGCCGCCGAATGTCAACGGCTTGCGTCCGACTCCGGCTGTGATTTCCATCCGTCCATCCGTCCGTCCGTCCGTCTGTCTGTCTTCGTGTGTGTGTTTAAGTGTGCGCGCGTGTGTGTGTGAGAGCGTGTGATCAAATGTCAAAATTGCCTTTTGTTCTTTTGTCTTACAACGAATGCATTTCCATTCGATTTGCATCCGTCGGCTGGATCCGGAATCGAACAAAAACGAAAAACAGACAATCGAGCCAGAAGTCGAAAAGTTCGAATTCAACTTCGGTTTCCCATTTGAAGTCGAAACTGCAGCCATCGACTCGAGTCGATGCCACCAGCAATCGATGAATTTTGAGACTTCGCACACACGCCACGCCTCGTTTTTGTGGGCGTAGGCAACGCCATCGCCTGGAATTAATGATTCGAGGATTATGCGAGTCACAGCCGCAGCCGCAGGTTGAATGCACCTCGATGGGGGGCGGAGGGCGTGGCGGATTTGCATATCTTAGGCCATCGTCGACGATGATTTTGACGCGATTGCAAAGTGACTCCCGACACCGAGCAAAATTTGACACGCGTGTGCACAAGTTTAATTGAGTCACTTCGAGCTCGAACTGGCGTTCCCAAAATAATAACTAATCAAGAGCTCTTAAGGTTGTTCTCGCCGTGAAACATCACGAATAGATGTCAACGAATGTCTGATTGGCTTGTTTTGAGTATAATTGGCCTGGAAAGTTCTCTCATTTCACCTGCTGCTCCCGTTTGAAGTCGGCATGAAACTGTGGTTCCGTTTCATTGATGTAAAATATAGCAATTATTGATTGCGGGCAAGTCCTTTGCGGTTTATCGACTAGTTTCTGCTATTTTCATTTCTTTGTGGGAATTATTTTTTTCTAGGAGTCTTTAGTTTACATCACTCCTCCTTCCTCTTCCTTCTCTTGCTTTTTAATCACACACACACTCGGAACCTCAAGCACTTGTAATTCATGCCACTGGTGTCAAGAGGACAACAATGCGAGAGTCAACAAGGCGAAAAAGCACGCGAATTACGAGCTGAAGATGCCAGAGCAGGCATACAAAGAGAGAGAGAGAGAGAGACGAGGGCCTGAGACAATAGTGAACATAAGGAGAAATCATCGACACCCTTCCAATGACCTCCATCTTCTTCTTTCCTCCCTCCTTCTTCTTCTTTCTCGCACTCTCTGTCGCACTCAAAATTTTAAAATGCAAGATTTGTGTTTTATGTTTCGGCGTCAAATTTATGAGTTTCAAGAAGGCGTTTCTTTATTCTTTATCGCACTCGCTGTCTTTCTCGCTCTATCCCTCTTTCTTGCTCAATCCTCCTTCTCTCTCTGTCCCTCTTTCACTCTCCATCCTTCTTCCTCTCTCTATCTTCTTCTACTTCCTTCCTCAATCCCTCTTTCTCCCTCTCTTTTCGATTCTCTCTCGTTTAACCTCTCCACACCCGGGTCGAGATCAAATCAATTTCCGGCGGCCATGTTTGAGGTCGCATGTCCTGGCGCCTAAGCAAACATCCTACGGTCGGTGTGTGTGTATGTGTGCGCGTGTGAATGTGGTAGGAATTATTAAATTCCGGAGGGTTCGATGTTTTCGTTTGTGGGTCAAGGAAACTGATTTTTATCTGTGACGACGACGACGAGTGATAATTCTTATTGTTGTTATAGTTATGATTATTGAACTTCTTGTTGTTGTTCAAATCACATTTTTTATTGTTGTTGAAATCACAATTTTTATTATTGTTGTCGATATTGTTGTTGTTGTTGTTGTTGTTATGGAAGCTCTGTCACCCAGTCGCATCCATCAGAATTTTTCGTTCGCTCAACTGTTGACAGATGTGATTGTTATTGTTGTAGTTGTAGTTGTTGTTATTGTTATTGTTTCTGCTGAATACGCCGGAGAGAAATCTCTGACTGCGAGAGCTGCTGATAGACTTGAACGAAGCTCCCGGCAAATCCTGATCGATGACCGTCGAAGGACATTCGGACGAAAAGCTTCTCGTTTGTTCAACACTCGCGATGCGGAGTCGCAGAGTTCTTGTCCAGTGCACTCAAGGGTTAAAGGCGCTCTTACTTGCATATCCTCGTCTGTCTCCCTCTGCATAATCTCCCCTTCTCCCTCATCCGAGCCTTAACCCTTGGACTGTGTGGTAAGAAAGCACTTCTTTCGATTGAGTTTTCAAAATTGATTTGCGTCTTTATTGTTATTGCTTGCTCTTCTTTCTGCATTCTCTCGAGCATCTTCGGCTCTCGTCCTCGTTTTCGACTTTAACGTCGTCCTTGGGGCGATCAAATCGACGCCAACAAATGACGACTTTCCGGAGAATTATTTCCCGATTGCGCCGCCCACCACGAAATCGCCGCCCACCACGAAATCGCCGCCCATCCACTAGTTTATCGCACTCTCTCCCTCTCTCTCTCTCTCGATTTCCTCTCCACAGTCCCGTCGAAGAAGCCGAGCAAGGACTTCGCGGACTTTTCAATACACTTTGGACAGAAACAAACAACAGACGCGGAATCCAATAAAACCCACTGCAACTACACAAAGACAAAGACACCGAAGACGATGAGAACGGCGACAAAAGGACGACGAAGGAGAAGCGGATGAAGAAGTTCTGATGGCGAATCCTGGGCCAAGTGCTCTCGATGATGATTCAATTGACCCCGCTCGACCCCGTCACCATTTGGGCGGCGTGTGAAAGGGATGGCCGAAGGGGAGACGGACGCCGTCGCCTCGTTGCGATTGACATCGGGACGGCGGATTCGTTTTATGTTTTCATTTTAATTGATTGCTTTTTGTTTGCATGCGCGTTTCCTGCTCATTTGCGGAACTTATACGGGATCCGGGGCGGAGGTGGGGGGCGAGGGCGTGATTATTTGCTGATTGTTTATTGAATGGGATTTTATTATTTGTAATTACAAATTACACTGTAATTAAGTAATTAAAATGAAATCAACATGCGTTCGCGTTCGTTTGGCGCCTTTTGATCGCCCATGATTCCAACCGCTTTGTTGTTGTTCACTATTTCTCTCGCGTTGTTCATTTATATCCATCCATCGATTCATTGTTATATGTTTTTTATTCATATGTTGTGTTCTGCAAATAATTTGTTGTTCTCGGTGTGCATTTATTTTTGTTGAATTACTTTTTCAATTCACCGCCGACCAGGGATAAATATTTGCGGAGAAACATTGGATAAAAAGCACTGCTTCGAAATCATGACTCAATTGTCCCACATATTTCTGCTCCTGTTGCAGCGAGTCCTGGACGTCTCACGGACTCCTCTCACTTACTCACTCACACACTCTCACGATGCCGACGTCGGCGTCTCGCGCCAGCTGCGTCTGCGGTTCGCCCTCGATCGCCGCGACGCCGCCGAGCGACATTTCCGGATCCGTCCGGTTGTTTTTGCCGATTTTCACTGCTCGATCGCCTCCTGCTTTTGGTCCTTTGGCTCCTCTCGGCCAACAGACACACAAACACACTCCCGGGCACCCTGTTGCCACGACCGAATCGGAGCGACTGCGGAGGCGCCGACGACAACAAACGCCGCCAACGACGACGTCGACAACGACAACGCAACGACGGCAGGCGGCGAGATGCAGCCAGACACTTGTTGGGCGTTTGGCGCCACCGACGCCGCCTGCATCCGGCGACCGGCGTCGCAGCAGACAAAGCGCAGTAAACATCCTCACGCACACAACTGCGAATGTGAGCTTGTGTGCGAGCGTGTAAAATTAGACATGCAAATTCTAGCGAGCGGCGAACAAATAGCGGAAAGCACTGTGGGACTCAAACGGGGCCAAGGCGTCGGTCGCCGTGCATCGGGGACGCTCTACAGGTCCTCCGGCAGGACGATGAGTTGGGTCAGGGCCGTCCGAGGTGGTCCCAGTTGCCTCCTCCGACTCCCTTTGACCCATCCTCATCGACTCAAACTTTGAGAGCAAATGATGCTCTGGTCCTCGCCATTTCACTGCTTCACGGAAAATTCAAGCCGCGATGGTCCGATCCAAAAGTAGCGCCCAGTGCTGAAAAGTACGAAAAGCATTAAAATACCCATGACGAGGCGTGATTGCGAGTGTGTGGGTGCGTCCGTCGGTGTGAGGGGGCCAACAAAAGGCGTCCTCAAGATGGCGTTTAAATCGAAGCACTCGAATAGACTGCAAGCGATAAAAATACCCAAGTGCTGGCAGCCAAGGTCAGCGAATACAGTGATGGAAGCTAAAGGACCGGCTTCAAGGACGAGCGTGGAGAGCCTGAAGTGGGGGCGGGGAGTCCTTGAGGAAATCGCTTAAAGGGATTTCCATGATTATTTATCTGCTCGCGTCTGTTTTGTTTGTGTTTTGCGTGGCGCGACATTTCTGACAGTTAATGTGACACTCGGCGGACAATGTGATGGCCTCAGTGCGACAGGAGCAACAACAATAGTCAGATGGATGGAGAACAACAAATTACACCAATTACAACAATTATTCCGTCTGCCAGCGAATGGACAGCAGTTGAAATTCGCGAAATTAAACGAGCATCAGGAGACATCGAGCAGTCGGCGGAAGGGACACACGAGAGCGAGATAGGGAGTGATTGAAAAAAGAGATGAAACGATCGTGTGCGAAATTCTGTGAAATTGAATTCGATTCAATCAAGTCGCGGACAACGGCCAAACGGCGACCGACATCTGTAGCCATGCACGGCTGGAAAGACAAACGGGCAAATGGATGACAGACAGACAGAGAGAGAGAGGGAGAGTGAGATAGTGAGACTGAACGGTGCTGCCAACGCGACCGCAGATGACAGCCGAATGAGCGACGCCGGCAGGACCGCCTGCAGGACACTCGCGCCGGGTTCTCGGGAGGAATATTGAAGCCGTTTCTGGCTTCATCGTCGCCTCGACCACTGACGAATAAAAAATGGGCGAAATTATGCGCTCGAAACTCGGTTAATGCAGATTTTATTACGGACCTGTGGCCGAGTTTTTTGTAAGTACACCACATTTGTATGTGTGTGTGTTGGAACTCCTTGCGCTTCAGCATGACACACGAAAATTATGAATTTTCTATAAAAATTATGAATGTTTTTTAATTTTTTATGAATATTATGAAATGCTAAATTATCTATTAAAATTATCAATTTTTGAATTTTTTGAAAATTATCAATTTTGGAATTTTCTATGTAAATGATCAAATTTTTAATTTTCTATAAAAATGTTGAAAATTTTGAATTTTTCATGAAAATAATTAAAATTTAGAATTTTCTATAAAAATTATTAAAATTTTCAATTTTCTATGAAAATTATTAAAATTTTGAATTTTCTGTGAAAATTTTTAAAATTTTGAATTTTCTATGAAAATTATTAAAATTTTGAATTTTCTGTGAAAATTTTTAAAATTTTGAATTTTCTATAAAAATGATCAACTTCTGAATTTTCTACGAAAATTATGATATTTTTAATGAAATTTCTATAGAAATGATCTGACTAATATTTCGAAAATGACAAGCATTTGGAAATGACATGCTTTTTTTGTAAAAATCAAAAATTTCCTTCATCATTTCGGTTATATTAAAATGATCTCGTTTGTGATCTGCAAAATAACGCTTAATAAATTGCTGCTCGACGTCGTTCTCTTGACATTTGCGAATAATTAAAATTCTTCGGCAACACTTTCGCTCGCATGCGAAAAATTTGTTGCTCGCGCGAAGAAAACCAAACAGAGCTGGAGGCGAGCAAGAACAACAACAACGCAGAAATGTTAGCAATTAGCGCGATTTTAATATTTCATTTTCCCCCGGGTCGGTGAGGAGCGGACTCGCCGATCCTTCGCCGACGTCCTCCGGCGGTCGCCCCAGGACTGCGCGCCTGACCCGAAACCCCGCCCCTTCCACCCTCTCCTGCTGCACTCGGCGCATTCCGGCAGCCCGCGTGGACGCTTCAGCGGATCGACGCACGCGGGGCGCGAGGCGTGCGTCAAACAAGCCAACTACGCGCCAAGTATGCAGGGGAAATTTGCATTCAACACTTGGCTCGGCGTCGCAGGACCCACGGTCTTCACTCGAGACGAGGAGGACGAAGACGGGTCCAACGGAAGGCGGCGTGTGTCCTGTTGAGCTCTCGCTGCCGACCGCCGAGCTGCGCAACTGACTTCTAATTCGGTCTGGGGCTCCGACCGCTCTCCGCCCAAGGACTCCGACCACTCTCCGCCGAAGGACTCTTCGTCCGAGGACCTCCCGTCCCGCCTCCGTCACCGGTCGCCGGTCGCATGCGAGGGACGTGCGTGGAGCGTTACGTGACACAATTAAATATTTCATTCCCATGGCGGCAGTGGGCGAGAATTTAAAGGAGCGGAGAAGGAACGAGGATGAGAACGAGGACGAGGACGAGGACGAGGAGCAGCCGATGTCGATGTCGAGAACCAGGACGATGGACGGAGAGATGTGATAAAAAGAGATTAAAAGAAGGGTTGGCGAGCGTGAGGGGAGGAGGAGGAGGATGAAAAATGAAAACGCACGCAATGCACCAGGCGAAATCTCGAGTTTAATATCGGCGAGCGAGGAGCAGGACGCCGCAGGACGAAGAATGAGGGACCCTGGGCGTCGGCAAATGAGTCTGGGACCTCGCAGGCGGCATTCAGGGAGCGAGGGAGCAAGCAAGACCAAGAGAAAGAAAAGGAGAGAGAGGGAGATAGAGAGATGGGGAGTAATAGTGAGACGTGGGGGAAAATTAAAAGTTTCCTGCGTCGCACACATTTAATTATTTGCAGCCGTCAAGTGAAATAATGAAGAGAAGAGAGATCGGGACAGAGAATGCCAGAGTGAGAGAGAGAGAGAGAGAGAATGAGTGAGCGAGAGAAGATGAGATAGAGAATGAAAGGGAGAAGATGAGATCTGGAGAGTGTTGTCGAGAGTGCGAGAGACGATGGTCACTAGTATGTTCTCAATTTCAACCGAATTAATTGCGAATTCGAATCCTCTTCAAAAATTGAAAGTATTAAATTAATATTAAAAATTTTAAATAATTAAAAAAAATTATAAAAATATTAAAAATGTATTAGAACATTAAAAAATAAAAATTGTATATAACAAAATATTAAATTATAAATTTATAATTACAAATTAAGAAAAATTTAAAAAAATTTAATTACAAATCTAAACAGAAATTATAAACAGAATTGTAAATTAATTTTTTTTAAATATAAGATATATAATACAAGACACTAAAATACACCGAGTATTAATCGATTTTTTCGCTCAAGAGCATGAGTCAGTGTGAGAGTGGGGCTTCCTACGCAATATGAGTGGGAGCGAATAAATAGCTCGCTATGAGTGATTTCTCTCTCTTCCTCGCTCTGTTGTAGAGAATCGAGTCGTTTACTCGATCGAGTGTTTTCTCTTTGGTGCACGAAATCCCTCTCTTCACGGTACGAAGTCTCTCTTTGTGATCTTTCGGTCTCTTTTCTCCAGGGATGTCGTTTAATTATTTCGTAGTATGGATATAAAAAGTCATGTGAAATGGAAAATATTAAATCTTGGACTTGGTACAAAAAAAAATTGTTTTTATTGGATGAGTGAAGAGAAACACTTCGATCGAAGTGAGTTCGAGCTCCCTGCTCTTCACCTCTGTAAAATGTTTCTCTTCGCCGTGTACTGATCTGATCTATTTATGTATGTCTGATAAATCGATCGGTATTTCTGTAAATATGTTGTTCTTCTTTTTTTTTTATCACACTGAATCATTTTGACTTCGGTTGCAGCAATTAGAGACAAAATATGGGGATCAAAAGAAACCCAAAACCACAACTTCTTCAATCGCCGAGAGTGATCTCCTAATGAGCTCGTTTGGGTTTCTCCCAGATCATTCAGTCAGCAGGTGAGAAACCGCAATTCAACGCAACTTGAGTCATGGGAAGGGAAGTCAAGAGTCGCGGTCCAAGTGGGAGGAGTCTTTGTCACAGTTATTCAATCCGGCATCCGACATCCGACAATCCACAAGATTTTGTTTGACCTACACCTGACATGATCGCCTTCGCCAATCGAACAATTTGATGAGGAAGCGCCATGAAGCGTCGGACAAACCGATGACGGATTTCACTTCAATCGAGGATCTCAACGCATTAATCTCATTTTCCCGCTCGCTCTTCCTTTTGTTCTCCCAATTGTTCTCCTACTCGTTCTCCGTAGCTTTCCCGATCTCATTGGGAACGCAATTTATATTAATTAAATATTTGCGTTTCAACGATCGTGACGGTGAAATTTGATTAATGATCGTGGGTGGGATTAGAGTGGCGATCACAGCCAGGATCCCGGTGGGGGGAACGAGAAAGAGAGATCGAGCCGCGGTTAATTGACTTGTTCTTGTCGCAATTTTACACAGCTCGGTGTCAGCGTGAACAAAGACGAACTTGCGATCGTTGTTCCTATTGTTCCTATTGTTGTTGTTCATGCTCTTGTTTTTATTTTCTTCATCTTTGTTATTGATGTTGATGTTGTTGTTTTGGTCATCATTGTTATTGCTGTTGTTTTGGTTTGTGTTTGAAGAAGAAGGTGCTCGCGACAGCTGCTCGTGACGAACCGCCAGCAGTCGTCGCCGCGATCGCTTTGTTTGAAAAATAAATATTTGTGATGAGGCCGCCGGAAGACGAAGAACTGGAAGAGCAGGAACTGCTGATAGGCGACGGAGGGCGGGAGGGGGCAGAAAGAGAGGCGGAACAGGTGGAGCTCGAGGAGACAAAGAGAATGTGTGTCGCCTTCCGTCTGATGATCTCCCGGGCGCCCTCTCGATCACGCTTAACGAGGCTCCCCGCCCCACTCAGGTGAGAATCTCGGGAAATCTGGCGACTCCAGGGCTGTCGAGTGGGACTCAGAGTGCGAGATGTCAACAATTGTCGCCAGCTGCTGCGATAAGGCGACGGCTCGTGCCGAGTTCGCAACGACAGACAGACAGACGGACGGACGGACGGACGGCGAGAAGGACGGACAGAAAGACGATCGCTTAGGATCCGCTATCGAGGAGGCAGGAAATCGCATGCGCCATTGCAATGGCTGGTTATCTATGCGATGTTTTTGTTGTGGTGGAGTCTCTGAAATGTCACGAACCCCTGGCTGTGGCTATCATCGGTCCGTGGGGCCCTTGAGTCATGGGCCATGGGCCAGGCGCACTGGGCACCGCCGATCGGTCGGAAGCGGGCGACGAGGCGTCGGGAGGCAGAGCAGAAGTCGAAGTCAAATCATCGGCAGCTGGCGACGTCTCCAAGTGCAGCCGTGACAGTGATCTTGACAGCTAACGAGGGAGCGAGAGGGGGAAAGAGAGAGAGAGAGTGTCAGATAATGACGATCGTTAGAATTTACACGGAATTCGTTTTCATTGAACGCAAATTATAATCACAGTTTCGATTATTATAAGAACAACAATAGAGACAACAAAAATAAAAGACAACAAAAATAGAGACAACAAAAATAGAGACAACAAAAATAACGACAACAAAACCAAATACAATAAAAATAACGACAACAAACCAACAACAATGAAATTACCCACAAAACAAAACCAATTAAGTTAAATTAAAAACGTGTTTTGTTAAAAGTGAAGATCACCGTGGTGAGTTCCTCATGGTTTCTGGTGAGTTTTGTTGTCCTTTCTAGGCCAAGATCGTTTCTGCAGTTCGATCTCGCCGCCTTCCCCTTCAGCCCCACCGTCCACTTCCTGCGACCTCCACCTCGGCGACATTTCGGCTGTCGCACGACGACTTCCTCTCCATCCACGAATATATTTGCACCGGCAATAAAAGTATACAACTGCAGCAGTAGCAACAACAACAAGAAGCTACAATAATAAGAAAAAACAATAAGCCAAACAATAAGCAACAACAATGAGCAAAACAATAAAAAGGAACAACTTATTTGCAATTAAATTAAAATAAACATTAAACGCAGCTCAATGCGAAATGCATGTCAAGTGCTGGCTGACTGAAATCACAATAACAACAACAACCATAACAATTGTAATAACAACAAATGAATCGCAACAACAAAACAAGAGCCGTCGACGTTGGCGTCGTCCGGCATGCGTCGTCGTCGCCGCGATCATTGGCTCCATTGCATAGTTGTTATTTTTTGCATGCCGTCCGCAGGATGAGCGAGGGGTGGGGAGTGAGGGACGGAAGATGGCGGGGGGAGTGGGGAAGTGATCGATTCGAGCAACGCACCCGTTGCCTTGAAATTGAAATTCATTCGAGAGGAGAAAAATTATTAATTTTAAACGCATTTCAGGATGAGCGAAGACAGAATTATTTTAAACAAAATTAAACCTCAACTAAATGAAGGAATTAAAATTCCAAATTGAAATTAAAAAATTAAAATTCCATATTAAAAAATTAAAAATCAAAAGATTGTTGTAGGAAAACATGTGTTGCCAACTGCCGCAATGACGGATAATGTGTGATAAGCAATTGGGAGAAAAAAAACCATATTATTTTAAAAAATTAAAAAATAATCGCATGACAATATTTCAATTTAAGTGAAATGGTTATTGAAACCTATTATTTTTATTTGTTTTATTTTTTTTTAATTTTTTTTATTTATTTTATTTTTTTTATTTTTTTTTTTATTTTAATTTTTAATTGTTTTATTATTAATTTATTTTTATTTTTCATTTATTTCTAATAATCATAATATTTCTCTAATAATAAAAATATCTAATAATATTTCTAATAATTTAATTTTGTAATTATTTTCCTTTTTTTTGTTGTACTCTTTTTATATTTAGTTCATATTTTTATTGCTTTATTTCTTACAACTCATTTCTTACTTGCATTTAATTTATTTTCTCTTTTCGCTTTGGCGCCACCCCGATAACAAACGAACGCGTTGCCAACCACGAGGCGGGTGGCGAACGTTTGTCAAATGGCGCCAACGTCGTCGCGATCAACGATGACGATGTCAACGACGACGACGACGTCGAGCGTCGAACGTTAGATCGGTCTTACGTTGCGTAACGTAACGCGTTACGACGAAGTGCGAATTTGCACAAAAAAAAATTGAGTCAAGTTGGTTTTGTTGTAATTGTTGTTATAATTCTTGTTGTTGTTGCCTTTGTTGTTGTTGTTGTTCCAACCATTGGCGTCGCTTGGCGAACGTTGTGCGAAAAATTACGACCAGATGCGCGTTGAAAAAAGCGATTGAGGTGAACGAACCCTTCTTCCCCTCCCCGCTTCCCTCCTCCCTCTGTTTTCCCTCCATTTTACGCAGCGACGACATTGCGTTCTCCAATACAACAAAAACAACAACAAGAGACACCCAATTGTTTATTTCGTCATGCATCGCACGATGAACTCGGAGTCGGTCGATCGATTCAATCGACATTCGCTCCCCAACTCCCCTCGATGAAGCTCTTCCTCATTCCGCTTACAACATGATGATGACGACGCATCTCGAGATCGCAGTTGGCAAATCCGTCACCGGCGACGGCCCAGCAGTTGGCCGCGATTTGTCACGAGACACCGTGGAGAGAGCGAAGGAGAGAGAAAACGGGAGAAAGAGATCTCGAGATATGCTCGAACTTAGTCATGCAGCCGGACCAAGAAGATCGACGAGATTTGGGAAATCCCTTGCGTCACAGCGACGATGTGGAGAAGACGTCAGAGGTGATAGAGAGAATGGAAAGAGTAAGGGGAGAGAGAGAGACGGACGGGCGAAGGGAAGGAACGTCACCTGCTGCCGATGACTCTCGACTGAATTTGTTGTTGCTCGAATTATTTTGTTTTAAGATTTTATGATTCAGGTTTCGAGGCCAAAGGTCGAAACGAGCTATTTACTAAACTGAGAGACTCATTCGCAAGGTTTGTGATCGGTTCGTTACCCCAGGCTCGCTTTCTATCAGTGAACCACATACAGCAACATCTTATGTTATCGCAATAAAAATGTTCTTTAGAACAATTATAGGACAATTATCTTCATCAATTTTTATTATTTGTATTCATAGTTCTATTAATTATATTTTCTTTATTAAATCAACTAAACGCTCAATGTTTTAATTCTTCAGTCATTGAAAATATTCCCACATCAAAAACATTTCACTCACCTTCGTCTACAATGAAATCTCTACAAATACTTGTTTGCATTATACATGTTGATAAAATGCCATCATACTACATTTTTAATTCATTGATCTCTCGCTGATTTGTGAAAAAAAATGTTCTTCGATTTTTTTTCAGTTTCGTTCGATTTCAGCTCAGTTTCGCCTTGAGATAGTGATTTCAATTTGGAGCGATTAAGAGAGCGAAATTTTAATTGAAATACATTCGCTCGAAGGCGAACCGAACCGGGCGTTGATCGCATCGATCATGCTTGCTCTTCTTCTTGCTCTCCACACTCGGGTGCTTTTTCTGCTTTGAACTTTCCATCTCGCTCTCGTAAATCAATCAAATCTCCTGCCGCCCTGACATGGGATCCTCGGCTCATGTTCGTGCACCCTTCCTTCCGGCGGGCGGGCGGATGGTGGCCAATGGCCCTAGCATGAATGATGACAACAATAATAACAACAACAACAACAACAGCAACCACAACAACAATTGCAACCACGTTGCGAAGCCAACGATCGTGCAATCAGAAGGCGACCGAAGGCAATCGGACGAAAGAACTCCAGACGATATTTTCTTTGCCCTCTGTTGGTTTGTTTCCTTCATGTTACCATTGTTGTTGTTGCTATTTTTATTGTCGTTTCTATTGTTGCTACTGTTTGTCATTGTTGTTAATGTTGAGGCAGTTGGCAACACTGGACATGCATTTCATATTACGTTTGCCTGCTCATTTCCTTCGATTTCGATTTTAATTGCAAATCTTGTTGTCTGCGGGTCTGTTGTTGTTGTTGTTGTTGTCACTAATGTCGATGACTTATGATATCATTGTTGTTGTAATACCCTTTTTTGTTATTGTAATGACTTTTGTTGTTGTTGTAATACCTTTTTTTCTTGTTACCAACGCAGCCTTTGAAGGAAGTCTCCGCACTCTGTTAAAGGAAGTGAAGTTATTTTCATTTCATAGACAGAGTGACGACTGGGGAGTTGGTTGTTGTTCATGTTGTAGTTCCCATTGTTGTTGTTGCTTCCAGACCAATAAGGAGGAATGACATCCAGGAAGACTTCAGCGAAACAAAGACTAAACATAGAAACCCCAGACTGAGTCTAAACTCAGAAATTCATGAAGAAAAATATCTGGAATTCGTTACTTCGGAATCGGTCCGAAGTTCGACCGATTCAAAGAAGGGTTTCTCCTGCCCTTGCTCTCACTTAACACCGGTCCCTCCCGCTCTCTCACTCTCGCCTCCCAATCTCCTCTCCCACTCTGCCCAAAAGTCGGTCGGCCCCGATCGCTCGCCACGATCACTGACCTTCGACAATTTTTCACACTTGACGCGACCGACTCAGCTTGATTCGATTATCACCTCGTTTCCAGCTCGGTGCAGCTTTCACGGCGCTTGGCGATCGATTCCAAGCGACGAGCGCTGTTTACATTTCAAACACGTTCCGAATTCGCGTGAGAGATCACCCTGCTTCCCCCTCTTCATCCTCACCACGAGAACTTTTCATTGACAAAAACGGTTTCGTGTGAAACTCGATCGAGGAGTCAGGCTTCGGGGGGCCCTACGTCGGGGTCCCTTGGGCGATCCCTGCCCTCGGATCTTCTGAGGTTTTTCCTTCCTCGATGACTCACCCTTGCTGCCCTCTGTCTGTTCGCGACTTTGAACATATTTATGCTCTCTGTCAAGTTTATTGCACCGATAGATAAACGACAGGAACTGCCACTGATAATACTATATTACATGAGCTACATATTGTATATTGTTGTTGCCATCTCCCTCGTTTTCCCTTTCTCCATATATTTTTATTTATTTGTTGTTTTGCATTTGTTTGTTTTCATTCCATTGGCGATGATTTTTTACAACTTAATTTTATATTTAAATGACTCATTAAATTGCATTAATAATGGTGATAATGTTGTTGTTGTTGTTGTCGTCACAGAGTAGTAGTTGTTGTTGTTGTTGTAGATGTCCGGCTAGAGTTTTTGCCGTCTCAATTAGTGGGTCTATTTTTCATATCTGGAACGTGCTCACGCCTGTCGACACTCGACAATTAATTTGGCCGCGTGGAAACGCGATGCACGTTCTCTGATTTGTCTCAGTGTCGTTTGCCCCCGTTTCATTTAAATAAATTTCACTCTATGATTTATTAGCATGTTGTTGTCATAGTAGTAGTTGTTGTTGTATTGAGGTGTTATTGCATTAGCGTCAAACTATTCACAGCTCGTTGTCATCGTCGCCGTCGTCGCTACCGCTTTTGGTTATTTCATTGATCGCGGAAATGCGGATGAGGTCGATGGGGTTGGTTTGATGGACGTTTGGGTTGAAGGGGGCGGGTTTTCTGACAGCGTGGGGCGTCAGTCATTGGGAGTCGAAGGAAAATTCACAATTGAACAAGTGATGGCGATCACTTTGTTCCACTGACAGGATCAATAAATTAACCAATCAGTTCTTTGGACTTTTGATTCTTATTTTTATTTCTCTCTTATTAAAACTTTCTCTCTATTTCATCTCAGGACCATTAGCGAAGCTGGGTGTGGCCGATCCTTCGTCACTCGATTGTCTGATGAGAGGAAAAAAAGGCAAACAATAAAGCAGAATCGGCTTGAGCAACCATCGAGGCATGGCCGGGGTTCTCATGGACTAAGTGCAGCCAGCCAAGCGAAGAGGAAGCGATCCAAAGACGAGGGAGTGGCCTCAGGGTCCACCGATCAAAGGTGAGTGGAAATGATGACTCGAAAGAGATGATGACTCGAAGAGGATGATCACGATAATTAGGTTGTGGCTAAATTGTGATGAAAGGGATTCTGCGGGTGGTGGCCAAGTTCTCACCGATGCGATCGATGATGGATCGTGGCGCGATCTCGTTGACTCAATCCATGCATTAAGAAAGAGGACGATCGCGCTGATGACAATGATTGTGGTCGCGGAATTCTGCGAATCTGAAGGGTTTTTTCTCTTCTTTAAATTGCGTGTTAATTCCGCGTTAATTTCAGGAAAACTTCAAGCCGCAGATAAAACTTCCCACAAAACTCATTGAGGAATCAAAATCTTCCACTCCCTTCGTCATTTCCACTGGGTCTTCTTCCTCGTCCCGTCCCCTTGGGATCGCCACTCACTCTCTCTCACTCTCGCACGATCGCCGCCATCGAAGAGAGCTCCAATGCGTGAGTTCTCTCTGTGGGAGCAGCAACAATAACAATGCGAGCGAAAGCAACAATGGAAACGACTCATCTGGAAACTCACTCACGTTCGCTCACTCGACTCTCACTCTCCGTCACTCTTGCTCTCGCTTCGTGCTCCAAACCGGTCGTCCCAAAGAGTCCGAAGAGAAAGAGGGCGAGCGTACAAAGTGGAAACAACAACAACAACAATAAAAACACAACATGTGTTCGTTTTGTTTACGTCGATGTCGTTGTGTTGTTGTTGTTGGTGCTGCTTCTGTTGTTATGATTATTATTATAAATGCCATTCTTGTTGTTGTTGTGGTCGCTGTTTCATTGACGTTGTTGTTGTTGTTTCGCCTGCTGCTCCCGTTGTCGCCCTCGCACTCTCCGCCGAACCAGCTGTTCGCCCGCTCTCTTTCTGTTCTCTTCGGCCCGGGGGAATCGCCTCGCTTTAATTTCTTGTTCGAACAGGAATTAAACACTTTCCAGTGGAATTTAAACTCGATGACGAGCCAGCGAGCGAACGAGCGAGCGAGTGAGTGAGTGAGTGAGCGTGAGTTCGCCTCTCTTTCGCGTCGCGTTCTTCGTTCGATTTCGGCTCGCGGTCGCGGCTCCGCCATCGTCCGCTGTGCTTCGGCCGCTCGTGCCGCAGTTTATTCATGTTTCGGCTGCGTGCACGAACGCTGTTTCACGTGACAGACGACGACATCGAAATCGCCATCGAAATCGAAAACGGGACGAGTTCGAGCCGTGCTTGAGGAAATCTCTAATCCGGTCGCCCCGGGAAAAGTCTGTCAACAGAATCCGCGGAATCCGCCGCCGCCGCCGTCGCGTCTCCTCAGCCGACCTCCACCGAGTGCCCGATCCGTCGCGTCCGCCGGCGACGTCGACGCCGAGTCCGTGGCCACTGCGCATGGTCGGAGGAGCGTCCGAGACCGAGTTTATTTTTTTTCCCAATATCCCGGTGAAGCCGCCCTTCGAGGCCCGGCCCGAGTCGCGAGTCGCGCGTCGAGACGGGAGTCGCGTCGGTCCCGATCTGTTCGCGGCGTTGCCACATGTGCTGCCCACCCCAGCCGCAACGGAAGCCGCCGCAGCCCCCGCGTCCGAAATACCCACAAGGAAAAGTGAGCCAAGTGTGAAACCAAGTGCCGAGTGAAATATTGAAACCGCTTGTTGTGTTGTGTTGTGTTCTGTGGACGCGAGTGCGAATCGAGTGCATCGGAGTTGTTGGAGTTGTCGTCGTTGCCATGGAGCGCGTCGCCTCGAGGAGCGCGGCACTTGCTTGGTGGCCGCGAAGGAGCGTCTTCGTCCTCGGGCTGGTCCTAATCGTGTCAGCCGTCCTCCCAGCGCCGGCCGAGGGTGCGCCGCGCCAGCGCCAGCGTCATCGCGGCAACGTCGATGAATCAGCTGTTTCGCAGGATACGATGGTAAGAATCGCAAACCCAGCGCCTGGAATCGTCTTCGCCTCCTCCCTCGGGACCCGCACCTTGGTCCGCGGTGACTGAACTCCTGCGCAGCCGTCGTCGCTGGCGCCGCCCGGACGTCGCCGGCCTTCCTCGGATTCCCTTTCGCTTCTTGTTGTCGCCCCCTCCCCCCTCCACCTCTTCACACCCTCTTCGCTCCTTTTTCGATGTTGTTCCCTCGCATGTCCTGCTCATTATCCCGGCTTTGTTTGCCTTCTCGATGTCCTTGTCGACGACTTCCGAAGACTTCTGCAGGATGGGCCGTGAGTGAAAGCGGCGCGTGAGTGAAATGTGGAATCACGTGGTGACTCATGCGCTCGATTCTACAACAACAACAACATCGACAACAACAACAAACACCCTCCGGTTGAACGTCCTTTTCATGCTTTGCGTGCGCCATTCGAGGGCTTCTCTCTCGGAAATTTATGGCCTTTCGGAAACCTATTATGCTTATTTGTTAATTTGAGAAAATTCCCATAAATTACGGGCGAAATTCTCTCGCTCGTTGAAATTTCATGCGAAATCGCTTTATAAAAAATATCCGTTTTTAAATCATTTTCCCAGGGGGATTTGATCAAAGTTAAAATTTTATGGAATTTTTTTAATTTTGTGGAATTTTTTAAAATTGTGGAATTTTTTTAATTTTGTGGAAGTTTTTTAACTTTGTGGATTTTTTTTTAACTTTTAGCATTTTTTAAATTTTTTTTTGTTTTCTACTATAAATTGTGTTCGGATCACCTGGAGGTGTTTTTCTCCCCTCCTCCCCCAACAACAACAACAACGACAAATTGACTCCCTCCGCTTGAGTTATTGCGATTTGTTCCACTTTATTTTCGAAATTCCCGACTAATCCAAATCCACATTTCAACGGCGGAGGACAATTTATTGGAAAACTAACTGTTGGAGAATTTCTAAATTAAAGTCACATCATTTTTATCGCGTTCCATGATTATTTATTCCTTTCTCGCTGTGTGTCTCCCTCCCACCCTCTATCTCCCTCTCAGTCACTCTCAATGCGTGCGTGCGTGCGTGCGTGCGTGTGTGTGTGGGGTGCGGAAAACAGAAGGCGGCCTGCTTCTTCTTCTTCTTCTTCTTCTACTTCTGTTCTGTTGCTTCTATTTTCCACATCAAATGCATTAAAAAAAAAGAACTGAAAACAAAAATAATAAAAACCGACACCAGAAACAAAAACAACACGAGCTCCGACAGTTGCGTGCTTTGTTTTTGTTGCATTTGTATATGCAGTCGTCGTATTTGTATTTGTTTTTGTATTTGAATAAGGCCCCCATGTGTGTGCACAAGTGTGTGTGTTTGTGTGCGGTTGTGTGTGTGTCATGAAACGCACCCGGCGTTGTGGCAGTAGCTAAAAAAACAACAACAAAAACAACCACATCCATACTGCACACAACATGCATCCAACCAACAGTCCGTCCATCCATCCATTCGTTCGTCTGTCCATTCGTCCGGCAGCCGAGGGATTTCGGGTCACAGGCCGATTCCAAAGGCGCGTCGTCGACGCCGACGTCGCTGCCTCTGCCTCTTGCGACTTCGGCTTCCACTCGTCGTCGGAGTTCGCGTTGCCTTCGTTTATCTGATTTGTGTTCGTCCCATGGGTAGTGACGTTCCAATACCGGTGTGTAGTCGATGCGAGTAGTCAAAAACAAAATTTCAACTAAAAATCGGTGCGAAAAGAAGTAATCGGATTTAAAAGTCGATATAATCGTACTCGTACTCATTTCACATATACGTACACATATACATATATACACACGAAAACCTGCACTTTTAGCGCCTCTAGAAACTAAAAGCTGACGTAATGTGTTTTTAACTAACAGTTAACAGTAAAATATTATATTCAATCAAATATTATGTAGATAGTTTTATTTATTTATTTTGTTTGATCCATTCAAAAGTCTAGGAAATCATCTCAACATATTTGAATTTTTGTAATGCATTTTTGTATCAAAATTATAAATAAATAAAAAATTTTAATATATTGTCAATTTAGTCGGTACCGTCAAAATATTTGTAACAAATAGTCGATTCAAAAAATAATCGTTTATCGTGCCATTTACTCGAGTATACGAGTATTTTTACTCGTACTCGGACGAACACTACCCATGGGCCGCAATACGCAAACAACAACAACAACAACGACAACAACTAATTGTAGAGCATAGCAAAGAAGAAGAAGAAGAACAAGAGAACATCGTCTGCGTGGGTGGGGGAGGGGGAGGGAAGAAGAAGAAGAAAACGAAGCAAACGTCGACGTCGCCGTCGGTCGCCAAGAAATGAGTTCATTTGTATGATTTCTGCGAGAAATTCGAATTCTTCTCACAAATTCATCCCGTTCTTCCGAACACATGTCCAAATGTCCCAATAATTTCCCTCTCGGGGAAATTTCTTCCTTCCATCAATTGCATTGAAAATATAGAGAAATCCACTAAAACGCAATCAAATTCTCGCAGTTCCATAAAAATCTCGGCGAACCACGAAAATTCCTTCACGCGATATCGGGGGAAATTTTTCCAATCAATTCTTCGTATTCTTCACCCACTTTCCTGTGTGTCTGGTGGTGGTGCGAAGAAGACCAAGAACTCGAGTGAGCATAAAAGCAAAGCATAAACAAAGGAGGAGAGGAAACAAAGGAAAACAACACATTTCCGAAGGCAAATCAACCCACGAAAGACGAACCACGGAACGAGGAACGTAACGGAGAACACGATGTAAGGCGGACGACGTAAGGCGGAGACAACGTAAGGCGGGAACGACGTAAGGCGGGAACGACGTAAGGCGGAGGCCACGCAACGCAAGCGAACGTCATGCAACGCGTTGTCAGCGGCTTCCACTTCCGTTGTTGCGTTTCGCGATTAGAATTTTTATTTCTCCTTTCACTCTCTCTCTCTCTCTCTCTCTCTCTCGCTCCCACTGTCATTCTCCGTCGCGATCTCTTTTCCTCTTCTCTCCCTTTCCTCTCTTCCGTCTCTTTCCATTGCCATTCGCTTGTTGCAGACGTTGGTTGTTGTTGTTGTTGCGACTTTTGATGTGTTTCTGTTAAATTATTTCCCGAGTTTTGTATTTTCTGGGAATTTTAATGTTTTATGTGAAATCTCTCTCGATGGCTCATCTCATCTTCTCGTCGTCACGTCTTCTAATTTCTTTAGCGGCTGATTTTAGCCCCGAAATTTCATCGATTCCCACATTATCCTATGATTAATCGTGGGTTAATTTCGGACACTGAGCTCATCTCCTCCTTCTTCTTCTTTCTTTCGTTGTTTATTTCCTGGTCAATTTGCATTCGCATTCTTCGTTTTGCAGTCGTTTCCGGGGAAATTTTCGTGAATGGACTGAAATGGATGGGATTCATATTAATAGCCAAAATCAAAATATTAAATTAATTTTTTTTAAATATTTTTTTTATATTTTATCCATGATTATTTCTTCTTATATCTTCTCTGAGACATCGTCATTGCGTTTCCTTCATGTGATTTTTTTTCGCCTAAGTTTTCGAGTCCTTTCCTTCTCTGGTCGATTTTAGTATCATTCTATTACCAATATCATTCTATTATCAATATCATCCCTATTACCAGCTCATTCTACATCAGAATCACTTTTCTTTCCTCATCTTTTCGCTTCGATTGTCTCCACCTTTTGCGATTTCCGATCATCCATTCGACTTTCATTTCCTTGTATTCGCATATTGTTCCCACCGATCGCTCTATTTCCTAATCGCCGTCCAATGAAGCGCAGCTGCTGATAAGAAACTGAAATGGCGCAATCGACTCGTCGTCGTCGTGCATTCTGGGCTCGAACGGGTTCCCACAGGGCAGAAGCTCTCGATCGGATCTTCGCAATGGAGCAATCGTGGTCGAATCACCGAATCCATGTTTGCGGATTAATGTGTCGAGATTCAGAAAAGGCGTATCGCGGAAATTGCATAAATTATTCATGCGTTGTCGTTCTTTCTTTCCGTCCGTCCGTCTGTCTGTCTGTCTGTCTGTCCATCCGCCTGTCGTCGCCTCGAGATTCAATTTAAATTTCTCATTGCGAAAGTCAATTACTTCGATGAGCGCGGCGAGAGATTTGATTGATGACTCACGTAATTGATTCAAAAACAATTGAACTCTGAATCGAAGGCGGAGCAAAGAGAGAGAGTGAGACGGAGAGAGAGAGGGGAGAGAGGAGAGGTTTCTGTTTAGGGGTTGATTTGGGACACTTTTCGGAGGCGCGATTCGGCCCTTCTCGGAAATCGATTACCATCTTTTAAATAATTCCTCGGCTCCGGAGAAATCTCTCCGGTCGGCGCAATCACGTGACCGCCAGAGTGTCTCCGAAGGTCGACCGTCCGAAGCGAAGGCGATTGAGCTGAGGCGGCTCCTTCGAACTTGACCTTCCGGCCGTCTGACGGACTATCTATCTGTCTGTCTGTCTGTCTATCTGTCCATCTTCAGCTGCCTCCCTCCGTTGAGCTGGGGATCCGGAATCACGTAACGCGCTCGCTTACGGCACGTTACGTTAATAGACACGCCACGGCACCGGGGACCGAGTGAGAAATTGAGGAGCATTTGATTAAATGAAGACCGGCAACTGCTCGGTCGAAGGTCGCAGGCGAAAAGGGGAAGGAGAAAAGGATCAGAAGAGTGGAATACAAAAGAAAGGAATGCCGGACAAAGGAGTGAATAGCGAGGCGTCGAGAACAGCAGAGGACGGCAATAAATGGTTAAGAAGACGGGAGGAGGAGGAAGATGGAGGGAGGAGGAAGACATAAAGAGGAAGAGGTAGACAATGGAAAGTAGGAGTGGGAGTGAGAAGGCATTGTTGTCGAAGGATGTTTTCTGGTGAACTTGATTGACAGCTGACGACCGGGATCGAGTCTTGATTTGCATTTTCAGGGGCGCAGGCGGACGAGTTTCGGGTCGGAACCGTTTCGGGTCCATAGGTTTCTCCTGGTCGGAAGTGGTAATGTGTGTAATTACAGATGAGGTCAATCGAACATGACCGGCCATCAGTCATCAGAGAGGTTTCCTCAAGGGTTTCTCTCTTTAAAGAGGTTTTTTCCACTAAAATTATTCACTCCCAAAATGAAATTTCATTGAGAACATTGAGATCATTTGGAAGAAAGATTTTAAGTCTAGTGCGAAAGAGTTTTAGCAGCCTGTAATAAAAATCCCGAACTAATATTTCTGTCGATTTTTGACAAAACAACTCGAGATAACGAAATTGGCAACATATTTTTTATCATATTAATTTTAAATATTGAAATTTATTTTTATTAATTTTTTTTTATCATATTAATTTTAAATATTAAAATTTAATAAATTTTTAGGAAAATCAAAATAAGCGACATATTTTTACTATATTTTTTTTTATTTTATTTTATTTTTACTTATATTTAAATACCAAATTTATGTTGCACCTATTTTTTTATTACTCGCTCTCCTCAAACATTATAAAATCACACATAAGTTGTTTTTGTCAAAAGTCATTTGGTTGTTTCCGCCCATTTGTGTTGCCAATGTTTAGCCAATGTTTGACATCAGTGCTGCCAGATCGTATGCACACTGTGCGCTTAGGAAGCAAAGCAAACGCAGCTCAAAAATTGGCGCAACTAAAGACGAAGCACGCAGAAAGAGTTCGTGAGGTGGCGGGAGGGAGGCGAGTGAAAAGGCGAAGCTCAGGCAAATGTGAAATGGGAGAATGAACGCTAAGAGCAGAATGATGAAGAACAAGAGGTGAGCGGACAGACGAAGTTTGTCCCCAACAAAGCGACGTAAATTCGAGTAATTAAAATTTTAATGGCTGCACTTGCAAAGGCCGTTCTTTCAAAATTCCACAACAACAGCAGCAACGGTAACAAGAGCAACCTCTGGATCAACATCGGCATAAATAATAATGAACCCAACATATCCAACAACAACAACAACAACAACAGCTGCTGCTGTTGCTGTCGTGGAGCCGTCAACATTTTAATAAACGCCGTTGATTCGACTCCGGCGCCAGGTCGCGATCCCTCGTCCGCTGGCCGTCGCTGAGTTCGTGGAGAACATGTAAAGCGATTCGCGTTAATAGAGCGCGGTTCCTTCCGCCCCTCGCCCCATGGCACGCCCCCCACGCCCATCCATGGTGGGTTTCACTCTCTTCCTCTTCCTCCGCCCCCTTTGTTTTGCATTCAACTCGCTGTTATTTCGACTTCTTTTATTTTTGCCGTAATTGTGTCACGTAATTCTCTCTCTCGCTCGTTCGCTCACTCTCCCTCCCTCCCAGTGGCTGTTGTCGCGAATTGGCAGCATTGGCTGCACCGCACGCCTCTGTGAACGGTTTCCAAAGCCCCGAGTCCTTTCGGCCTTCGCCGGAGCGTGGAGCGCAAAATAGGAATTTTTTATTTCCATACATTTTTTCCAACTCCGTACATTTTTTTCAAGTCGAAGGGGTTGGGGGAAGCGGTTCCTGGGGATTCTGCGGTTTCCCTGGAAATGGTTTCGCCTCGCTTTTGGTGGAAAAATTTAAAACCCTTCGAGCTCTTCCGGCTTTTGGTCGATGAGTGGATGGCGCATCGTCGTCGGTTCTTGTCGCATGTGAACGATCGTCGTTCAGATTAAAGCTGCATCAATTCATCACATCACACCATAACTTCATCACATCGCCTCTACTCTTTGGACGGAAATCAAATCCGAAGTTCCTTCTTACCGAAATCCCACCTCATGTCACATGAGACGCACGTGATCAGCTCCGTCACCTCACTCTGGAGTCTCCAAATCTCCTTCGTCTCGTATTACAATCACGGCAGTCGCATCGCAGTCGCATCACATCACCTTGACGTCGCCTCATCTCGTCTCGATGTCCTCAACTAATCCCATCCTAATCACGAAGAGATTGGGGGAGGAAGAGTCGGTGGTATGAAGAACTCTTGTTTTATTTTCGTCATCGCTCATTATGCGATTGCGAACCGAACCGATCACATGTCAAAACTTGACCCCATTGACGTCATCTCCATGCGCTGTCGCTCTCTCGTTCGCTCCCGCTTCCTCCATCGCAGTCTTCTCGTGATGACGGTGAATTAGAATTATGAAATATCAATTGACCCGGACGTCAACTCGACTCAATGGATGGAGCTGAGTCGGTTCGGTTCGGTTGGACTGAGCAGCCCCTTGAATTGACCCGCAGCAGATGCTCGGCGACGGAGTCTGAGAGACAGACACGGAGACGGCTGGACAGACAGATCGATGGGGGTCGAAATCGAAAAGGGAAACTCGGGCAGCTCGCTTGAAATCAATCGGAGCGGAGGTGGCCGCCCTCACAGCGGGTTTCCTTAGGTGAAATTTCCTGAATATTTCAGAATTCGATGGTAATTGATTAATTTCGAAATTCTCAAACCGATTAAAATACCTCGCACAAGTTCCAATGACTCACCTACAATCGATTCGTACGATTCGTCTCTTCCTTTTCGCTTTCTCTCTGTTTTGGACTCTATCCCTGTCCCTCTCTCTATCGGTCGTCTCACTCCATTGGACGAAGCGACGTGCGACGAGGCTTTTGAATTCATCGCTCGATTGCCTGGCTGTCTGGCTGTCTGTCTGTCTGTGAGTTTGTTTGTATGTCTGTCGGGTCTTCTTGTTCCCTCATAAATGTCAAAATAACTCAAAATATTCACCCAAATATTCCAACAATAACAACAAATATTCAAACTGCGCGCCCGACTCCCGCCTCGTCGAACGCCGGCCAACGAAATGTGTCAAGCGCCGCGGTGGGCGGTGGAGAGGGGCGGGGCGCGGTTGGGGAAGACGGCCTGCGACGATGACAGCGTGTAAATTCGCTAATTATAAATGTTTATGGTCGCGGTCAACGACGCGGGACGGACGTCTGTCCGAGGAAGGCGAGAACTGAGTTCGATTCGGTGGCGGGGGCGGGGGCACCTTCGACCGCAATCACTGTCCGTCTGTCCCCTCGCCCTTAAATGGAATCGATCCATCGCCCCCTGCCATCCTCTGTTTGGGTTTCATTAATGGCTCTGGCCATTACGTTTTAACACCTTCCGACGCCGTAACAGACGATCGTTTGATCCATTGACTCATGTCTGACCCATCGCGGTCTAATTTCTCGCTCTCGCACATCCTTTGAATGTCGCTCGATGTCGGTTTTACGAGGCGAACGTGTGTGTGCGTGTCTTTGGTTGCTCAATTACAATTACAAAATTCACAACAACAACACAACCCATAGTGAAAGCATTCATAACAACAACAGCAACAAATAATTGACGACTCGCCATTACAAGAAGAACGAACAAAGTCGCGAGCGGAAGTGACGATTTCATACAGAATGTCGCGTCGTCGGCATAAAACTTGGCGCGCGACTGCCGGCTGTCGTTCCCGGATGGCCATCGGTCTGTCCTCTGTCTGTCTGTCCGTCTGTCCGTCTGTCCGTCTCCGTTTTATTCCCCCAAAGTGAAGCCAATAAATGTCGTCAGTGCTTTTCGGCCATAAACACGCTCTCGCAGTTACGCCCCCATCAGACCGCGAGACCTGGGCTGGACCTCGGCCGAGATGAGGAACGCATGCGCAGACACGTCTCTCGGTCCCCCGCCTCCCCCGCCCCCACACGGAGTGCATCGGGCAGGAAGTCGTCGTCTGCTGTCGGAGTCGGAGTCGGAGTCTGGGGCTCAGTCATGAGCTTCGATAACGGGCGGCCGAGTCGAGGCGGGCGGCGCTGATAAATTGTGAGAATTAAAGACGAATTAAATTAATGAACGAGCTCCGAGACTCCGACGGAGCGAGAGAGGGAGCGACGCGAACAGATAACAGGACCGATGACAGAAAACCCAGTCGAGCTCCGAGAAGGAGCCAAGGGACTAAAGTCGGAAAGGGAGAGAAAAGAAAGAGAGAGCGAAGATTAAAACAGAAGCTCGGTTCAATGACCGGCTTCAAGTGAATCCCAGATTTATTTACTAAAAGCTCGATGCGCTCTGTAAACAAATCGTTAAGTGGATGGACAAGAACAAAAACAATTAACAAACAAAAACAATTAACAAACAAAAACAATTAACAAAACAATAACTCTTCACTGAGAGTGCATGTGACACAAGATCAATCACTAAGATCGAGATGTGAAGGTCTTCCTTGCCACATGTTGATTGAGAGGATTCCATCCTTCGACTTTCCATCAGTCCCTCGAGTCACGTCTTCCACTGGGTTTCGAGGTGAAAGTCTTTCAAGGGTCGATTTTGGAGTTTTATAGTTTAGTAGTTTTATAATTTAGGAGCTTCAGAGTTTGCGTAAGCCCAACTCTTAAAAGGAATCCGCCCATGTTTTAGCCCGGAAGCGCTTTGGGCAGACTCGTTGGCATTTTCATTCAGCTTGTTTTGATTTTTTCAGTATGTTTTATTTCATATTCAGTACGTTTTATTCAGAAGTCTCTCTGGAGCCAATCGCCTCCCGATGTTCTCCATGATCCCACTCTTCACGACCCCATCTCCAACTTCTCCCGGATTTCGGAGGGCTTCCGTGAAATTCTTCCGATTACATAGATTAATGCTCAATCTCCCGTGAGTGGGATTCGAACTGTCGGAAACTAATTTTAGATCAAAGCGTTGACGAGGGCCAGAGAGGGAGATAGAGAGAGAGAGGGAGACGGCATCAACTTGTGGATATCAAATGAACCATAGAAATTGGGTCAGTTGGGGGGCGAGGTCTTTCCACAAAGGGTGGACGTTTTTTCCAGTGTATTTCAATGGGTTCTTCGCGGTTTTGTCGTCTTTAATTGAGAGAGAGATTTTTGCTTCGCTGAAGGAGGTTGAGAAATGTGCGAAAGTGCTGGGATTCCTTTGATTTCTTCCTTCAATGATTTTCGTCTCAAAGTCAAATCATCAAAGTCACATTTTTTCCTCTAATTAAATGTCGTCCTCTTCTGTTCTGCTCACTCCATCCTCCCTCCCCCTCTCTCTCTCTCAGTCCCTCTGTACATCTCGAGTCTCTTCTTACTTTCACTTGGTCTTCATCCGTAATTAACGCCAGACTCCACTTCGACGACGACGACGACGTCGGCGACCCTCGCGCGGTTTATTTTTAGCTCCTCCGGAGGAGCCATAAAAGTCAATGAGATGGAGCGAGGAGGGAGCGGGCGAAGTCGGGCATAAACACATATAGAAATTACATAGGAAATTACAAATTTCGCCAACTCAGGGCACAGACAGACAGACAGACAGACATGGACTTGGGACTTAAGGACAGCGACACTTGTGTAAACATGTGTTTAGAAATGGGACTACGACCACGACAAAAAGACCAACAATTAGTACAGGACTACAACAGTTGAAGCAACAGCAAGAACCAAGTTAACCACAAGAGCCACAGCAACAACAATAGATCGGCAATAACGCAAATATTACCAGGGAGAAGGGGATGGCTTCGTGATGAAGGGAAGATGATGATGAAGAGGAGGAAGAAGATCTATTCTATTTCTGGAATTGGAGCCACATGAACAAACCAACAAACCGAACGAAAGATGCATCATTTCAATTAATGCCAAGGATGAATGAGAGATGAAGATATGTGTGAGAGAGTGAGAGAGAAAACGAGTGATGTACGATGATATTGGGAGGATAAAAATGATGGAGTGATTGAGGAGATAACGGAAGAGGACTTTTAATTCTTTTTGTCAAATTAAAGGGGAGCCAATTGAAGTGGTTCCTCCATGTTTCCCCCTCGTTCTGTGGCTCCATCCGCCAGAAATCTGTCAACAAGTCTTCGTCTGTCCCCTCGTCTGTCTCCCCATCGTCCTGTTTGACCTTAGCAAGTGCTGTTCGTTGTTTCCGCGAACTCGTTGCTTACAAATTGTTCAAAATTTACATTTGTTTCGGACGCGTGCAAGAAATGTAAATGTTTTAACAATGCTGGCAACAACACTGACGACTGCAATAATAATACCAACAGCAGCAGCAGCAACAACAACTTTTGTTCTTTTTTCCCCTTTTTGTCTGGATGCAGACGCCGTCTGCTGTTCCTCCGCATCGGAGCTGCCGATGGTCGCTTTCTTTCTCCACTTTTCTGCTCTCGTCCCTAGTTTAGTTTCTGCCCTGCAAACCACCACTTGTTTCTTCCCCTTTGTTCCCTTTGGACCCCTCTCTTTCATTCCTATTGGACCCTTCTCTTTCTCTCCATTTGGATCCCTGCACTTGGGCTTCTTCTGCTTTGGTGATCGTCTCTTGGTTCCCGCCCTTCGCCTCCAACTCTGATTTTCTCTCGACTCCAACTCTGAGACGAAGGGAGGCCGTCATCATCGTCGTCGTGCTTAATTGTAAAACATTGAATTAAATGCTTATGAACTTCTTAGAACAACAACAGCAATAACACCACCACCATCACCATCTTCATTCACAACAAGATGATCAGGATGTCGAACGGAGCGGGGCGAAAAGGAAGCAAGCACGTCTTAAGATTATCGCCCTGAATTGTTGCTGTTGTTGTTCTTGTTGCTGCTGGTGCTGCCGCTCCGCCGTCTGACGCTGAAGTTCAAGTTAAAGTGGCTGCCACGCCTCTTCCACTCTTACTCTATCTCCTTTTTCTCTCGCTCCTTCTTCCTTCTTCGCTCCTTCTTCCTTCGCACACTATTCTCTCACTCCTTCTTCCCTCGTTTAAACCAGCGTTTGGTCCTCGGGCAGAAAGGAAGCTGCTGCTTCGCTTCCATCGCCCCCGTTCCTTCCTCCACACTCTTCTCCTTCTCCCACGCGAGTCTCCGTGGTTTCCTCGTCTCGTTCTCCCACCCCTCTCCCCATCTCTCTCTCTCTCTCTCTCTCTCTGAGGGTCATTAGGGCGGCGCTGCACTTGAGGACTGCGACAGCGACGTCGACTTCGCGCTCTTGACGCATCGACTGAGCGCGAGTCGTGGCGTTGCCAGATGAAGTTCTAAATGAATGGAAATCATTGTGAATGCACGGCGTCTGAATAATTTATGGAGAAATAATACAATACAACAACAACGATGTTGACATTGTTATTGTTGTTGTTGCTTGTTGGTCCCCCCCATTGGTTTGTTGGATGGATGGATGGATGGATGGATGTTGCTCATCGTTGCCTGTTGTTGTTGTTGTTGTTGTTTTTGTTACTTTATTAATTTAAACTGTTTGCTTAATGCAGTGGATGCAACATTGTTATTGTTGTTGTTGTTGGAGTTATTGTTGGTGTTATTGTTGTTGTTGGTGCTATTGTTATTATTGTTGTTGTTATTGTAGTTGGTGTAAGTGAATTTGGCATTTTTCAATTAAAAACCTTGATTGCGAACTCGGATCTTGCGTTGCCAACGTTTTTCATAAGAAATTAGCGTGACGATACGATGTTGTTGTAATTTGTTGTTGTTGTTGTTGTTGTTATTGTCGCCACTCTATCGCGGATGCTGCTTGATGCACTTGTTGTAATATTTATTATTGTAGCCTTTGGTGGTGTTGCTGCTGCTGCTTGAAGTTTTAATTGAGCGCAAATTCGTTGTGGCGCCAATCAAAACGCCTTCGAGGGATCTCTGGAGAGAGAGGGAGGGACGGATTCTGGCATCTTGAAGGGAATGGGACCGTGGGAGCGGGATGAGATCGTTTGACATGACAAATTGTTCGAGCAATTGGTGAAAAATTGCAAGTGTTTTATTTTCGGCAGCGATCTTTCGTCAACGTCAACTGGCGATGAGATGAGATCTTCTTAAAAGGTTCTCCTTCCTTATTTCAAGCTGAAATTAAATCAAAATCAAAAGTTAAATGCAAATCCCTATCAAGGATTGAACTCTTGTTGGACCCTGGAGTCGATCGATGTCCCACATAATTTAGGAAAGTTTTGACTCCTAAGACCTGAAATTAATTGAATGTCGAAATTAATTTTCTTCTACAAAGTCCAGCTTGAAATTCGTACAAAAAGTAATTGCGAGTGTGAAAGGTGATGAGGTGACAAGAAAGAGATAGTGAGCAAGAAAGAGATGAAGAATGGATCGAAGTTCGACCGTTGAGCTCTGATTTATTGCCGAATTTCGGTGGAAGACGTTACGACGACGACGAAGACGACACATGCTGTTGCATGTGGGAAAACGAGTCGAGTTGTCTCCAAAAATAACAACAACAATAAGTGGAATAACAACAATAATAAGTGGAATAACAACAACAAATGAGAGGGAATAAAAACATTGTCAAAAACACTAACAACAACTGCAATTATGTTAAACACGAAATTCGCGTGAATCCGAAAAATTCTTCACTTCCTCGTTTTTTTTGTCGTTTTCTTTGTTGTGTTCTTTGTTGATGTTGCTCGTTAGCCAAACACTAGACAGTCATTCACCTCGTGGTGAGTTCTGACTACCAAGAAGACCCCAAAGAAGAAGAAGACGAGAAATTGCATAACGGCTTCTGCCAAGGGGCATCGGGTGGCAGAACCGAGGATTTTCGAAAATACCACAAAGAAAAAACGAATATTTCTTTTGAAATCCCCAATTGGTTTTCAGTTTTCGTTGCACAATTTACATAATGACGCATGCGATTTTCGATTTCGACTTTTGTTTTTCTGTTTTTTCGTCGCCTTTGTGTGCAATTGAAATTCACTCGGTGTCGTCTGCTCATGCAATCATAACAACAATCACAACAATAATAACAATAAATATTGACAGCCATGCGAACTGTCAAAGAGAATGTCAGCTTCCGTTATTAAAGTGACAAATGGCCGCATTCGAGCCAAGTGCGACCGTTATGGCTGCCGGAAGTGGAGGCGTGGCAACCCTGACACGTCTCCAGGGTTTATTTTGGTGATCTTCCTGCCCTTTTTCTGATCGTGGTTACCTTCGAAAGAAGATTCGGGTTCTCCTTTAATCCCCGGTTTAACCTTTTGAAACCTCGCCTCAGGACCCGAAGTTGTTTCTTCCTTTCGCATCCACCTTTATCACAGTCTCCTTTCTCACTGAAGCTAAAGCTTCCTGCCTCGAGACTCCTTCTTCTCGCTTTCCTCACTTCTCTTTCAGCCAACCCAATCGATTCAACTCAACTCGGTTATCAACGAATGAAACTCTTGTTGCTCTCGCTGTGAATAAACTTCGGTGACCCAATTTTGGAAGAATAAAAATAAAATTAATTATCGCATTTATTTGGGGGTTTCGCCTTTGTTTCTCCTCTCGCCCCCCGAATGACGAAATATTCGCCGTCTCTTGTTGTTTTAGTTTTATTTCTCATTATTTAACTTCTCGTTGTTGGGTTTTTTGTTTTTGCCCCCGATGATGATGCTTTTGGAGTATTTCTCGCGGTGTTTTTGCTCCTCGACGCGTTAATCGCACGATGATTTATGCGCCCGGACCATCATTCCGGGAATCCGACTAACGCTTTAATTCTCAGGCGCCGCGTATCGGAGGCGACTGAGGGAGCGGGCGATCGATGATTGGGTAATCATTCGTTGCTTCCGAATCGAATCGAAGCCAAGCCTTTCGCAGAAGGCGATAAAAGGAAGCTCTCGCTCCTAACCCAGAGCTGCCGGCATCTGGCGGAAATAGTTTCTCCAAAACCAGTCGGAATTTCCTTGAACCCAATGCTCTTCGCCGCCCACGGAACCGCTGGCGAAGGTTTTCTGACCGCGTCCTCGGTTTTCTGACCGCGTCCTCGGTTTTCCGCCCTCCTCGATCTGGTCTGGTGGGCTGTCATTTGGTCTGAGAATTCGAGAACACGTTCTCCCGCGGACTCCCGTGGTCTGTTCTCCTTTCTCTCTTGGGCTTCGATCTCTCATGGTCGGGCATCGCGACGATCGACGATCGATCGACATCGAGCTTCCTACTCGAGTGCAATTTATTGCCCCATCATTGGACCAACAGCAATGGCAACAACAACAACAACAACGGCAACACTTATGCGAACAACAACAACAACAACAATGTCAATAACAACAACTAACGTTACACACCATGAAGCCGCCGATCCGAGAAGATCAAGAATTTCACAATCCTTTTCATTTTTCTCGAGACTCGCCACGCATAACTCGCTGTGATATACTTGCAACAACATTGCAGCAGCGGCAACAACAAAGTGCGCCTTTTAAGGAAACCTGCTGCTGGCCAAAAGTGAGTGAGTCAACAACAGCAACAATAGCAACAACAACAACAACAACACGAACAAGAACATCAACACCATATCGAGTGGCATCGACAGCAAATGCCAAGCTCACGATCCGCCGAATCCGTCGCTCGCATGAAACGATGGAAATGTGGCATGAGAGAAGAAATCTCGAACTCGTTACATGTTCACTTTTGGCCACTGGGCGGGGCCGAGGGGCGGGGTCGAGGGGCGGGTCGGAGGTCGGCCCTCGTTGCACCCGACGTCGTTGTTGATTTTTCAACGTCTCTCGGCTTCTGGTCTCAGGCTCTGACTCTGACATTTGAGGGAGCCGCGATGATGTCGAGGGTCGCCGTCTTCGCCGATGACATTTGTCACAGTCGTTGTCGCATCGCGATGTTTCTGTAATCCATTGTTGTTGCTACTGTAATCCATTGCAGTTGTTGCTGCGATCCATTGCTTGTTGTCATTCCAATCCGTTCTTATTGTAATCCATTGCTGTCGCTGCTTCGCCGACATTCATCGAGCACATTTCGTCCATCTGTTGGCGATGAAATCCGCCCGTCGCCGCAATTAGCTCCAACGATTAATCTTGCGCCGAGTCAGCTTCTTGTAACTCTCATTGCTACTGTGACTGCAATCGTTGTTGTTATCGTTATTGTTGTTGTTGTCATAATTGCTGTCACGGTTTTTACTGTTGTTGCTGCTGCAACTTTCGATTCTCGATTCCTTCTCCTGCCCTCGCCTGCGGCGCCACATTTATTTATCCATCTGTTGCTCTGTCTCTCTGTCATGCATCATTCCGCGAAGATGTTCTTTCTGTTCATTAAACCGCGATTTTTATTGACGCCCCAGAGCGTTGACCCGAGGCCTCCGTCTCCGTCTCCGACTTCTCCTTGTTCTTGGTGATGACTCTGTTTCTTCGACGAAGTCTTCAGCGGCGAAGTCTTCCGCTTCTTTTTCTCCGAGTTCTTGTTGCGATTTTGTTGTAATGCGATGTTGTTGTAATGCGATGTTGTTGTAATGCGATGTTCTTGCATTGAGTTGTTTTTGTTGCAGTTGTCTGAATTCACGCAAACCGATCGCATGCAAAGTTCTTTCCTTCCTCGTCCTCGTTTCTCTCATCGCCCTCTTTCTCTTGCCTCGCTTTTTCTGCAGAGATTGGCGCGCATCTCGCATAAATCATGGCGCACATTATGATAATAGCATCGATGGCGGCTCCTCCGGGGGCGTGGCAGGGGGCGGTGGCCACCAACACTCCAACCAACATCTCATTGACAAGTTCTCGACGTGGCCAGATTGACGCGAAACTTCAACTAGTCGTTGTCGTAGTCATCCAAGAGTGAGAATTGGGGATTGATATTGAGAGTCCACAGCAGATGGATGAAACTTTTCCTGGGACGTCAACGTGGGAGAGACGACGTTGGGAATCCATGGATCTGGGGATATTGAACTCGATATACAGAGAGAAGGTTAGGTTCGGGAGAAGGTTGAGTCCGAGAGAGATCTTGAGGTCAATGAGAAGAGTTGGTTGTTGAAAGGGATGGTGTTGAATGGGAATGAAGTTAATCACGAAAGCATGAGTGTCCATCGAGAGAGGTTGAGGCCAAGTGCGTTGGAAAGAGATACCTAAAGTCGGGGAACCCCGACCTCATCGTGGACTTCGAACCCCGCCCCGATTCGTGGGGATCGGTTCGTGTCCGATTCGTGGGATCGGTTCGTGTTCGATTCGCTCGAAGGCCTCAATTAAACAGCCGGCGTCGTCGTCGATTCATGGAACCAACGGCACCCGATACCGACTCCAGTCACCACTCGATCGACTGATTGGAACCACCCTTAAACCCTCCCTTGACCCTCCGCCCTTAGCGGAAACACACTTGACTCACGGCCGCTGATATTTCCGATCGGCCGAAGTCGGCCTGGTCCGTAGGCGATTGACTCACTTTTGATCAAGTTAACAAACAAACAGCAGCAGTAACAACAAATAAAACAGAAATCACGACAAAAACCGAGAAATCCGTCGATAACAAGAAATAAATAGAAAATGAAGAAAAGAGAAATAGACAAAATAATTTATGAATGAAATTTTCGTCTATTGACTTCGTGTTGTTGCGGTTTTTGTATTTGTTGTTATTGTTTGTATTTTTTGTTGTTATTCTTCATCTCGTTCGCCTCGTTTTCGCGCGGTTTCCTTCAATGAAAGCGACCGACTCCGAGCTGTCACTTGATTTGGCTCCAGGTTCCTGATATTGTTGCTGTAATTATTGTAATTTTACCACTAATGTTGTTGTTGTTGTGGTGAATGCAATTATTGTTTTTGCAACATTATTTTTTTTGGCTCACTCCGAACAACTTTTAAGCCCACTCGAAATGATTGCCAAATCCAAGTCTGGCAACACTTGCACAGCTGCTCTTATCCTACCTACTCCATCTTTATCTCCTTCTCTTCCTCACCTTCTTCTACGGCACTACTTTGTACTCTTTCTCTCTCTCTCTTCCACATTCTCCCTTTCTCTCTCGCCTTCTTCCTGTTTGTTGGCAATTTCAATGGTTTTTTTTACTATTTTTTCTCCTTGCCTATTAGTGCAGCTGCTCGAGTGGAGTCTCGTGTTATCGACTTCCCTCTCTTTCCCTCTCCGACCACCGCCCTCTCGACACCTACTCCTTTGTTGTTGTTGTTGTGTTATTAATTTGGCCGCCGCCACCGACGCCGCAGCGTGTTTTGAGCCAAGTTTACAGCCTCCTTTCGCCCTGCCTCGTCTCATTTCGGCTGTGTTTGGGCGCCGATTACAGTTTCTCGAATTACGGATTTCGACGTCTCACAGACACACAAACAAAAACACACACACATGAACACACGCACACTCCGACCACATGTGTTGGTGATGTTGTGTGTTGTTGCTATTTTAAGTGCTTGTAATTGAGCCGATCAATTAGGCCGAGTTGTGCCAACTGACTTAATGAGAAGGCGAATTAAGGGGAAGGAGCTGGCGAAGATAAGGATAGAGAGGGAGGGAAAGATAGGAAGCAAAAGAGAGGGAGGTGTGAAGACCGGAAATTCCTCTGGCAGCAGGCGTCGACGAGGTCGCAGGCCGAACGTCTCAACGACTCCCAGATGCGGTCGGTTTTGACTCCTCCATCCATCGCTTCCACAAATTCCATAAATCTGTCGATGTCCCCCCGAAGGACGCCCCTGGACGACTCCAAATCAACGACCTGCCTGACGCACCTCGCCCCGAGCTGTCTGTCTGTCTGTCCATCTCTAGGACGCGGAGGCCGGACAGACAGGTCGACGAGGTGCCGCCAGTCGCACTTCCGTGAACCAAGTCAACCGATGGACGAAAGCCTCGAGGCATTCGCGACACCTCCAACGATGGAGGGAGGGGGAGGAATGGGAGACGATCGTAAACAAATTTCGGACGCGTGCCAACAAAGCGCCGAGAACGAGGCATAAACAACGCGCACGAGGGACGTCGGCGACGCCCACGACGCCAATTAACTGAAATTATGAGAGTGACGCGAGAGAGGTCGAAACGAAGGCGAGGACGAAGGAAGGAGGAGGGGGAGGAGGAGGATGAGATCCAAAGGTGCGGCCTGGAGCTGGACGTCGACGTCGGCTCCGGATGAGGCGCTGACTGAGTGATGCCTCCTCCTCCTCCTCCTTCTCCTTCTTCAGTTTCCTTCTCCTCCTCAACCTCCATCCAATTCACCTCGAGGCCCTTGGAATCCCACCGTGGTGTGTCGTATCTCGAGATCTCCCGCTCGCTCAGTTTCAATTTCCCGCACTCGAAGCGTTGCCACTTGGCGCTGTTTATTGCAGTCGTCGTCGTCAGTCGATGTCACCGTCGTCCTCGCCATCATCGTGACATGTGGCTGCTGCATCTGTTCCGGGGTCCTCTTGTGAGTTGCGCCCGATTCGAGGAGGACCCTCGAAGTCCTTCGAGGGCGACCGCTCGACCGCATTTGAATTTGCAATATTCCTGTTCGGCCTGAGTGGCCATCGTCGTCGACTTCGACTTCGACTCCGACTCGTCGACGCGCTGCGGAACTTGTACAATTGCTGAAGTTGCCGGCGACTTTCAACGACGCCCTCGAGGTGGGCGGAGGGGGGCGCGAGACGAAGGGGGACGAAGTTCGTGGCTGCCAACTCTTCGTCGAAGCGTTCGCTCACGAGTTGGCAACGCGAAGGCGGCCTTCTCCTCTCCTCTTGGTCTTCTTCGTCTTCTGCATTTCTCTCAGCCCTCTTTTCTTTTCGCCACCCCTTGTTGGTGATTTGTTTCGAACGCCGAAAGAAGAACTCGAATGTCATCGCTCGTTTTCCCTCCTTCTTCTCCTCTGTCGTCTCCTCTCCTTCCCATCTTTCGACTCCTGTCCATGTGTCCTTCGACTTCTCTTCTCGCTTCCTTCGCCTCATCCTTCGATCCCTCGCTTCGAACGACTTCAGAACTCTACTTCATCGGAATTGACTTCATATTTCCATACGAGGAGGCGATGGTGGAGGCGGAGGCCGCGACCCAAGGCGGCGACGGATCCTGGCCGCTCCTTCGCCAGGATAATGATGCACTAGCTCCGGCGGATCATAAATAAACGTTCGCTCCCACTCTCTCCATCGAAGGGCGGAGACTTATCGCTCTCGCATGCAATTCATTACCGGGGCAGCCAATTGCCGTCTCCTTCGCTCCCTCCTTTTAATTTTAAAATGTCCCTCGCCCAAGTGGGCGTAGCACGAGGTGGGGGCGGGTGTCAGGTGGCGACCTGCGTTTCTCGTGAATTTATCGTGTTTCGCTCGTCGCGTTGTTGTTATTGTTCTTATTTTCTTGTTGCTGTTTATCTTATCCTTTGTCGCCGCTTCTTCTTCTTCTTCCTTCTCTACTTCTTCTTCGGGCGACTTTCGGACCCTCAACAGGTGGTTGTTGTTGTTGTTATTGTTCGTTGCTTTCGGTCGTCGTGCGTGCGTCCGTTTGTCCTGAGTTTTCTCCTTCTCCTTCTCCTTCGTCCTTCATCTAACTGTCGTCCTTGGCGCTGAACTGAACAATGTGCGATTAATTTCTCAAAGTTCTGGCTTCCACGGTGAAGAAGGCGAAGACGGAGGAGGCGGGATGAGGGCGTGTCCGAGGAGGCGGCAGCGGGGGGCGTGGCAGGACTTCTTCAACATTGATCAATGCTTGGCTTAATTAATTAAACGCTCTCGACGCTCTGTTGTTGTTGTTATTGTTGTTTTTATTGTTGTAATTGTTGTTGTTGCTGTCGAGTCTTTGTTGCTATTGCAGTTGCCATCCATTGTGTGGACGACGACAATAGCAACAACCGCATAGAAACAGCAACAACAATATTGCTATCGATTGCAACAATAACAACAATTACAGCAACAACAATAATAACAAAAACAACAACTATATTGAGAACGTCTCTCGGTTGTTTTTCAGAAATCCTCCTGCTGATAAATTTCCGTTCGTTTCCAGTCCTTCGGCTTTTCCTTCGGATTTTCCTTCACCCCATCATCCTCCATCTCTCTCATCGTCCTCTCCTCCCCCCTCTCTTTCCATCTTATCCTGCTCTTCTTACCTCAATCTCGTTCACTCCTTCACTCTCTCTCTCTCTCTCTTTCTCTCTCTAATTTCATATCTCTCGATGTCCTCTCGCTCTCAGGTTTCTCGGTCCTTCTCGTTTATCATGATTTGTTTGTCTCTGGCCTCAATAGCCCTCGTCCCCTTTCTCCCTCTTCTTCTCCTTCATCTTCCCATTCCTTCGAACGTATGTCATTTTGCTGGCTTTCGTCTCTGGCCCTCATCCTCCTCCCCCTCTCGCTGTCGGCGTGCTTTATCTCTTTCTTTGCCTTCCCCCCAATCCCAGGACCCACTCTAGAAGGACCTTCTCGGCTCCTTTCGGGCCCTGGCTCTCATTGTTCTTTAAGCAATTTCATGTTTCATGCGAGTGCAGAAATTATTGCTGTCAATGGAGACAACAATATTGTTCGCTCTCATTTCTTCGCCCGATTTTCCGACCCTCCTCCCGATTCTCCTCCTCAACGACTGCCTCTTGACGTCTATTGCCATCGTCTGACGCAGTCGTCGTTGCTGCCTCGATGAAGATAAAGCTATTGGCTTCTCCAGGAAAGATAGAGATGAGAAAGATGGGGAGTGATAGAGAGAGATGGAGGTAAAGTGGAGTTATAAAGCCTCCGTCTGTGTAAGAGATAACAATTTTATTTGTTGCATCAACAATGAATCAATTGCCGAGTTTTAATCAAGCAATCGTTGAATTGAATTGGAACGAATTGAACTACGACGAGGTGGGAGTTTGGGCTCGAAATCATTTCATCTCGACCTTTGTCCTTTTACTGCAATATTTCTGGTCCTCCCTCTCTCTCACTCCGCTTCTCGCTGTTAGTTTTTTGTCGCCCTCCCTTCAAGTGTCAATCTCTGACGCCGCCAGTTGTCACTTCTCCATCTTGTCAGCTCGAAGAAATGTAACTTTAATAGCCGATGTCGATGTCGATGTCGACGTCGTCGTCATCATCGCTCGAATGCTTCTGAAGCTTGGTTTTTTGTCTCGCGTTAAGTTCCTTATTTGTCACTCGACAACAATAACAACAACAAGAACAAGAAAAATAACAACAACAACAATGAGATTATTTGCCATGTGTCAATTTGTCGCCATTGTCATTGTCCGAGGCTCGACCCGTCATTTAATTGCTTCGCGTTCGATTTTTCCACTCGGTCGGAAATCGAAGGCCGCCATCGATCGATCCGCCCGATCCGGGAGTTGTTGACATTTCGACCGTCCGACAGTTGACGTGGCTCTGCAGCGATTTTAGCGACAGTGAATTCCAATTGTTGTTGGTGGAGTTGTTGCTATCGTCGCTGCTGTTGTTCTTGTTAGAACTATTACTGCAATTGTTCTTACTACTATCGGGTTTCAATAGCCACAAAGGTGGGGTGTGGTTCGTGGGTCTCTGATAGGATTTCTTTAATTTCCATTTCAAGGACCTCCTGCGGTCGTCTGAGAGGTGAGAAGAATTCTACTCGATGTTGATGGACAAAATTCGGCCCAATAGAGGGCTCGTGTGGTTTGAGAGTGGTCATCATAAGGCAACGACAAAAACATAAATGAGAACAACAAAAACACCAATAAGAAGAACAACTACAACAACACATATAACTGTACCAACGACAACAACAACAACATTAAGCGCACCTCATTAAAATTCAACATTAGTTCACGCGGCCCGTTGACGCATTTTAAACAGTTTTTGCAAAAGAGAGAGGGAAAAAGAGAGAGAGGATTATGACAATAAGGAGAGTGAGAGAGGGGGCAGATAAGGGAGTAATAAAAAAATGCGAACGTACGAACGAACAGACGGCAGAAAGTATGAAATTCACGCATGACAGGGCGACAACAATAAGCGAGAGATTAACATTTATAATAAAAATTAAAACCAACAGAGCCACCAGGCAACAATAATAATCACAACAATAACAATCACAACAATACTGAACAACAATAACAATCACAACAATACCAACAAAAATACCAACATGAACAGAAACAAGAATATCAACAAAAACCAACAAAGTCAACATCAACAGTCAGAATTACAAAAAAAAAAAACAAAAAACACAATAACAACAATAAAGTCGAACCGCGAAAAAATTCGCAAAAAGTTGCAAAAGCAACGGAAGCGCATGTCACGGGTTAAGCATGCGAAATTTCCAAACCCACCGAGAGCTGGCTTTAAAATCCGTCAACTAAAAAGTTCTTCCCCCCAACCCGAACCCCAACTCTTCGCTGATGAAGACCCGAAGCATTTCCGGCGCCGTGAACCGCGACCCTCGCGCCCTCCCTTGGGCTCGTTAGTCATGATCGCGGCGGACGCGGATGGTGAGAAGGCAGTCAAGAGAGAGAGAGAGAGAGAGAGAGAGAGGGAATCGGTCCAGGCGTGGATCCACCCTCGGGAGACCCGTGAGAAGAGTCCCAAGGAGTGCCCGAGGCCACACGCATGCCGAGGATCCCAACAGCCGAAAAATAATGTTTAAAACAAAAAAAAAAATATTAAAAGAAAAAAAAGAATTTCAGAAGCCAAAACATAATATCAAATGCAAGAAAGTTATCAAAAACCACAAAAAAAATTCCAAAAAATAATATCAATAACAACTACAAAAAGAATGCTAATAATTCTGATAATATACCATATAATAATACCAACAAATGGTGGTGGTCGAAAACGAAACACTCGCCAGCCACAAAAAACAAAAACCCGGCTTCAAAACAGATCAATCATTTTAACGCCAACGAGGGGACGACGGGGTCCGATCAAAACAGCGATTGACCGCCAGAAAATCGGTGACAAACATGTCGTTAACAACAACAACAACAACTCGAACCGACCCAAAACAAAGCGAAAAAAAACACAAATCCAAACCATCAGAAGTTGAGAACAGAAGCAAGAGTCAAAAGAGAATCGTGAAAAGACGTTAATAAGAAGAACAAAAGTCAGAACAACCACAACAACAAGTAGAAGACCATCAAGAAGACCAAGAAAACCAAAAAAACCAGCCACGAAATGGTCTCAAGGTAATCCGCGAGCCTTCTGTTGTCGTCATAGTCGGGTGGCCGCTGGGTCATATCGTGATTGTCGTTGGGAAGTCGTCTGATTACTCGCAGTCACGTCCTAATTAATCGCTTGGCGAACTCGGGCGGCGGGGTCAGCGGACGAGGAATCAATTAGGAATGACGGAGGAGGCTGGACAATGGACAAGGGGCTTGAAAGAGATCCGAGAGAATGGGATAATAAAGATGAGGGAGGGATAGAAGACAAGAGAGGTGGACGGAGGCAATATTTTAATGATATAGGAGCTTACTATGAGCCAGTAAGAGGACAGAAACATGTACTAATTTTAGTGAATGGAAGATTTTGATTTTAAAATACGGCTTAATCCAAGGTTGAACTCCTCCTTGAGAATCCTCTTCGTCTACATCAAAATTTTCTACATTAAATCTTCTTAAAATCTTCTCCACGACATCTTTTTTACCCTTCGACGTAGTTTTTACTGATCTTGGCGATAGTAGAAGACGTTCTTAGCCCTCGAACCAACCTCCGCCTCAATCTCCATTTTCCTATTTCACTCCCCTTTCTTTCTCTTTCCCTTTTCTGCACTCTTTCCTCTTCTCACTCCATCCGTCCGACAGGATGCGACGAACTCCTTTTGACATTTCACTGCAGTCCCGCATTTAAAGCAGTCGCGACTTGAATCCGAGCTCGGAGGATGTCCCCAGAATTCCGGGAGGATTTTGTTTTTGCTATTTGTGTGTTTTTCATCCTTGTCGCAGGACTAATAAGGATTGAAAAGGTGTCGCACAAAGCGGAGCATATTTTCACACAGACAGACAGACGGTGGGACAGACAGATAGACGGACGGATGGATGGAAAGATGGAGACACACATGTAAAAATGCCGCACTCACATTCGCCCTCTCGCTCGCACCCACATACACAAACACACACAACTACATACACGAAATCACATTTAAATCTCGAATGTTTTGTTGATAGTGTTTATTTTTCACTTTGTCGGGAGCGAGAGAGACAGCGACAATGTGGAAGCGAGCCAGCAATGCTAGTGAAGGAAATGATGACAGTGACGGGGAGATATGGACTACATAGTAAAGAGAGAGAAAGGGAAAGAGACGTCAGACTGAGTGAGAAAGAAGAGAAGGACATACGAAGGAGGGATGTGCGTGAGAATTAAATAAATGAAAAAATGTTCGCAGCCCGAGGCGGAAATTCTTGAAAACGTTGTGAAATGCATTAAAATGTTCGCTGGCATATTGAGCCAAACACACATATTCACACGGAGGGAGCGGGACAGAGATATACAACAGATGAAGACAGAGAGATATTCCAGAAGATGTAGATAGATCGAGGACATGACAGAGAAATAAACGGATGGACAGACGGCGATAACTGACTCCGGCTCGGCCGAGTTTTTCATTTGAGTTTTTGAGGAACCTGGAGCGAGATGGAAAATGATCGAGGAGAGGATCCGACACGCGACCCACCGACCGACATTTGGCGACGGACCGACCGAAATCGCGTTTAATTCGCTTCCTCGGACTCGACTCGTGGGCGTTGGTTGGGGGCGTGGGCGAGGTCGAGACGACGAACAAGTTGCACAAGTCTCCGGACCACGTGACCGCCGCTTACGTGGCCGCACGTAACGCGACGCTACGCAAGTCGGCCCGAAGTCACTGCAGATGAATCTGGAGGGCTTCGCAAACTTTTCCCAGTCGGACGCAACTCGACCCTCCCTCTCCCTCCGGGGCCGAAGCCTCGAGGGCCAACAATTAAAGCGGCGACCGCAACAATTGGCCGTTGTTTGCGCCCTAGAGGGCAGAGGGGGCCGGGGGGCGTGGACGGAAAGTTTCTCGCTCGAATGGGGAATCTGCATTTCGTCAACATGCGTCAAACGTGACGCGCGCCACGTGACGTGCGACGCCGACGTCGCCGCTGACAGGACGACGACGACGACAGGACTCCGGCTGAAGACGAAGGGAGGGAGACGAAGGACGAAGGACTGTGAGGCAAAAGAAAAGTCAATTCAATCAGCGGCGACGTCACGTGACACTCGCTCCGAGGCGCAGCGATGCCAGATTGTTTGCTTCGCTGCTGTCGAGATTCATTTGTCAGACTCAGCGAACGAAGGGAAGCGACCGGGAGAAGCTTTTATTCGCGTGTAAATAATTTTGAATAATTGTCGCAGCGCCTAGAAGTGCGCCTCATGCATCGCGTCCCTCGAGAGCTCGGCCGCGGACCCAGGGGTCGAAATAAATTATGCAGTCACTTTGGAGGATTTCCTCGTGCGTCTGCATGTGTGAGTGTGTGTTCCTTCTCTTCGCCTCCCCCTCTCCGAGGAAAAGGTGGAAGGAAAACCAACTCATAATCTAATTGAAACTCATCTCATCCTCGGCCACATCAAGAACATCGTCTCCTCCCCATATTTCACCCGCCACTCTCCATCCTCCCCCCTCCACCCTCGACCGAGTTGAATCGGCAGCGACACGAGTTTCCACTTACGGCGAATTAAATTCGATTTCGCCCGGATCCGCAATTCAAATTACGCCCTGTTTACAATTGCGACGCATCCTGATGGACGTAAACACAGTCGTGTGCTCAAGTGTTGACGCCCCTCTGTCTATCCGTTTGTCTGTCTGTCTGTCTCTAGGACTATCTGTTTTCGCTTCGGCCACAGACCGACTTCACTTCTTGGATTCGGTCCTAGGAATAAAGAGTTTGTTGTTGATGTTAATTATTCTTAGGTCGATTTTGAGGTAAAAATGAGATTCTCGGATTCGCTTCAATGATCCTCGATTGGTCCATGGATTTGACCTAAATTTGTTTCAAAAGGATTGAAATTTTATTCTGAAAGTATTGATATTTTCTACAGAAATTGAGGATATTTTCCTGTCAACAACTACAACAACTCTGCCAATCGAATTAATAATATCGAAGAGAACAACAATGATAATTAACCAACACATGGAAAAAATTCCGATGAACAATGAATCACGATGGACAAAACAACGTTTTCATATAAAATTAAAATCAACACAATAGTTGAATGGGTGAGAGAGAGAGAGAGAGCGACGGATAGTGATAGTGAGGGAGAGAGAAAAACAGATGATGTTGAAACAGGAGAGGTCGATGCGAAATCCGATTAAATGGCCAAAGTGGCCAACCGTCGTTGTAATGAAGTGATCAATAGTGAGTTGTATCGACTCGCACACACACATTTAACGTCCACCCACACACTCACACACACAGACACATTGTCCACCCACACACTACCACTGTCAATCCTACATGACATACGCCTTCTTTGTCGTGTGTTTCCGCCGTCCTGCGAGCATTTATAATATTTTATTAACTTGTAATTAAATGTTTCACACACACGCAGACACACCCACCCACACGCACGCACGCGAACTCCATTGAACGAAAGAGCAGAAATTAATGTCGCCTGTGCGTGAGAGAGACAGCAAGAGCGGATAGATAGGTGAGAGCGGGAGGCAGAGGGCGGAAGTGTTGCTGATGATGTCGTTTCGGGAGTAAAAAACGATGGCGAAAGAAAAAACATTTGTGGCGAAAATTAATAAAAAACAAGACCTAAAATGGAAAAAAAAGGAAAAACAAGAAAAACTTAAAAAAAAAAATACAAATGAAAACAACAACAGAAACACAAAATGAAAGAACACATAAAACATTAAAGGACCTCATAAATAATTTTTTGTCCACAATGGGTTTTCGCGGAAACTTCATTGTTCGGATTCAGGTCGATCGGAAGAGTTGTTGTTGTTATTGTTGTTGGGTTAAAGTGGTGGACGGAGGACGGAGGACGAGAGAATCCTCTGGCGAATTTGCGGGGTTTTTGTGGGCATTTCGGAAAGTGTTTTTCCGCCACTCGGCTTTTCAACTTTTCATCAACCAGGTGGTGATACTTTTAAACAGCCTTGAGCTTGGAGTTCTCTCGCTCTCTATATCACACAATCTCTCTCTTACACTCGAACTTCCCTCTCTCTTCTCAATCCTCCTTCTCTTGTCTCCGCTCTCTCCTGAATCCTTTATCATCCTTCATCCTTGCATCATGCTCTTCATCGTTATTCGTCGTTCGTCTTAACATTAGTAAGTGGTCTTCGTTCACTCTCTCTTTCACCTCTCTGACTCGCTCCCTCACCCAACGCTAGGCAAATCGCGCACCTCCGCCGCACGCCGTCGACGTGTGAAGGAGGGCAGCGACCACGCCCCGTTCGCCAACAGTGGGCGGGGCTGGGTGAAGGACGTGGCGACGCAGTCCGTCGCATTGGAAATTTACAGTTTCAATTTGTAATAAATGTCAAAGTTGTTGCATTTTATGCGGTCATTCATTGTCGCTCTGCATGTGTGCGTGGAAGCGAGAGAACGAGAGGGGAAGAGAGAAGGAGGGAAAGAGAGAGAAACAGGGACACTCGGTGCTTGTGAGTGTGTGAATCATGCAAACACATGTGTGTGAGAGACCGGTTTGAAAAACTTTTCCAGCTCGAAATGCGTTTCGAAAAACTCGCTTCCTCTGCGACGCGTCCTTTCGCGTCCTTTCGACCGGGTGGCAACGCCGACCAGGAGTAACTAGCGATTTATGGCTGCAATTTGTACCGAGCACCGTTGTTGTTGTTTTTGTTGTTATTGCTGTTGCAGTTGTTGTTGTTGTTGGCGATTATAGCGCTCGCCCCACGAATGATTGACCGAACGAATGAATGCGTTCGACGTTCGTCCTGTTTTTTCACCGAGTTCTCATATCAAAGGACCTTCATCGCATTCGGACACCAGGATCTGTTACAAATCGCTGTTGTCTGCTGTTATTGTTATCGTTGTTATTGTGATCGTTGTTATTGTTATTGTTGTAACATTGTAATCGTTGTTATTGTTATCGTTGTTGTTATTGCAATTGTCATTGATGCGGTGGATCGGGTTTTTTGTTGATTTCGATGCGAGGCGACTTTGTCAAGCGAGACGCACGCGATTTCGCCGCGATTCCGACGCGATCTGCGCGGGACAAAAGCCACTAATTTCCAAAAATCCGTGATTTCAATCAAAAATCCATGGATTTCACAGTAGATTTGCCATTAGCGACGTTGCAACTAAATTTAATTCATCCGCCCAAAACCCTATTTTGTTATTACAAACCAAATGTTACTCATATTGAAATTTTTATATTGAAATGTTCGCAGCCTTCCATAAAATCCAACATTTATAAAATATTTTTATCCTGCGCTCGTAAATCTAGTGTTGACAAAGCCGAAAATTCTCGTCGCCTCGCTCGATGAATATTCCAGCGTGTGTGATCGATAAAGAGAGAGTGCAGAACAAAAAAAATCGCGTGCTATTTTTTATCGCCCACAAGCTTCAAACTTTCAAATTGATGGAGTGTAATTTTTCAAAATCAGTTTTCACTCACCGTCAATCTCGATGCGAGAGCGCTTTTGCTCTATTTCCCTCCCATTTGCTACATTGCAATTTTTTCTTTCGTCATTTTGCGGTTCTTTTGTTCCCTTTTGGTTGAATTTTTGTGTAGTTTCCTCCGACTATTTTTTGCCTTAGTGGGATTTTCCCCACTTTTCGAAACTTTTATGTCATCTCCCTCTATTTCTCTCTCTCTCTCTCTTGCTTTGTTCGTCGTTTTTTGTCGCAATTCCCAGGGATTTTTCGGCGACGCCCCATCGATGGTTGCACTTCCGGTCGATTTTGTGTGTGTGTGTTTGTGGGGAGGCGTGTGCAAGTGTGTGTGTTAATGTTTGTAATTTGCAGAAATTGTTGCACACGATTTTTGCCCGCCATCTCCCGTTATCTAACGGTGAATTGGGGCTTTGCACAAAGCCAACAACGGCAACAACAACAAAACCAACAACAATTGCTGTGTCGCTGTCAGGTGTCGTTGGGCCCGACCGCCCGAACAGCGCCATCTGTGAGCGACTTTTGACAGCTCGCGACAGCAACAGATGTTATTGCCTTCTTGCTATTGTTGTTGTTGTTCTCGTTTCTTGTTGTGGGCAAATTTGTTTCTGGACTTTGAAACCCCGACACGAACACATTTCGCAGCTGGCTTTGGGCGAGCGGCGAATTCGATCCTCGTTCGCCCCGGAAGCGAGACCGAAACCCACGAATGTTCGAAATGCTGCCAAGATTCTTGCGCTTGTACCCACCTCCCTCCATCCGCCCTCCGGCCAGAAGTTCTCTCGACTTTTTGTTGCCTACCTTGCGGCGTTACGAGGACATTTATTGCGTCCGTTGTTGTCGTCGTCATCGCCATCGTTGTCGTTGTCGTTGAAACATGTTTCGTTATCAGCAGCAGCAGCAGGAGCGACAACAACCAGACCACAACAACAACAACGACTCGCAACAAATGCTTGGCTCGCGCCCAACACCATTTGCATTTGCGCCCGAAAGTATTCCGCCCACTCTAATCACGCCCCCTCTCTCTCTCTTTTCTCTGCTTGCAGTACAATTATTTAATGGAGTTTGATTACCTGCCCAAGTCGGACATCGAGACGGGCGCCCTGCGCACCGAGGCCCAGCTGAAGCAGGCCATCAGGGAGCTCCAGGTAAGGGAAAAAGACGTCAAGACGTTTGGGCTATCGTGCTAACGTGAGTGTCTCCGCAGCGCTTTGGCAACATTCCAGTCACCGGCGAAATAGACGCGCCCACCCAGAGGCTCATCATGCGGCCGCGCTGCGGCGTCGGCGACAGCAACAGGACGACGAGCTTCACCCCGGATAATCTCCAGCACGGCCACCGCATGAAGCGCTACGTCCTGCAGGGACCCAAGTGGGACAAGACGGATCTGACATGGAGGTGAGTCTCGCTCGAATCTACCGAAATTACCAACCTCAACCCCAACCCCAACCCCAACTTCAATCTCAACCCTCGTGGGTGTCCCTCGCGATGACGTCTCTGGCGGCCGAGATAAGCGCAGTTTTGCACTTGCCAGCGACAGCTCCTGGGCGCCACAAGTCGGCGGCTTGCGCCGGACGTCGGCTGCAAACACGCGGGGCTCAAGGGATCACAAGACGAGTCGAGTCGAGGTCGGCCGCGGTCGCAGGACCTCGAGGCTGTGGTCGTGGAGAAGTCCTGGCAGGTGAGGTTAGTGGGATCTTCTTCCTTCTCTCGGCCAATCTTCTCTCGCCCAATCTTCTCTCGAAGCAAACGTCGCACCGATTGCAGACGTCGGCCTGAAAGTATGCTACAACTCTCGCCATTTGTCAACAGCAACTGAAAGTATGCTTCGAATTGTGAACGATTTCTGTATTCTCTTTCAGACTGAACTTCTGAAAGAAAAAGTGAGAAATTCATCAGCCAAAAAAATTGTAAGAATGTTTTGATGATTTTTTGAAGATTGTTTGTTAAATACGCTTTTGAGAAGAAAATGAAAAAAAAAAAACTGAAAAGGAATATTTTAACAAAAATATTTTAGTTCCACTTCCGAACCACTGATTCATTCTCTTCGCTCTTTATCGCTTCTCCGGGTTCTCTCAATTAAAGCAGCTGTCAAACGGAGCGAGACTTGTTAATATTCACATTTTCCTCTCTCTCCTCACCCTCTTTCATTCGCTCCCATTAGAATCGTCTCTCGGAGCTGGCCGAGTTTTTCTCCCTCGAAGTCGCCCCCCTCCTCATCCTTTATTCAGAACTCAATCAACGGAGTTCTCCCCTCGTATGAAACAAAATAAGAAACGCGTTCTCGCTCCTCCACCCCCCAGTTGGCACCAAATTAAATTTTACTGGAAGCTGCCTGCGAACTTCGACTTGATTGCAGCGAGTCCTTCTTCTAACCTTGTTGGTGCTGTTATTGCTGCTATTTCTGCTGTTAATGTTGTTGAGGCTATTTCGAGAAGGGGAGGAGGTGGAAGAAGAAGACGTGGAAAGCAACTATCACTGGGCAATAGCAATAGGAAGTCGTGTAAGCAAGAATAAGTTTATGCAAAATTACATCGATTGCATAATTTAACACGACCTCCCGAACTTCGTCCTCCCTCCCCCCTTCGGTCGGACGAAGGACGCGACTTCCGCCCAGGGCCGGGCCATAAAAAGAACTACCAGCTGCACTTTTGCCACCGAGTGAGAGAATTAATACCAGAAGGATCGAAATAGGACAAGAACCAGGCTGAAGGAGTCTCATGGAAAATCTACCTTGGACTTCTGAAGATATCAGTTTTTAAATATTTTCAATCAGTCTTCAGTCTTCTCCATCGTCATGATAACCTCGAATTTGTTCGTTTTGCCTCACCGTGCAGAGCGTGATCCTGAAAATATGCAACAGCAGAATCGTTTTCGCGCTCAATTTAATTTCAAACATCAATTCACACCACCGAATCATCGTCCGTCCGTCCGTCCGTCCGTCCGTCTGTCGTCTCGTCTGCAATTTGCATCGATGACAACGTTGTTGTAGTTTTTGTTGCTATTGTAACATTACGCTATTATTATTGTCGATTTTGGTGTTGTTGGTGTTCAGCTTAGTTGTTGTTGTTGTTGTTATTGCTGCTATGTTTGCTTCTCGGTGTCGTTGTTACTTCGCATAATTTCCATTTAAATTGCAACTCAAGGCACGCGCTCAATTAAATTTGCGCTCAAAGACACACGATCCCTCTCACTCTTGCTCTCTCCCTCGCTCTTTCTCTCCTTCTGGGCTGTCGCTCGCACACATGCTCAATAGAATTATAGTTGCTGCTTTCGCTGCGAATGCAATTTGCGCGTAAAAAGGCAGCAACTTCTTCCGCTGAATGCGTTGCAAATTAAATATCGCCGCTAGATGGCGTTGCCAACCCTTCCTCCCTCCCAACCCTTCTCGATGTCCTTGTCGACCTCTGAAGTCCTTGGTGTCAGTGGCAACAACGGACGCATTCCAGGCGACTGCATGACATACTTCGAGGCGGCTTTAAAAAGTCGTCGCCCACAAGGCCAGGGTTGCCAGGCGCCCGCCTCTTGCCTCGAACCCTCGTCGACCCCACTCTTCGCTGGTCACGGTGTTGCCAGATTGTTTTCCCAACTAACTAATTACTGCTTTCTAACGTGGGCGAGAGTTGGAGAAAAACTAGTCGATTCATTCTTCACCCTTATTCCAACTCCTAGTCTACCTCTCTCTTTATCTCTATCTATCTATCTCTCTATATCTCTCTCTTATCCCCCTTCCTACTCTCTCTCCCAAATCCTTCGAAGGCACCGCCAGACTTTCGCTTCGTCACATAACTTTCTCTCAATTTAATTCGGATCTCTGGCGTCTCCGAGGCGCCCTCGACCCAGACAACGAGACCTGCTCCGAGTGGAGGAGTCGAAGGAGGGATTGTGGGTCAGCTCGAGTGGACGTCGACCAGGGCGACCTGTGGCTCGGCCGACGTCCGTCGTTGACCACCGGGCTCGAGTCCGCTTCCTTTGCTGATTCCGTTGCCATTTCCGTTCCAGGCCGGAAATGGATTTCCATTGTTGTCCTCATTATGCTTAATGCGAGTTCGCCTTGCGCGCGGCGCGCGTCGCCAACGCTTTATTACCACTCATCGCAGTCGCAGTCGGCTTCGCTGTGGCTTTCTTTGCTCCTTTGTCGATGTCCGTGATGCGATGTTGTTGTTGCTTGGGATGTTTTACTGCCGCCCCCATTATGAGTTGTGGAGCCCGGTGACACACCGCATCGACCGCCGGGTTAAGTGAAAATATTCATTAGGCCAATGTAAAGATGTTAAATTAAATGAGCGAGACGAAGAGCGTCGGCCGCCTCCGCAGGCAGGACCTAAATTACTGGAAGGAGCTGCGCGCCCGCTGGGGCCGATCGGGGGGGTCGTGGGCGGCGGTCGGTGGGCGTGGCAGGGTGTCTCTGGGCGAGCTCATTGGAATCTCCGATGAAGCTTCTCCTTGGCTCCCTTTCCTTGAATCCTTTTCCTTGGTACTTTCTCCTTGGCTCCCTCTCCTTGGATCTTTCTCTTTGGCTCTCTTTCTCCGTGTATCCTTCCCAGCAGCTGCGTCGCCGAATGCAAACTCTGCGCCATTTGGCAACCACGCCGCAGGACGTAGGCGCCGATGCTCCATGGGGTGTAGAGGGGGATGTTGTTCTTGTTGTTGTTCCTGTTGTTGTGGTGTCCGCTGTGCTCTTGATAGTATTGTTGTTGTTGATGTTTTTGTTGTTGTTGTTGTTGCCGTTGTTTCTTAATAGGCAATTAAGTGTACACGATACAGAATAATTAAATTGGAGACATTCTCTGCGGCTTCGCACTGGGTCCCACTGGGGCAGATTGCTTGGGGTATTAGAGTCAGTTGTTGTTGTTGCTCTTACCGTCGTCGTCATCATCTTCTGGTTTCAGTCTTTGTTTGAAGACATTGTTGTTGTTGTTGTTGTTATTGTTGGACGTCCACAAGTATCTGCCGAGCCTAGCGGGTGCCGAACGCAACGTCCATAAGACATTAAAAGCTTTTTTTACGAGATTCCGCCGCCAACTGGAGAAAAATGCGACCGAGTCACCGGATGGTGGAGGGTGGGAGAGAGAGGTGGGGGGAGGGATAGAGAGAGAGGGAGGGAGGATGTCGAGATGGTCGTCAGACACAATCGACTGGGATTAATGCTAGACGATGGGACTTCCTGAGACTTCTGCACTTTAAGAATCTTGTTCAACTTGAGCTCAGATGGAGAAGGAATTATTTGGAAGAATTTTTCTCTCACCTACCATCTTCATACATGAATCCCCCAGGATGCAGGCCTCAGGTCACTTCCTCATCTTCATTATTATCTATTCCATATTCCCCATCTTTCTCCATCTTCATCTTCATCATCGTTTTCGCCCTTCGTCGTGTTCGTGGTCCGAGACTGATCTGAAATTAAATAAAAATGAAATTTCTTTTCCATTTGCCTCCCCGGCCGCAGTGGAGCGCGGCGGCGTAAACAAATAAAGTTGATTGAAAATGACGCCCTCGTCGCTCGGGGCTGACTCACTTCTGACAACAATAACAACTACAATAACAACTCTAACAACAACTCTCACAACAACAACAACATCTCTCACACCAACAACAACCGAAACAACTCAAATACAAACAACGAAAAACAACGTCTTCATCTCCACCACAGCCAGCCGAAATCTCAGCAAGGACTCCGAAGATAAAGTGGCCACAAATACTTTCACCCCCATTTCCTCGTCCCACATTCCTCCGATGGTTTCGCTCTCGTTTCGGTCGCTATCGTCGCCCCATTCCGTTCACCCTTCGCTGGTCTCCCTCGAGTCTCCACCGGATCGACTGACCACGAGTCTCAGCCTCATTCTCCTCCTGGACCTGGCTTCGTTCCTTTCCGATTGAATGCTTGTCAACCCAAATGCTGCCCAAATTAACTGCTAATGATGTTTCGCTGCAATAAAGCATTCGTGTGCCCCACCCTCGACCTGGCCTCGACCCCCTTCATCGCCTCCAAGGCTCCGTCGGCGCTCACATTAAGAGATAGCGTTTATTTAATACACGTTATTTCTTCCAAATGACTTCCTTCCGGTTGGTTTTCGTTGTTGTTGCGGCTGCTCTAGTTTTTGTTATTGTTGATGCTGTTGTTGACGATGATGATGATGATGGTTGTTGTTGTTGCTGATGCTGTCTGTAGGCCACACACTATAGCCATAGCCGAGTGCGAGTCGAAGTCCTTTGTTTAACTTTTTTTCCTCCTCGGGATAATCTCTCCCCTAAATTGCTTTTGTTTCGTTCTCGCGTCGCACGCACATTCCCACACAACACACATACACACACACATACGTCCTCGGTCTCGCTCACCCTCTCACTTGCCATTTATCTATCTCGCTCGCACATCCTCTCTGCCTATCGCCGCCTCGCAAATTTCTCTGATTAATTTTGCCTGCTTTTCTTTTTGATGACTTGGTCCAGTTTTGTTTCTGTCCCTCCTCTGAAAAGGACACTGATTGTCCTTTGGCGTGTCCATGTATGTGTGTGTGATTGTCTCTCTCTCTCTCGGTCTATCTGTCTGTTCGGCCGTCGGGCATTATCTTTTGTCACATTTGTGTGAAACTTTAAATGTGGAGGAAGTGATTAATGAACCAGATCCTCATCCTCCATCAGCCTCCCATCCACACGGACCAACGTCAGACTTCTTAAATCCTCCGAGTTTCTTACTGAATTTATAGTTTGTGGCTTCGGGAGGATTCGGCTCCGGCTGTCGTTGAAGTGGGTTTCGGTGATTAATTAAAGTGCAGCCGGTCGCTCGCCCCAGAGTATGCAGCACATTTAGGCTCCTATTCAAGGACATCGGCCCCCAGAGCTTCGCCCCACGGCTCCTGAAGCTCCACAAGTCTCAGAAGTCAGCGGGAATCGGGCGATGGACGCGTTCTTCTCATCGATCGAGTGGGGATGAGTGCGAAAAGGATTGTGGAGAAGATAAAAAGGAGAGAAGAGATTGTTGAGAAGAGATTTGGATGGATGGATTGTGGAGATAAGAGTTATGAAAAGAGGTGAAAGTCTCGCAGAGGAGTGGAAGAAGTCATTGTCGTCGAATGCTGCTGGATTTGGAGAACTCAACTTTTAATTATTGTGTCTGTCAGAAAGTGCTCCATCCGACGGACGGACGACCGACGAAAGCGAGCCAAGATAGAAAGCGAGTGGGAAGGCGGATGAACAGAGAGGGACAGAGAGAGAGTGAAACTGGCAACAAAAACCGCAAAATGTGGCCAACGTCAGTCCGTGGACTGCGGACGTGCGAAGGGAGACGGTGAAGAAAGAGAAAGAACGATGTGGGGCGCGCCAAAGGATCAACAGCGGAAGCGGCAGCAGAAGCAGAAGAAGCTTAAGTCAGGAGTGGAAAACCGCTGCTTTTTGACAACGCGCGGTCGAAGTGTCCCAAACGCCGAGCACGAGAACACAAAAACACAGCAAACATCGAGGACACGGACAGAATGCGCAAAAACCCGCGAACCAGACGCGAGGGCGGTCGGAAACAGAGATCAAAACTAGTGGAAAAAATCGAGGAAAACGGCGAAAACTGAGCGAAAAACTAGACAAACTGATCCTTGCCAAAAAAAAAACAGCCGCCTCCCCCTCCCTTCTTCGCCGGACGCGAAAGTGACTGCTTCCTATTTTTGTAATTTTCGTGTCCTTCTGCTCATTTCGAAAGATTACAAAAAGGACGAGCGACGAAATAAAGTGAGAGAGGGAACGGGCGAAGAGATGGAAACTTTTCCATTTGATGCTTTTTAAGGACATTCCAAAGTATTTAATGCAAAATAAAACTGAGTCCTGCAGCTGTCCCGACGACCCCCAGCCCACCAGATGGGCGTGGCCGCAGTTCATTCTGCGCGCGGAACTTAATTTCCCAGATAAAAATTTTCAACTGGAATTAAAAAGTTTTAATTAACAGTGGCGTCGTCGGGCAGGAGGAGGGGGGAGAGGGACGAATTTGCCGACGTGGCTGATGGCGCGAGGTCAGTTTCCAAAGGGGCGCTCAACGGAATATTAATGGCGGAAAAAATGATTTTGAAAATTTCTTCAAAAATTCCAAATAAATTCCAGAGAGGGCAAAATTATTTAAAACGATTCGGAGGGATGGCATTAATTCAAGAGGATTCAATTAAAGGATTTCAACCGTTTCAATTCCGATTGCGACTCCACCGCCCCCTCCATCCCATCGTCTGGCAACGCTGCTGCAGTGCATCCGCGACAAGTGCGAGAGCTAATGAATCTCGGTCCCCGAAGTCATTGACAGTGCGAACGGCACCCGGGGGACGGGGCGGGGGGCGTGGCGTGGCGCAAATCGATTGCCGCCGTCGTCGCGCGCTGCATTCAATGGCTTCGTTCTTCAGTCGCCGTTGTCGCCGCTCTGTTGTCTGTCGAAGTTGTTGCATTTATTATTAAGTTGCGTCGCTGGCGTTTGGAAGTCGGCTCCTCCGAATGTCCCGTAGGAAGTTCATTAAGCGTAATGACGTCCTGTGTTTTATTTCAATTTCAAACATGGCTCCCTCTCTCTTTCGACCAACTCCGTCCAACTCCCTTCTGTGTTTGTTCCACGGCCAAAAATCATCGGAGGGGGAGTCGTGTCGGAAACGGAAATAGTCTTGTTGTCGTCGTCCGAACTTCGCGCCGCCATTGTTAGCTACGATTTCCGGCGACACTTTCCTCTTCTTCCTCGAAGGGGGCGGAGGCGGGGGGCGTGCCCAATGAAGCACGCCAACTGACTGCTAATCAGTGTCCGCGGCAGACGCTGACCTTTTGTGCGCCACTCCAGGAAGCTTAAAAAACTCGCGAGCGTTTTATCAGACGCCTGATTGAGGATTAATGAAGAATGAACTGAGAATGAACTGAGTGATTGAGCGAGTGATTCCGCCCCACCTCTTCTCGATTATTCCAGCCAATCTCGCTTAAATGATGCCGCGAGCAGACTCCGCGCCGGGTTGGGTCCTGAGAAGGGGTTTCGAATAAAAGAACGATGCGAAAACTTTTGCGCCCGCCGGCAGTGCGGATTCGACGTCGTGGATGACGAGCGGCGCACAGTGGGTCGAAGGAGTTCAAAAGTTATATAAAAGAGTAGTCGCAGGAAATAAACAAAAGTGAAAATAATATTAAAATTATAATTATTTTTTTGATTAAATTATTTTCAATTATTTTGATTTCCACTAGAATCAATGAAATTAGTTGTTTTTAATACGTTTTAAAATTAAATTTTTTTTAATAGATTTTTTTAAATTCTGTTTTTTAAAAAATTTTTCTTTTTAATTTTGATAAAATAATATAAAAAAAATTGTTTAACAAATAAAAATTTTTTATATTTAAATAAAAAACAATCAGGGAAATTTTAAAAATTATTTTTTACCCACTGTGCGGTTGGTACAAAAGGTGCGCGAGCAAAGTTTCTGAATACGAATTAAAAGGAAAAGTTTAAATATATTTAACGCGAATCTCTGTCTCTGGGACAATTACAAGAAAATTTTATTGAGTGTTAACTCGATCGAAATCGAAGCGAATTCGCACGAGAGTATGTGAGGTCTCTTTTCGCACACCGGGAGCTCCAAACTGTTGCGTGCTTTTGGACGGTGGCTTCAGGTGGCAGAAGGCCCAAGTCGGTGGGACACAGAGAGAGTTCGCCCACATTTTTCTTCCACTCCCTCGACGACCCCACCGTCGTTCTCGCCTCATTATCGTTCTCGTCCCACGTCTGTCGACCGTTCCATCATGCGATGCTGAGGCCGCATCCCTTTCGCACTCGTCACTCACAACCTCGTCCATCTGTCTCGCTTTCTCTCCATCTCTCTCGCCTCCGTGAGTCCTGCAGCTCTGAGCTCATGCAGACATTCAGGACGACTGCGACGACGCCGAGCTCGAGACGGAGAAGGAGGCGGCGGCGTCGACCAGGCGGGTGGCCTTTCGCACCCACTTGATGACATCAGCTCCATCAAGGCACACACACAGAACTAGAAACGACACACACATACAGCTAGAAACAAGGCACACAGACAGACATATGCAGCTCGGAGAGAGCGATTTTGACATTTTGACATGAGACACTCCATTAGCAAAAATACTTGAGTCCGAATTTTACATACATATTTCCATTTCATTCTCGCGTGCTCTCCTCCTCGTTCCTTTCCTCGCTTTCTCGTTCTCCTCCTCTCTCTGCTCCTTCGTCTTCATCCCCCACTGCTCCCCATAGGGGACCATCGAGGCTTGCTGTCTCCCAGTACGAGCTCGTTGACAAATGCCAATTCATCTTAGTTTTGTCATCTCCCCAAACCCAAGCCCAAGTCCAGCCTCCACCATCCGTCCTCACCATCGTCGGGCGGCGCTTAAATTTCATGGGACTCCATGTGGAGCTCGCTCGTTCGCCCCACCCTCTGTGGCCGGGCTGCGAATGCGAATGTCCTTCGGCGTCTGGTTGGCGCCAGGACACTTGTTACGCAGGACGAGCGGCGGAAAAAGTGACTCAAAGTCGGACGGCGAACGACGGCCGAGGCGGGCGCAAATGCGAACTCATTAGAGGCGCGAATCTCGCCGCAAGCACGGATCTCGCCGCTATTACGATTACGATTCTCGCCCCGAGAATGATTTCCTCTCTTCAGAAGGACCTTCGGATTTCACTCCACGGCGTTTAATTACCTCGACTCTGGTGCGCCTTTAAATTGCCTGCGCCCCGACCGAGGGCTGCAGCAGAAGCTGGCTCGAGTTCCACAGTATTTGCCTAGGTTTTGATTTCCTTCCGGTTTCCTCTGGACGAGTACAACAAGAGTCTGACGTGCTCCAGTCGTTTGTCTATTCTCTTCATTCTCCTCTTTCCCTCATCGTTTTGTCGCCCTGTCCAGCTGTGTCTTCTATCTCTCAGTCAGGCTCTTCTTCCATCCCTCATTCGGTCTCCCTCCGCCCCTTTCCGACCTCCTCCAATTCTCGTCGTTTGCTCGGCGCATCGATTGCCGATCGTCCCTCGGTGCCCTTCGTTGGTCCTCTTCTCTTTCCATCTCCTCTCCTCTCCTCTGCACTGGGAGCGCCCTTCGCCCTCCCGACCCGCCGAGCAGAAATTCAATACGTCCATTTCATCCCAATTGGACACTAAATTTGTCCCGATGCCGACGCAGTCCCAGCCGGAGTCCCGACGGCGGCGACGGCTGCTCAGTCATCATTGTGGTGGCCCGGGAATTCCTCTCGATGCTCGAAGGGAGGGAGGGAGGGAGGATGGTGGGCTTGGTCATCGTTCAGGCCGAGCTCCAGTTCTTGGCCCTCGTCGGCCACTCTGAGGCCTGAGTGTGATGTGCGTTTTCGGTTAATTTGCATCTGCCGAGTCCTTCGTGCTTGTTTTGGCCAAGGTAATTGTTGTTGCTATTGTCTCTGGGTTCTGTTCATGTGGCTGCTTTCCTTTTGCCATTCGATTTTATTGTTGTTGCAACTGCTTTTGTTGTCTCAATTGGTTTTTGTTGTTGCCACTGCGGTCTGCTCGACTGCACTTCAAGTGAGTTCAAGAGGTAAAGCTGCGGAGATCGATTGGCACATATTGAGATCGAGTGATGGATAAAACGAATGACCGAAAGAGAAGGGGATAAAGAGAGAGAGAGAGAAGTTGTTTCCTTATCCGATTTCGTAGGATTTGAAGGCACAATGGCTCATGAGGTCATCTTTCACCAGCCTCTGCTGCTGAGAACTTTTAAGTTTATGCAACTGAAAATCGAATAAATTTCTATGCCCAGCAAGCGTTTGAAAGCGTTTTTAATAGATAAAGATATATATAACAGGTTTCATCGAGCTATCTTTCTAGAAAGAAATCTCAAAAATCTTCCTCTTATCTGAATTTCTATATGGACTTTAAAACATTTTCGAAAATGACTGGGGAACTGAGTGAATCTGCTCGAGCAATTAACGATTGCTGGAGCAGTTGCTAACCTTTTGGTAATTGCATGTGTTCGTGGCCAACAACAACAACAACAAGAACTCCCGCCTGAAAAACAACAACTCTCAACTGAACACCAACAACAACTAATGGTGGAATGTGGCTGAAGTGCATTTGAGCAGCAACAAAAGTCAGCAACGGAAACTTTTCCAGCCCGAAAAAAAGCGGCAAATGTTAACGTTTATGTGCACGGATTCGCGCCACAATTAGACACACACAGTCGCACCTACACAGACGCCCACCGACACACACAAGGACACACACACAGACAGACAGACAAACAGACTTCCACAAAAGGACTCCGTGGCGCATCCTTCGGTGTCTATTTTTTACTTGAATTTGTTTGTCGGATTCATTGTTGTTACTTTTGTTGTTGTTTTTGTTATTCTCAGCGAGTGTTGAAATTTTCCACTAGTTGGCAACACTCTTTATTGCATCGCATTGCATTGTTGTTGCTATTGTTATTTTTGTTAGTGGTGCTATTTTTGCTATTGCGACAGTTGACATTTTAAACTGATTGCGCGCTCGAGAAGAGTGCGAACGCCTCGCTTATGTCCTTGTCCCAGTCGGTGTGAGTGTTAGTGTGATTGTGTCAGTGTGTTTGTGTCAGTGTGAGTCCACACACTCTCCACCGTTTTGGACTCCTCTCTGAGAACCCCTCGCTCGAACATGAAAACATCGTCTGAAAATCCAGGAGAATGAAAATCTATTTCGAACACCGGCCACGCCTCCTCCCCCGTGCACGTGTGATGGGCGGAGGTGGTTGTAGGGCGAAGGGTTCGGTGAAGGGGGAGACACGAATTCTGACGGTTGTGTGTGAAGCACCTCGTCCGCCATATCGCATGTCAGCGGATGTCCGGTTGGTTTATGCATCGTGTTGGAAGAATGCGATTACGCTCGACGAGGGCAGCCGAGGATCGTGGTGATGAGTCGAGGGGGGGGTTGAGGAGAGGGGTTGGGGAGAGAGAGTGAAGAGAGATGTTGGAGAGAGAGAGAGAGCGGGATGGGAGGTTGCGCTCCATGGCGCCATGACCATTGTTGCCAGATGCTTCCATTTGTTCCTTCCCTCTTCTCCTTCTTATTTTTGTTGATTTTCGACGACGATTTTCTCCACTTGTCTGTCCGTCTCTCCATCGCCCGATATGTATATCGAGTGTTTGCCTCTTGAGGTTCGATCCTTCAATTGGTCGTTCTTCTGACGACGTCACACGGTCGGACATTAATCGGTCGTTCTTTTCTTCCTCGATACGATCGAGCCCAATTCTTCCTCCTCATGAATAGGTAATCTTTAAGACTCACTCCTTCCCTTTAAGACCCTCTCCTTCCCTCTGGGTCTTAAGGATCCTTCCGCAGCCACTCGCGAGGCATTCGAGATCCCCCGAACGCGTGTTCGCCAGCAATTTGCCATCAAGGCGACGACACTCGCCCTTCTCCTTGTCCCATCGGTCTCTGGAGGAGTGGTAGAGGTAAAGAAGAAGAAGAAGAGTAGAAGTAGAAGCTTCTCAAGAAAATGGCGTTTTGCTTATGCTACATTTTTAATGACATTAACAACAATAACAAAAAATAACACGACTACTCAACAACGGCGTCAATGAGAACACCAACTCCATCCTTGAGACGAAGTGAGAGCGAACAACAATAAGAAAAACAAGGACAACAAGAAGAAGAAAAACGAGGACAACAACGACAAGTGGAAGAGGAAGCACGACTGCAATCCTTTTGTACTTGAGACATTATTGTTAATAGCTTCAAGTAGTTATCTGTCCATTCCGGACACAGCGACCCCTTCCTCTCAAGCTGTCTCTCTCTCACTCTCGCCCCTCTCCCTCTGACACGCCACTTTCTCTCGGTCCGTCCGCCCCTTGCGCTGGATCAATGCGCCCTGGCCTCCGAGGACACGCTGCATGCCAGGACGCCATCGAGACGAGGCGTTCGAGTTCCCCGAACGGAACTCGACCCGGCCAAAACCCATTTTCCATACTCGGTGAGAGGGGGAATTCATTGTTTTTATTTCGACATTTGACGTAAAAAATCGTGTTTCGCCGACAAAAAGTAATTTTATGACGTGCACGCAGTGTTGCATCCGGCTGCTACGTGGGCATCGAGGGGTGGAGCGGGGCGTGGCGCGGGTGTGGGCGGAAACGGTCGCCATTGTGCTGTTGGTCGGTCGGATGGTGCTGGCGAAGTCACTTCGTTTTATGGACATCTTTTTATTAAAAGGCGCCGGTTGTAAAAATCCTTTTAAGATTGAGATTGACATGAAACACCAGCAGGATGCACGCATCCTCAGAACCCTTCAGATCCTTGAGATGAGCTCTCCGAGATTGTTAAAAGACACGTGGGACGCAGTTCGCAGCGGAATCGGGAGCGAAATGCATTCGAGTCACGAAATTCGTTCTTCGCCCTTTGTCTCGTGGGTTCGCGCAGGAAGCAGCAATTATATGCGGGGAATCGCGACCGAGGATCTTCGTCAAGGGGCAGAGGAGAGTGGGAGAAAGTGAGTAGAAAGAGAAAGAGGGCAGAGCGAGAAAGAGGTATAGAGAGAGATTCGTGTCGTTCGAGTGACGACGACAGACGACGAATGCTTCGAGCCGGGGCGATGCAAAGAATGAATGAATGAATGCATGCGTGATTGGCAAGTGCGAAGACAGGAATCATAAGTGTTTCCTTCGAGGTGATGAATGAATGGGTCATCAGTGGAAATGAATGAATTGTTCAGAGGAACGCGGAATGCGAAGAATGCCATAAGATGGAAATCGTCGGCTGTGAATCTCTTAATTCATCAGAGAACTTTGAGTGATTCAATAAATACGAATATTCAGTTTTGATTAAAAAACTTTATTTTCATTGAGTTTTAATTCGCTTTTACTGAAAATGTCAATATTTACTGAAAATTTCGATATTTAATGAACATTTTTATTTTTACTGAAAATTTTATTTTAATGAAAATTTTGATTTTTAAAAAAAATTTGTATTTTTAATGAACATTTTTATTTTCACTGAAAATTTTTAACGAAAATTTCGATTTTTAATGAAAATTTCGATTTTTACGGCCTGATTCTGGCCAATAGGTAACAAGCCACAATAGTAACAATATCGGTGTTTGCTCTCGATATTATTACTTTTGAAACTATTCGTATTCTGAAGCCTACAACCGTAATAAAACCGAACAAAAATTGTTTCCTCACTGAGAGGAGGTAATAAGCGAGTAACGACCACTTTTCTATTGTTGTTTTTCGACTTGCTCACTTTAAAATCACTCAAAATTACACAATTTGCTTCATATGACCATATGATGTTGTTTTTAATAGTCAGAGTCACTTTAATGGCCAATATATTGATGATGGCACTCGGAAGAATTCTAAGCCATTCACATTCACTTCATAAACATTTCAAAATACATTCGAATGTCATTATTTCTGTCATATTTTCTCAAATTAAATTTATATGCTCCAGCTTTCTGACATTTGTCTCAAAATTCTCCCGAATTTGATTTATTTTTGACAGTTTTTACTCAATATTTTTTATTCCCCATGAGGTGAACTTTTCCTTGTTACGATTTTATCAGAATACGAATTCAAAATTCTCGAAACAAAACGAAACAAAAGGAAACAGCATTTCGGTAATAAATTTTCTTGTTACCTATTCGCCAGAATCAGGACGTTAGTGAAATTTCGACTTTCACTAAAAATTTAGATTTTTACTAAAAATTTCATTTTCACAAAAAATTTAGATTTTTAATAAAAATTTCGAGTTTTACTAAAAATTTGGATTTTGACTGAAAAACTGGATTTTCGATAAAAATTTCGATTTTCACTAAAATTTGGATTTTCGCTAAAAATTTCGACATTCATTCAAACCTTCGATTTTTGTTGAAAATTTCGATATTTTTTTTTTAATTTTGATTTTTATTGAATTATGATTTTCATGGATTCTTTTGAATTTTATTGAATCTTCATACCCTTACTTTAATGGAAAAAGAATTTAGAGATTAACGGCCTGATTCTGGCGAATAGGTAATAAATGTTTGGAAGCCTATAAGGAACACAATTTTATTTAGTTTCACTTTTATACATAGTAAAATATTATTTCCATGACATGAGAAATATTTGTTTGAATTGTAAATTCAACCAAGAGGAAGACCGACCCCGCATGGCCATCGAAATCCACACCGACCGGATGTCCTTCTCACGCCCCTTCCGCGTGTGTCATTTTTATGAACTCGCAACAAAGACGTTGGCTCAGCGCATTCTTTTCGGACTAGAGAGCAGCACGAGGAGCGAACCACAGCCGAAGCCTGGGGGTTGGACGAACGCCCTCATCGCACGTAGCTCGTTAAAAGGATCCGCGCTAATGCAGCCCACGGACCCTCGTTACCGAACGCCAGCGCCAGTTTAATTGCTTGTGTTGTATCCGTTGCGCATTTTATGATCGAATCCTTTCAATGGCCAAGACGCGGGGCAAAAAGCGGAGCGAGTCTTCTCCGCCGCTCGCTCTTTCGCCCGCCCGCCATCGATGACAATGAAGCCATTTTGGTTCGCCATGTTGGTTTAATGCGGGCACTTGTTACGAGTGAGTTCTCGCCGTTGTTGTTGTTGCTGGGGCTTGTGTGTGTGTGTGTGGTCTCGGCTCGGAAGGACCGGAGTGGGGGCGCAAGGGGGCGGGGCACTCGAGCCAGCGCGGCTGCGGGTGTTTTTTCAGCGCGTGTTGAAGTGCATTTGCGGAATGAACTCTCAAATGAATTGCAGCGAATGAACGCGAAGAGCGGTGGACGGAGGGAGGGAGAGGGGCGAGAGGGAGAGAGGGAGAAAGGGTGGAGAGAAGGAGGTCGGTTAATTTATGATGACTTGGCAGAAAACACGAAGGAGTTTCTCTTCCTGCGAAGCTCCGGAAGTAGCTTGCAAATAATTTCATTGTCGAGAAGGAAGCAATTCAAGTTCTAGCGAAACGAGAACGGGGGGTTTTTGCAACAGTGGGGTCATTTTAATACAGGACTTTCGTCGATAATGGGACTAACACTAACTTATGATAAACATGAAGAAAATACCCGAATAATAAGTTCCACATTTTTATATTTAATGGTGATTTCCTCAATTATATGAATATTTTAAAGTTACCACAATTTAATATTTTCATGATTCTTGGCCAGCCCTCCTCCAAACATACTTTGTTTTCATTTCTCACAATTTTATCTTCTCTCTCGTTGCAGGTAAGTGACCGACCTTTGTGCGTTTCACCGTAATCCCATCATCTCGCTGTGAGTACAGACGTTCCGATGTTCTTTTGTCTCGGTCTTTGTCACTTTTCCCAGAATTCCCCGTAAAGAGATTCCCACGAAATTTCCCCATTGCCCGGCATCATCTAATAAAATAATACTTTCATATCATTAACCTTTTGCGAAAACAAGGCCCGAGAAAACAAAAACAAGGTCCTGTCGTTCGCAGACAGCAACAGCAAAAGCCACAAAAAAGCGACTACAAATCCTCAGCACGGTGGGGAACGCAAGAAGGACGAGTAGGATCGGGAACATAAACCTCGGCGTCCTTTTCGCTGTCTCATCATCGGCCACTCGGCCGGCGTTAACAGCTTCCAGAGCGAGGGCTCGGAGCGGATGAAAAACTTTGCTTCCGCTTCCGGCCCTCACCTTCCCTCGACGTCGACGTAACGGACGCTAACAAACGTTAACAAAGCGTGCGGAGGATTTTTCTTAAATGGCTGAGATGCTATTGAGGTGGTTTTGTTGTTGCTGTGGGTTTTGTTTTTATTGTTGCTTTGGTTTCGCTGTCCTCCTCTCCGGCCGAAAATAAATGTGCCGCGGATTATTAGGGCCAGACCCCAGTTCCATTCCCGGATATTTTCCCACTCGGTCATTTTGCCTGTCCTGCAGAAATTTCCTCGCGTCCTCAATTTTTTGCAGTGTGGAAGAATCCATCACCCGGAGTCCACTCAAGTGACCACCTCCGTGGGTTCGAATCGAGGTCAGGGTTCGAAAATCGCTGGGGAGTTTCTTCGCGGGAGTTCCTGCGGGAAATGCAGGACTTTTCTCCCTCCGCCCCTCGCTCCGCCCACCACGGCGTCTTGTCAACACGACCACATTCACATCCTCGTCCTCCTTCGGCTCGGCCCTCGGTCCATCGTCAACGATAAATAAAACAATAAATTCCGAGAAAATGCTTGCAAAGTAACGCAAGGAATGAATAAATAAATTTTATGACCGCTTTTTCTTTATGATCGTAAAATATGGCAACATATGCGTATCCTCGATCCAATACACACACACACATCACACACACACACACACAAATACATACAGAGACAGAGTTGTCGTCGCTGTAGTTGTACAAGGAGTTGCACTCATCATCATCGTAAACTTCAGCATGTTTTATCGCCGCCTCCTTCAGCTGTCGTCCCTGCTGTCGCTCGGCGCCCGCAGCGAGCATCTCTTTCTAGCGCGCTCTCTCTCTCTCCGTCTCGCTCGCACAGTGGCCATGCATTTAATGTATTTAGCTGCAATTGTCATTTATACGACTTAATTGCGATTCGGATGCGGCGTGTGGCGACGACAACAACAACAACAATAACAATAACAAAAAATGGCGACAATAGAAACAGCACCAGCTACAACAATAACAACTATAACAACAAAAACAACAGTGTATATATTCGAAAATGGCGACAGAAAAGTGCTTAAATCAATTCTCGCACACATGACCCCGTGGAGCACACCAACACACACACACACACTGACACTCACACAGAGAGAGTCAACGAGTGGACGGAAGAGAGAGAGACGGAGAGAGAGATGGAGAGAAAGAGAGGAAGTGGACGCTTCTGCCGCAGTTCACTTGCGCTTCCACTTCCGCTTCCGTTCCATTTGCATCGCGCGATTGCAGCCGTCTCCCTCACTCAACCCACGCCCCCTCCTTCTCTGATGCGCACCCCCCGCCCCCCTCATGTCGGTGTTGCCAACGCATCGCATCGCATCGCATCCCATCGTCGCTGGCCCAGTTTCGCAGTTTTAAGCGTAATTTATTTACTGCTTTTGTTTTTGCTCCAAGGGCAACTTGCTCCAACAACAAGAACAATCACTCCACCCGAGTCCTCGTCGTCGTCGTCCTCCTCTCACTCACACACATACACACAGATGCATCGAACTGCGGGACGACAGGACATCGGGGCATCGACGACGACGACGACGAAGGGCTCGAAGCGAAATAATTTATCAAAATAACAATTGCTGAGCTCAACGAGGGGCGGTTGAGGGGTCTCTTTCTGTGATTTATACTGCATCTCTGTTTCTCTCGTTCTTGCATCGATCTCTCTCTCACTCTCACTCTCACTCGGCGGTCACTCACTGCCGGATCTTCTCGCTTTCGCCGCCGCTGCTCGATTGGAGCTGTTCGGCAAGAAATTATCTCCGCACAGCTCAACAAGCAGCCATTAATCATGCCGGAAATGACAACAACAAGTGCACTAGGGACAACTACAACAACAATAAAATATATATATATTGAAAACATATATAAATGAGATGAGAGGAGGGAGAATGGGAGAAAGCGACCAATTGGACAGTTATTGGGACATTTCGGATTGAAGAGCTTTTTCCGAGAGAGACAATTCCATCGAAAGACGTTTTATTGAGAGCGAATGGACACATGTACATATATTTCGTTAGAATATAGATATCTTGTGAATGTGTTTTCTATTGTGCATATATACTATACATGTGTATGTGTGTGTGTGTGTAATAGATTTTTATGAGAACAAAGAGAAAGTTGTTTTCGTTTGGGCGAAAGCGTTCAACGTTCGTGGTAAAAGAAAAGAAAGCAAAGAGAGAGAGAGAAGAGGGGTGACAGAGAGAGAGAGAGAGGGAAGAAGGAAAGAGAGAGTGTCGAAGGTGTCAATGAAAAAGTTCGTCGCCTTCGCTTCTTCGAAACTTAAGTGATCGACAACAACAACAACAACAACAATGGCAACTAGAGCATTCACATTAAGGACGACAACAACAACAACAATAATAACACGAGCGAATATCGCCAACAACAAAACAAAGCAAGAACAACAACTGTCGAGAACTGAAACACTTATATTCGCAACAAATTTGATTACGTTCCGACTCGCATTCGAAGCGATGATCAAAAGGATCCGAAGGACGTGGGGCGATGGAGAGAGGAAGAGAGAGAGTGAAAAGCCAAAGAGGGAGAGGGAAATAGGTTGTATAAGTGGTAGGTAGGAAGAAGGGGAGGGGGAAAGGTGTGCGAGGGGAAGTTTCAATTTCAATTAGCGGAAATTCTTTCTAATTAAATGGAAGAGCGCTTGAGCGAAGGACGACGAGGACCGAGGACTTTACGATTCCACGTTTAAGGACCTCTTGTGGCTGTCGTGCTTTCGGTTTTACGGTCCTTCTGGATTTGAGGTCGAATTTGTTTAAAGCGTTTAATTCTCCCCATAAATTCGCAGACATATTTCTCATTTCTTCATCTTCCGCCACATTTCCCAATCCGGCCTTCGCTTAATGAATCGTTTTTCTTTCCGAGCCAACTGGATTTCAGCATATTTTTTCCGCCCCATGTTTTTCCAGCCATTTCCCCATATTATCGCCCATATTTCCACCAATATTTACCCCGCAACAACACGGAGAACAACAATTAATTACAGTAGCAACGGCCAGTGGAATCGACAACATCAGGAGCGAAATTCCAACAAAAAGGCCGCGTTTCGTCCTTATTCGCTTCGTTGAGAACGCGTTAATTTCGCCGTTTTACATTCGCCGCGATCCTCGAACTTTCGTCCTCCTGTATTGTTGTTGTTGTTGATTATTGTTCATTATCCGTCCTTCGATCCTCGTTCGTCCTCCGCGGCCAACATTCCTCCCCTTCCATCGCTCCGAAGGTCGCCCGGTCGAGGGAGAGAACGAGAAGAAAATTAAAAATCGATTCCATCCGGGAGCGAAATTGCATTTTAAATGGGCTTAAAATGCCCCATCTCGCTCTCCCGCTCGCTCCCTCTCTCTCTCTCGTCGCATTGAAAGTGTTGCCCTCTTTATGAAGAAATATCACCGGAAAACGATGCCGACCTCGTTCGGCGTCGACTGCATGCGGGAATAGCGGGAAAATGCGGCCCCTCCAGCGTCACGCCGCCGTGATGCATAAATTCCGCTCGCTTTTTTGCCTTCGCTTTCGAAGCGGAACATTTTCCTCGATGGAGACACTTTTTGCCCGGAGTGGGAGTGTTGCCCTCCCTGCTCTGGGGGCCCCTGGGAAGTGTGCCCCTCTTTTCACAATACCCTCGCCCTTCGCGCCAATGGAATGCCTCGTCCAGTCCTTTGTTCATATTTAAAAATTTCACGTCCTGAAGCGACCGACCCGAAGCGACCCAAAGTGTGTGCCACGCCCCCCACCTCCGCCCCCAGCCACCCGGCCAACAAGTGGCATCACCGTCAAACGCAGCCGAAACCACTCGGCCCTCGGGAAGTGGGGGGAGGACGGTGGGCGGGGTTCGTCGACGGTTTGTTTTAAAATCGAATCCAAAGGATTGATGACTTTATTCAATCGCACATCCCGTCTCCGTGTCTGCGCTTGGCACTCGTAGTCGATTCCCGCCCCGCGCCACGCCCCTCGCCGTCACACACTGTCGCTTTCGCTTCCGCCCACTCCGCCCCATGCGAAGAACATTTCGATTTCAGGACCTTTTTCGACTTTGTGTGTTCTTTGTTTCTTTGTTTGTTGGTTGTTGTTGGCTCGTGTCGAGGGAAAGGGTTTTGTTGTTTTTTTTTGTCAAGCCTCGCCAACAGCATGTGCTGCGGTTTGAGTTTCCGTTAAATCGTGAAAAACACACACGCTGAGACCACGAGCCCTGCGACTCGGGCCAATAAAATATGTGGCCCGAGGAAAGCAAAAGCGGCTCCCAGGACTGCGGCGAGGGGACGGGGGTACGTGGGTGAAAATGTGTCGGGGTCGACGCTTGGCTTCGACCGACAGAGAGAACAGCGAATCAACCCCAGTGACCGGAGGAACAACAGCAATAAAATCACAGCTAATGCCCTCGAGCACTGAAGGCCTCTGAAGGCCGATTTCACCCCCCTCGGCCCGCTCTGGTGGAGGACTCCAAGTGGGCGGATGGAGGAGAAAAGGGTGCTGGCCACACTAGGGCTTCTCGCTCTCCACCCCTCGCTCACTCACTCTTTCTCTCTCTCTCTCTGGAGCCCATTCTCCAGCGTCGTGTTCGATATTTGATTGAGTCATCGGCGAAGGTGCAGAGCGGGCTTCGGGCTCCAGGAAGTGGGCGGGGGAGCGGAACCTGAGTAATCCTGTTTTTGACAGCGGGTTCCGATCAGAGGCAGGGGGGGTCTGTTGGAGTTGGTGAGGAGAAACCACCCTGCTACTAATGTAAAAATAATGAGCTCCGAGCGATAATAAAACAATAATTCCACGAGACGAACTGGGGACGAAAGGGTGAACGGAAAAGACGTGAGGGGGGAGAAGGAGGCGTTGTTGTTGTTGTTGTTGGTGGAGGGCGGAAGGAAGGAAGGAAAGTCGAACTCGAAGGGAGGAAGACCAAAGGAATTGAAGAGAGAGCGGAAGGAAAAAGGTCGAGTTTCGTGTTGATTTTCCAAGAATTTCGAGTATTTTCGGAGGTTTTACTTCAATAATTGATGCGTTTTACGGCGGCCAAATGGAGAAGGGATTTTTCTATTTCTAGGAGAGTTTTTTTTCTTTCTACTCTAGAAGAGTTTTTCCCATTTCTATTCTCAATTGATAAGTTTTATTTTCCGACAGATTTCCTTCCGTCGGTCTTAATTTTGTCACTAGTTTCACTTTTTCCCTTTTTTTCATCTATTTTCATCGTTTCCTCTGCCCAATATCATTTTTCTCTTTCTCTTATTCCCTTTGCCACCATTTATCGTCTTCTCCTCGCTCCTCTCTCTCACACACACACATGGGTTGGCAACTCCTCCGCGGCTTGACCGGCGTTGCCAACGTCACCCGGCAGCTGTCATTTAATATCCGCAATTAAAGTGCTCATCAATCAACCGGAGTCGGGTGGAAGCAGGAGGGAAGGAAGACAACGAGCGAGTGAGTGACGAAGTGAGACCACGACGGGGGCGGAGGAGGATGAGGAGAAATTAAAAAACAACAAAGGGCAGGCGGGGAGAGAGAGAGAGAAAGGGAATGAGGGAGGAGGACAAAAAAAAAAGGACGAGGGATAAGGAAAAAAAAAACAGAACGAAGGAAAAACCACATCAAGTGTCAAATTTCACTACAAAACAACTGCTGCTAACCAGAATGGTGGAACAACAACAAATGCGAATTGAATGACACAACAAAAACAACAACAATGATAATAATACGAACAACAACAAACAAAATAAGAACAAGGATAACAACAACAACAACAACAACTACGAGCAGAAAGCTAACAAAAATGACAATCGATGATTATCCTTCGTTAGCGGTAGAAGGAGAAAGAAAAATAAGAAGAAGAAGAAGAAGACTGAGAGTCGGGTGTTGACAGCTGCATTGTTTTTGTTGCTGTTGTTATTGTTGTTGTTTTTATCGTCATTGGTCATCCTCGCCGCTGGCGTTGCCGGACCATCGGGCAGCAACTGTCATCGGATCGATTTGAGGGGAGCAAACAAAACACAAACCTCTTCCTCTCTTCCTCCTCCTTCTCTGTCTCTGTCTCTTTCGCCACCATCTTCTTCTTATCGCTCCCATTCTCCCTCACTCATTCGTCTTCCCCCTCTCTCTGTCCTTCTCATTCACTCCTCTCTCTTGCCCCTCTTCTCTTAACTCTCTCCTTCCCTTCTCCTCACGACGTGTCAACAAAAAGCGCAATTATTTGCGCTTCATTACGTCGCCTTGCGTTATAACGTAAGGCTCTCACCGCGAACGTATGAACAAGTGTGCGAGTGTGTGTGTGTGTGTGTGTGTGAGTCAGTGAGAAGTGAGGTTGTGTATTTTGACGGGTCGTCGCTTGGAGAGAAAAGCTGTGGGGCCTCTTTAACGACTAAACATTGTCTTCTTCATGGAGTGAAGCGAAGGAAATTACTGCATAAGGACATTTTTATTTTTTTGTTATAAAAGTTTTCATTAATTTTACATATAACATTTTTGTATTCTTCGGAGTATGAAGTCTAAATTTACTTTTCTAAAATTTTATGTAAACTTCAAAATTGTCTGAATTTTTTTGAAAATTTTAAAATAATTATCATATGATGATTATAAAAGTTTATGATTTTTAACAGAAAATTTTTCAGAATTTCATATTTTATGAATTTTAAATACAAAATTTTGGAGGTTTTATGAAATTTTAAAATGATGAAGATTTTTGAAAATTTAATATTAATTTTTGTCGAATTTTATAAAAAACTTCAACATTTTCAAAGCTTCATCAAAATTTTAAAATTTCGATTTTCCTGAAAAATTTAAAATTTTTAGAATTTCATATAAGAAATTTTTAGAATTTTATGAACATTTTAAAATAATGATTATAAAGAAGAATTTAAATTTTTTTTTATTTTTATAAATTCAATATTAATATTTGTTTATGAAATTTTCAAATTTTAGAGATTTATGATAATTTTGAAATTTTGATCATACCGAATTTCAATTTTTTTGATTTTTGTACATAAAATATCTTTAAATTTTGGTGAAATTGAAATCCTTCTTCGTATTTAATTCTGGGACATTATCCCAAAGGCACACAACCACCATGTTACCCCACTAGCTTCCTATTGATTTCACAAGCTACATTCTTCATCTTCCTCTCTCTCTCTCTCTCTCTTTATCTCTCTCTCTCTCTCCATATCTCTCAACCCAACAACACATACAAAGATCGCTCGTATCATGGGCAACGAGCTGCCATTGAAACGTTTAACAATGAATGAATTACATATATTAAATTTTGGGGATTCGGGAATTTAGAATATTTCCAGGCACACGCACACGTTCACACTCACTCAGGGATACATTCACATACGTGCACACACACAACGACGCTCATACATGCATCATGATCACAAACACATTCGCATAATCCTCACACCGATGCGGAGATGGTTCAACAATGGAGTCGCAGCTCAATTTCATTCACTTCCGAGGCCCGTGGAATCCACGTCTGTCTGTCGGTCTGTTTGGCTGTCGGTCTGTCTGTCCATCTATCTGTCCGTCAGTTCCTGTGGCTGTCCGCTACTTTGTCTGTTTGCCCCACCGTCAGTCGGTCCATCCTGTGTTTGCATCTGGCTGTGTGTGTGTGAGTGAGTGAAAATTTAGCAACAACGCATAATTTAAAATTAATAGAATTTCAGTCGGCGGCAGCTGCCGTTCTGACCCATCTCTCTTCCGCCCCGTCTCTTTCTAACGCGCCCCTTCTCGATCCTCGATCGTTCTCTTCGCTCGTATCCTTTTCTCCTTCCCTCACGCCCACCAAGCCACGCCCCCTCTCGGGTGTCGCGGCGGCGCCCTCTGTCAACAACTAATTAATGCACAAAAACGCAATTTCAGCGGGCGACAGAGATAGCTATATACGACGGCTCCCGATTCGATCCCCTATTGTTGTTGTAATTTGTACTGTGGTTCTTATTGTTAGTGTTGGAATTGTTGTTGCACTTGTTGTTGCTATTGCATTTGTTGCCTTGTGGTTGAAGCCCACATTAGCTTGCATTTAATGCGCTGTCGATGCCAGAACCTCTGCCAACGTCTGGTTTGTCGCCCCCTCTCTCTCTTTCACTGCTCTCTCTCTGTCACGAAGGTCACATGTTTGTGCCGTCGGAAGGAAAGACCGGAAGTTGCTCCGATGTTCGAAAGAGAGAGATAGAGAGAGACGTGCAGCACATGCTTCGGATGTTTGTCTGCGAGAAATATGTTAGATGTTTGAAATTATTTGCACTGGATTCAATGAGTGGGAAACGATCGCCTTCTCCCTCACTCTCTTATCTCTCTGTCGTCCTCTCAGGCATGTGTCCTCTATTTGTATTTGTGATTCATTTCCCCAACAAGAATCGATAGTTTGAAGTCGTCCCAAGGCATTTCTGCTCCAGGAACTCCTGGAAGCCATCCACCTTAAGCGGTGGAGATGAATAGACATTTGCGGAGATTTCCTCAGACGACTCACAGAATCGAAACCATGTCGCGAAAAAAGGCTCGCTCCATGCGATCGAACTGTGATCGTTCTCGTCTTCAATGCCCACGAGATTCCAGATCGTTTTTCATTTGAAAGTGGTTGAAGCACTTCCTCCAATCATTCTCTTTCTCTCTCTCCATCCTTCTTTCTCCACTCCTTCTGCGAGATGCTCGTGACCTTAAGAGGAGAACTTCCGTTCCGGAAGAAGATGATGATGACCACCCGTCGTTGGCCCCGCGGGAACCGGAAGTTCCGAGCAATTAAACGTCCATTAAATCGATTGCTTCCGAAACCGCGACGGCGCGCCGTTCGCCGCCAGTGATGCCAACCGACCTCGCTGCAATTTCTCTCGTTGACCACTGGCGCCTTCGTCCTGTTGCTGCTCTTGGGTGGAAAGGAAACGGAGCCAAAGAAGAGGAGCAGCTGAAACTCATTAAACATTTAATTTCGCATTGGTGGCCGCTGCGGCGCTTAATTACAAACTTTTTACAACAGATAGAACAAAATCAATTACAACAACAATGATCGCCTAGGATCATAGCCCAAAAACAATAAGAAAATTAAAACTCACACACTCGCAATACATTCATTCACACAAGGACACTAAGTGTGCATCAAGGAATCGAATCGAAACTCATCGTCGAAGGAAGAGCAGACGATGGATGGTAGAGGAGAAGGATTCGATCCCCATCCCCCACACGAGACGATGCACGATTGCTCGCGTAACACGGCGATTAATCGCGAAAGCGGAAAATTCAATATAACAAACTTCATTTGCGGCAGAAGACGATGGAGGCGAGAGTGAACAGAGAGTCGATGGATCGAAGGATTGCAAGAATCCCTGACGAATGGAGTTCTCTACGAATCTCTGAATAACATTCTCGAGCTGTCTTCCCTAAAATACTGTCCAGCATTCAAGCCTCAATCTCTTCTGAAAGCTTTACGATGACCTCCAGATCATCATATCAGATCCAGATCCTCATCTCATATCGAGATCCTCTATCGCTGTCTCCTCATCCCACTCAATCCGACACTTCGAGAGATCTCTTCTCGAGCCCCAGTTCGCCTGGCCACACCAGGGTTTTGAGACCTCCTGGTTTTCTCCCCCTCGTGAATTCCTTCGCCAGCTGTCCTTCCAGCCCACATCGAGCCACGGTCGCTCACCTTCCCGTCCACGCCTCATGTGTTGGTGTTGGGTTTCGTTTTTAATGGAAATTCGTTCGGCGTGAATCGATGAGTTCGAGGGTGGACAGAGAGGTGTAGAGAGAGAGGGAGAGAGACAGACAGACCGACCAAAAGAGAGAGTGAGAGGACAATAAACAAAAGAAGCCTCAGAGACGATGAGCAGCAGGAACAAAAACAACAACAGCTAATGCTGATGCAACAACAATAATCTACTATGCAGCCCACAATTCTCTACCAAGAACCGAGCCAACAACAACAAAAACGACAACAACACGACAACAATACCAAGAACAAGTCGAGAGTGAAGGAAAAAAGAAATACCACAACAATACCAAGAGGAGTAAACCATATCCATGGCAAGGATCAAGCGTATGCAGGATAACAAATGAGCAAACAAAGCAACAACAAAAACAACAACACACCAACACATCGGAAAGAAAGCGCAATTAGTGTAAAAAGCGATGGAGGAAAGAACGGCGAGGGATGGACAAAGGGAGGACGAAGGATGGGCGATGGAAGGACGATCACCAAACACACACTCACTTCGTCACCTCGCCACACACACACATTCACGCGGGCGCGAAGTGGTCGACGCCGCCTTCTACGGTTTCATCGGCTGATCCAACTTGGGGTGGTGTGGATTGATCGGAGGGATGAGATGGAAAGTGTTCGAGCGAACCCATGAGTCATGGTTCGTCGTCGTCTTCGCTGTCGTGATGGCAACAACTTCTCCGGAGGAACAACTGCAAATGGAATTAATTTAGTGGCCACGTCAGGAGTCGGGCCGAAGTCTCTTCCTCGTCCCCACTAATCGAAGTTCCCGTGCGCGGTCCAATGATCGATGTTCGAGGACCTCGCCGTGGATCCCCGTCGCCTTGGTCGCACGTAGTTGGCAACTCGTTGCGAAAGTTTACCTTCGTGTGTCTTGACCTGAATTCCGACCCTTGACACTCGACCGGAAACCCGAACCAAATATCGTTACTGGAACGGAAGCTGCGAACGGAACCGGAAATGTTATTTAAAAACACTTCGTCCTCAAGTTGGAGAGCTCACACTATTGTTGTTGTAGTTGTTGTTGCCGCTGCTGCTGTTAATTAGTCTGTCGCAATGGTTGCTGCTCGGATTTTAACTTTGCCAAGCGAACCCTTCCAGGAATCCTAACTTTTCCTCCTCCTCCTCTTTCTTCTCCTCCTGTTTTTCTTCTCCTCCTCTTTTTCTTCTCCTCCTCTTTTTCTCCTCCTCCCGATGGCGAATCTTTGTGAACTATTTCAACTGTTCCTTCTCCGTCTTCTTCTTCTCTTGCTTCTTTCTTTCTTTCTTCTTCCTGCTTCTGTGGCTTCTTGCAAATGTCAAAAAATTGCCAGAAGAGATTCTGACATCTCGCATCTCCCGAAAAACTCGACCATGAACAACTCGCACATGCTCCAAGCCGACGCATATGTGTTCGAGGACATCACTATCTCGCTCTTCCTTTCCCTCTTTCTCTCCCTCTCTTTCCCTTACCCTCGCTCTGTTTCCCTTTGCGAGTAACTTAATTCTCGAAATGCAAGTTCATTTTATTTAACCAGACGAAGGACAAACTTTTGATCGTCATCATCGGCCTCTTCGTCCTCGTCCCAGCCACGCCCCTCCCCACGGGGTGGGCGGCGAATCGAGCCGAACGCCAGTCGACCGGGATGAAGAGGGCCAAAGTAAGAAAAATCTATATTTTGATTGTTTCCGACGCCAACAAACACATTCACATTCGCACACACACACACACACTCATATGAGCAGCGACGACGAACCGGAATCGCAAAAACAAACTTTTCTTTGCCAAAAAGTCGGAAAAGGGAAAACAAAAACACAAAAGAAGAAATAAACCGAAAAAAAAAATGGTATTAAAAAAAGAAACCACAACAAAAAATCCCCCTTGACGAAAAAGTTGGGCAGAGGACGGGGTGACTGAGAAAATCAAAGTTAAGAAAGGGTAAAACCTTAAAACACAAACTTCCTCAGCCGGCAAATGTTTTCTTTCTGCGTATGGGCTTCACCTCAAACTCCCCGTCTCTTTCCCTCCAGTGCTCGGCAGCTTCTCGTTGCGTTGAGGAATTGTTGTTAATCCTGCGAACTGTTTGCTCTGGGAGCTTTATTATCTCTTAACTCGTCCCTAAGTTGTTGGCCCCGCTTGTTTGCGCGCCGTGCAAGGGTTAAAGGGTCATCTTGTCGCCTGTCGACTCCCGTGGGCCCAAGGGTTAAGCGGGGCAGGGCCCGGAGTCGCCTGGGACGCAAAATAAAACTTCGAGCATGATTCTGTAAACCGATCCGATCCGATTCGACTCGAGTGGGGTCGGGGTCGAAAAGTTTTCACTTTGCATAATTTTATTTTTTCAATTCCTTCCCTCCCCCTCCTCCTTCTCCTCCACTAACTCTGTATCAATTCGATTATTTGCATAAAGTAGCAAAAGTTACCGCCATCCCTGTCCCCCAACCTCATGCCATCTCGCTCCCACTTCCATTCAGTTATGATCATCAAATCTCGAGGGCGCAAATGTCATTGATAAGGGTCAACGAGCACACGATGCGGGGAGGGGCAGAGAAAGGTGGGGGGAGAGAATGATGGAGAGAAATTTCAGCATCGTTGTTTAATAATTAATTGAGTGCAGATATTAATTTTATCCCTCACTCGGTGTGCAAAGGAGTTGGAGGAGAGGCCGAGAATTTGTTGGAGATTGAGATGTGGGTGATGTGAATGATTGAATGGAGTCGAAAATAGGTGTCAATGGAGGCCTTGTAAGCCCCAGACATATGTATATAAACAATTGTAGTAAAAGTCAAAGGGTTTTAAAAAAAACAGTTTTATTTCAATGTTCGCCTTTACTTGCTAATGGTTTTCTTCCTCCCCTTGCTCCACCTCCTTCGCTTTTCCTATAGCTCTTGCCTCTTGCTCTTGTATGTAGGTTCCTTTAGCTTCCTCAATTCAACAATTTGTCTGCTTGTTGTTCCCGGGCCTCACGAAGGTTCTTCGCGCCAAAAATTAGAACCCGACCTCGCGCTTCTCTCCTACTGAAGCGCCTTCGATTCACTTTTCGCACGCCTTTCTAATTCTTCTGACAACCTAATACGTTAGCATAACTCCTACTTCGCCGGGAGCGCTATCTTCCCCTCTCTCCCACTGTTCTCCTGCTCGAGGGACTCCGAGAAAGCTCCGAATTTCCCCGCAAAGCCACAGAGAAGCCAAAACCTTGCCTACTTTTCGGCTCTGCGGCCCACATATGAACCGATTTTTGTGTGGCGGCGGGAGAGGACGAAATGGGGCTTGTCTGGCGGCGATGCAGGGCTCGACTTTAATTGTGTTCACTCAGACCCATACACGCACAGCCACAGGAGCTCCGAGATGGGGCCGCGAGAGCTTTGCGCGGGCCAACGAGGCCGCTGTCGACGTCGCTGCCGACGCTGTCGCTTTCGCCAGTGCATGAGTGTTGAAGAATTCCGGCACCGGATAACAAGTGAAATATAACCGGGATCCGGCGAGTGCCTTACAAGCAACGACACCAACAACAACGACGTCTGCTGATACCAACAACAACAACGGGAACAACAGCAACTAGCTCAGCAGCAGCGACGACGACGACAGCGACACAGTGACAAGTAGTTCAGAGTAAACAGCGGCCGCGACCCTCGCGCTCGGCTCCAGCCCTCGGCCGACATGCGCACGAATCATTCGAAGAGAGAGAGAGCGAGCGAGAGAAACTCTCTTATACCCGAAGGCCAACGACGCCGCCGCTCGTTCATTGACTTCGAAAAAGCTCGCGGCGGCGACGAAAGCTCTCGGCTTCGGCTCGGGTTACTCCGGCCGCCGCCGCTGCATACTTCGGGGCTCCAGGGCTCCGACCGGCCCGGCAGACGCCGTTCAGTGGCCGACGAGTGCAGTTCGTTCGCTGCTGCCGAGCCGAGCCGACCGCCCTCGACGACAACGACGACGACGACCGAGGGAGCGCTGGAGCGCAGGTCCGACCCAGGAGCAGCGACGACGGCCTCTCTCTCGAACATGCGCTCGGAGCGCGCCGAGCCGAGCACGACGGCCACCACTCTGAGGCCGAGCGCCGGCCGGAGACGCGACGATCGAGTCCTGCGGAGGCGGCAGAGCCACCGGCGTCGGCGAAGGAAGACGACCACGACGATGGAGGCCCGAGAGACGAGACGACGCTGTAACCGAGCGAAGACGGCGGCCGATGCAGCGACCGAGGCGAGCCAGAGTGGAAGGGGGAGAAGCAGAGGAGGCGGAGGCCGTGGCCCGCGGTGGATTCTCCGTTGAAATAGTGGCGCTCAGCTGGGTTTTCATTTAGTTGCCTGCGAGAAGTCGGAGTGAGTGGTCGATGGCATCAGCATGGAAGTGTCTCAGCCAGCCTCCAGGGGCGGACGGACGCCCAGTCCAGAGTCCAAATCAACCAGTGACAAGTGGAGGTCGCTCCACTGCCCCGAATTGATTGATCAGTGATTTCGACCGACTGATTGTCGAATTTGTTACCGAAGGGGCAGAAATATGAACTCAAGTAAATTTGAATTTGAAAACGTCGGTAGTGCGAACGAGAACAAATGCAGCAGATAGAGAGAGAAAACCATCACCAAGTGCCTTCCATCGACAGAAACGGAGAATTGTACGATTGTGAGAATTTTTAGAGCCCTCGCCATGAGTTCGTTCTGATGTCCGGCGTCGTCCTTGGCGTCTTGGCAGGAAGCCACAGAAGGCACGACCCAGGACCTGCCAACGGCGAGAACTTCTTCGTCGAGCTCTCACGGCGTCCTGCGTCCAAAGACGGCGAACAAGCAAAGCGGCCTCGAGGGGGCCGACGAAGTCCTGCGAACAATGCAACCGCCGACGGACAGACGGGCGGAGCAGGAGAAGCGAAATCCTTTGGCGAGAGGTCGCCGGAATTAGATCCCATAAGTGAGCCGCCCTCGTCCTCCTTTCGGCGCGAGTGATAAACACGCGACCCTCGAGAGCATCCCGGCGAGAAGACGAGCAAAAAATCCCGAGCAGGATTTGCAGCAGCGACGGAGAGAGAGAGAGAGAAGAAGAGGGCGCAGACAGAGACAGAGGCTATGCTAATGTTTGAGCAAGGTTTAATTGCGCTGAGCCACTTGAAGTGCCACGAAGAAGACGACGATGACGACGACGACGACGACGACGAGTGAGCGAGCTGCACACGCCCCCATCCCCGTCCTCCTCGAGGCGGATCCCGGACGAGGAGGCTGCAGACAAAGCCAAAGCATGTGAGCCGACTGCGTCCGGGAAGTCGAGTCGTTGCCAACGAGGCGAGCACGATGAATCAGAGCCCAATTGCGGCGAGGCACGAGTTGTCAATGGCGCGGCAGACAGCGGGGAGAAGGCGGAGGCGTCGACGTCGTCGCAGCCGAGGAACTGAAGAGCCAGAGATAAAGGCTGAAGGAGCTGCTCGAGAGGCTGCCGATTGTGAATAGTCGGCTGGCTCGGCCTGCGAGGAGGAGTGTCCTGGAGGAGCAGGAGCAGTTAATCCGCCGGCAAGCCCAAGGTAATTATCCATCATTGTTGACAATACTTCCATGTGTTTAAAAAGAGCTCAGGAAACTATTAGCAAGGGGGCTTTTAGTCCAACCTCTCCAACCCCTCGCCCCCACCTTCCACACACTCACTTGTCTCTATGGAGGAGTCGACGGCGCTCTCGACGACTGTTTAAGGACTTATTGGGCTTCTGGTTTCGCAAAGCGAGGAGTGTCTTTGACTTCTGGCTCTCCCGGAACTTTGTCCTTCCTTGTCTTTCTTGATGCTTTTCCTGCGAGGTCGCCGGGGAGCTTCTCACCTTCCGTCCGTCTGCGGTTTCTTGGGAAGACTGGGCTTGGACAACTTTTGCACAAGGACGAGGACTTCGAGCGCAGTGGTGCATTTTTAATCAACCAACGCCGCGACTCTCGGGCTGAAGTCGAAAGGGGAGGGGCCGAAGTTTGTGTAGCGAAAAGTTCTCCGTAATCGATACTGTATTGGAACGATTGCCAAAAATAAATGATGTGCATGACGAGCGAGAGAAAGAGAGAGATGGGGAAAGAGCTGAGCGAAAATAATTGCGTTGAACACGCGAGGAGGGAAGTGGGCCAGCGATGATGAACTCAATAGAGAGTCGAGATTCCTCTCGGCGAAAGTTCCTTAGACAAACATGCGTCCATCCGAGAATCTCTCGCACTCATACTTTCTCTATCCCTCTCTCTCTCGTTCGCCGGCAGTGGCTTTCGAACTTTTCGCAAAACCTTTAAACATTTCTTCGTCTTCATCTCAACGCTGTCGTAGTCGTCGTCGTCGTCTTTGACAGCTCGGCGTCTGCGATTTGACAAATTTCGAGAGTCCCCGCACGCCCCGGACGGAGTGCAACAATTTTTCGCAAAACTTTGCGCTGAGAAATGTTCCTCACAGCAAACTGAAACTTGAAAATATCGACGTTTACAAAGAAATCCGAGAGGGCGCCGAAAGAGACGCACGAAGTTGAAGAAATTTTGTCAAAACTTTGCTTACCTTTGCTGCGTACCGAGGCGAGGGCGAATTCCTCTCAGCTCTCGCCTCAACCGCCCGCACTAAGGCTCCAAGCGAGAGCGAGTGAGACGTGTGAGCGGGATGGGAGAACAAGTTATTACACTTCGACAAACTATCTGCTGCATCGATGGCAGTCGCCAGGACTTCGCCCTCCTCCATCGGAGCCCATTCCTTTCACTCCTCTTCTGTGCGAAAAGAACCCTCAATTCCTGGCGAAGTTTCCACATCTTTTCGCTCGATTTTGGTTTTTCCGCTCTCCCGCCTCGCCGCGAAGGAGTCACGAAGGCGCTGGCAGAAGGAGAACAGCCGAGAACCGAGGTGGGGTCGGCGAAATAAGATGTTCCAGTGTCACTTTGTCGCTCGACGCTGTCCTTCTGTCTCTCTCTCTCTCTGTCTCTCGCGCCATCCACCTGCCGAAGAGCTGCTGCGAAATTCAATTTACGTTTTACATAGTTCCCTGCGGTTCCCCGCCTCATCTTGTCTGCCATTCGACACAACTTGAGCACGTTGTTAGCGTTCTCGGACGCTTTTTCTCGGTTCGGTCGAAAACTTCGCCAAGGGACCGAGGACCGAGGTTGCGGCAGCTCTAGACGGCTTCATTTGGCCCGGGGGAGCAGCCAGATTAGCACCGGAAGTGGCGGAGATCGGGAGGAAACGATCGTCGCCTTGTCTGACGAAAGAAACCCATTCGGGGAGAACGAGATCAGAGAATCCTCTCACACATGTTGACACATTATATCCCAGAATCGGAATCTCAAATGCTCCTTCCCTTGAGGTCCGTCGACACTTCAGATTCAATTTCAATTTTCAACACCTCCAATCGCCTCGCAGCGCACTAATTAAGACTTCTCTCGACCCTCTCTTTCCGAACTTGAAACTCTGAAACTGAAGGGAAAAGACTGATATTAGCAAACCACTAAATCAAACTGCTTCCCGAGCCTCGTTGCAAGGATCTCAAATCCTGGCACAGGAGTCCCCTCGGGCTACGCGTTCTCTCTGCGGGACCTGGGCCAATAAAGAACGAAAGAGAAAGAGTCGAGTGTGTGTGTGAGAGAAAGAGATGGCGAGAGCAACTATGCAAAGCATTATTTTGCAAATTTCCCTTCGAATTTTGATTTATTTCATCTGCAATTGACCAAGCCGTGCGCCATCTTGGGCATTCGGCACCGGAAGCTTACAATTCTTGTTGTTGCTTTTCCTTCTATTCCTCTGCCATATGCTACACTCACAATCCAAACACACACATTCACACACCAGAGCTCGTTGAACGGACGGACGGACGGCGCTGCCCCCACCTCAGGACGAGGCCAACGTGTGCCGGTTACACAACCTCAAAACTAGATTACAGACATTTTGATGCCAGGACGACGCTTCTCACTTCCTTGTTAATCCCAATTGCTGCCTCTCCAGCTCTCGTCCCCTCTTTAGCCCTCTCTTCTCATGCCTCTCAGCCCTGGGTCAACTCTCGCCTCTTTCGCTCTTGTCCTAATCCGCTCCTGCTGCTGCTCGGAGCTCGTGTCGCGGCGTGGGCGGGAGGAGGAGGGCGTGGGTCGAGAGGGCTCCACAAATTCCCTCGAACACTCGACGTCGGAGCAGTTGGAACAGATTACTGCTCATTTTCAATTCCTGCAGCCGTGGTCTCGGTCACTCCTGGGGTTTATTGAGGCCACTGGACTGCAGTCGACCCAACAACAATAAAAATACCAACAACAACAACGACGACAACTCCAGCCAGAAGAACTCAAACTCAGGTACGGCAAGAGAGCGAGGGTTGAGAGAGGGGAAGAGAGCAAAAAATACGGTGCATCATTGCTAAACAATTGCATTTCAATGTTTTTGCGGATATTTGGCCAGGTTTTTCATTTCTCTTCTTCAACCTCAACCTCAGCATCGCTTTCGCCAGATTCCCCCCCTTCTCCTCTCTTTTACCCTTTCATCCTCTCGCTTTCCGTTCACCACTCGTTCTCTCTCTACCGCTTCCTTGTGTGTGGTCCTTTGGGCCGTGGACGTGTGCGTGTTTCTCAACAGGAACTGAGGAAGTCGGAGTGCCTCTGTGTGTGTGTGTGGGTGCTTGGGTCTATGTCCCTGCCATTGTGTGTGTGTGTATCCGCATCCTTGTGCCTTTGTGTGTGTGTGTGTGCGTGTGGTGATCCTGGCGCCTCTGTGTTGGTGTTCAAGGTGGGATTGTGTTTACATAAGTCTCTAGGAAATCCATCTTCATCATTTCTCCAACAGGAGCCGAATTCGACCTCGAGATCAAGTCCGAAAGAGAGAGGGAGAGCGACTCGTCTCTATCTATCTCTCTCTTGCCTTGCCTTGTCTCAATGACTGACATTTAAATGCATTTCAATTTCGCATACGAATCTTCGTGCAGCACATTTTGCGGTTTCGACACGAGAAACGTTTCCAAATGGTTTCCCGCAGCCTCTGACTCCCTCCTCGACTATGACTATCTCTTTCGCTCTGCGCCGCCTCGTGGCCCGGGGCCTGAGTGGAAATTTGCGAGTTCGCAAGGTGTTTGATGTTCATTCTAATGGAGTTTGAGAAACTTTTCCCATGGCCTGAGGGATGCTCCAGAAAAAAAGCAATTTTCACTTCAAGGGTGTGGGGGGAATGAGAAGAATCCCCACTCAGAGAGCTCTGTAATTAACGGATGGCCGGGAAAATAATTCGCTGTTTGATTAAATCCCCAAATTTACCCAGAACTCGAGTCGGGCTTCGGCTTCGAAATCCGATGACAACAATTGCTAGGAAAACAACAAACAAAAAATTAATTACCACACATGTATACAAATAATTGATAAATACAACTAGCCATAGAGTAGTGATAGAGAGAGAGAGAAAGAGAGAGAGAGAGGGGCGTCAACTCGAGTGGAAAAAACCATCGAGGTCGCGACGGAGTCCGAAGCCCGATAACGAGCTCCAAATGCAAATGAAACAATTAAACGGCAATTAAATGTCCATTTTATCCGCGGCGATAAATGTTATTGACTCATCACAGCCGCCCCGGACGCCGCAGATGCTTCGGTGCCGTCCAAACACCGGGCCCCGAAGAGGCCGCCGAACTCGATTAAATCGAATCAATCGGAGGCTCCGGCAGAAGCGGGGGCAGCAAGTATAACTACAACAAAGACGAAATCCCTTTGCAATTAATGGAGACCCAAACTGACAAACGGACGGACAGACAGACGAACGGACAGATAGCTAGACAAGCGTTACGTTGAAAAATCCGAGAGCCGGGCGAAATTTAGATCGGCTTCGAACTGAGGACGGGTCGATTGGGAAATTGTAAATAATTGAAATTCGCTCCGAACGAATGCGAGCGAAATCAATTGGCTTTTATTTATTTTAATTTCCGAATGAAGCACATGTAAAAATCTGCTCCATTCGCCATGGGGCGGAGGGAACGAGGTCAGGCGGAGTCGAGGAACTCATCTGCATATGAATGTGTGCGAGGGTTCGAAGGACAGAGAGAGAGAGAGAGACCGGAGGCGGCTCGAAATTAAATTAAAATTTCAAATTTACATTTCCAACGGATTCGTGGGGGGAGAGAAGAGAGAGGGCGTGGGATTCGCCCCCTCAGCCCAATGCAGTCGCCCGAACTATTCCGGAATATGACAAAATTTTGCAAATTTCTCCAGGTTCTTGGCACGAGCTCCTGCCAACAGCTGCTTCCGCTTCGATAAAGCCTGCAGTCGGCGATGTCTTGGCAGGCGTTCGTTCGTTCGTTCGTTCGTTCGTCTGCTCCGCCCTCCTCCTCCTCCTCCTCCCCTTTGACTTTCATCTGAAATCGATTGAGCTCCTTCTCGCTCTCTGTCTGTCTGTCTGTGTTTCTCTCTCCCATAGTTATTTGTTCCCTGGGTTGGGCTCTGCTGTGATCGCAAAATAGTTTAACTTATTATGTTATTATTACAGCAACACCAACAACAATGATTCCTTACACAAAGCACAACAACAACAGCGTCCAGGCTGCCGTCCATAATTTATTCAAAGTTCAAAGGTGAATCGTAAGCAACGCCGACGACTGTGTGTGTGTGTGTGTGTGAGGTTGAGGGTGGAGGTGGTGGGTTTCAGTCAGAAGGGGATGAACATCTGATGATATAAATAAATTCCATATTTTGTTGTCTCAGGTCTTCTCCGTCCTTCTTTCCTTCAGTCGGTCTTTCACTTTTGGGGCTCCGTTCGCCTCGTGGCGAGTGAGGTTTGCAATGATCTTAAATTGCCTCTCATTTCCCTCCTTTTAGTCCTCTTTCCGTTGTTGTTGTTGGAAGCCTCTTGCCGGAAACAGCGCTCTAAGCAAAAAACCCGGCTCCTCCTGCGGCAAAGGAAGGACAGACAGACGGACGGACGGACAGACAGACAGACAGACAGGACGTCCTTCCATCGTCTCCTCCTGCTTTCTTCGTGGAATCCCTTCGCAATCTTAATTTTTATTGCGTGCTTTCGGGGAGCTTAAGATGTTTATGGGCATCCCTGACGCCTCCAACCACCCACGGAATGGTTGTTGTTGTTGTCCACGTTTTGGTTGCTTTTGTTGTTCCAGGCCCTTTAAGGACCGCAATTTATTCCAAAGCCAGCTGAAGCTAATATACTAGTGCAGAGGAGATTTGGACTGTTGCGATGTGGAGTTTAAGTCTCCAGATCTTCTCTATTTCCTTCCTTCCAATCGCTCTCGGAAATATTTCCCTCTAGATTAATCCCTTCTCTCTCTCTCTCTAACTGCCTTCTCTCTCTTTCACTCCCTTCCAAACTCAATTTATTTGGATTTCTCCGCCTCCGAGGGACTCTGACCTGTCCACCTCTGGGTCAAGCCTTGGTCCAGGTCTCCTCTTCCTTCCCCCCTCTCTCGCTGGTGATTTGTTTGTTACGAAACCTTATTGATGGCTAATAAAAATTTCATCATTGTCTCGCAGGTGAATTGATGTTCAATTGCAATTGTTATTGTTATTGTTGTTGTTCGTGCCAGACCTGGCCCAACACGACGCCTCCTTCAGCTCCGAAACTCCGCCCTCCACACAACCCGAATCCTCGGAGGTCCCTCGGCGGATCGTCGAGTGGCTCGAATCCAGATGAGAGCCACAATAAATGGCCCACTCCCCCTCTCTCTTTCTCTCTGGGGCGTGGTCGGCCATTGACCAAATGAAATTAATGCAAATTCGGGTCTGAAACATGTCGCCTCACCGGAAACAAATGGTTATTGTTGTTGTTGTCCAGGATGAATAAACGTGAACGAAAAGAAGGGCCGATAAATGCTCAATGCTATCTCTCTCTCTCGCTCACCTACTTTCCATCTCTCTCTCTCTTCCTCGCTGCCCAATGAGCTGTCCGTCTTAATTTATCTCCGAGTCTATTGTTTTATTGTCGCCACCCGCCAGACCTCGCCTCGTGGACGAGTGTGATTTATAGATTGGCAGGAGGTGTTTCGAAGGTTGCATAAATTAGGCAACAAATAAATCGTGTCCTTTGTTGTTGCTTTGGCCGAATGGAACGATTCGATTGCAAGTTGGGAGAATTAATGAATTTATCGCCTGACAACGACAGTTCCAAATTAAAGAAAGGTTTCTTCATTGAGCCGAGAATTCTCTTCAAATCCACCTCGGAATCGCGAACACCGAAATATCGTGTTGCAAAATGCAGCATCTCTTGCTATTCGAGGCATTTAATCATCCTCCGTGCAACTGTCGCTGAGGCCTTGTTTTATTTCTCCCTCTCTCTCTGGACCCGCTTCCACTCGGCCGCAAATTGTTGCCAATTGATACGCTCGTGTTATCGTCTTCTCCTCGTTTCTCTCCAATATCTCTTCTCCTGGTGTCCTCTTTCATATTTCCCACCGCGCTCATATCGTTTACAAGTTTTTTATTCCCCTCTCTTTCCATATCTATCCTTCATCTCCCTCTCTCCTTGTTCTCTCTCACTTGATCTCCCCTCGTGCTCGTGTTCTTCGCCCGTTCGTCAGGTAACCTTCGGAGACCTTCATAATATTGGTTCGTTCACAGCCGACCTTCTCTCGCTCTCCTTCTCCCTCCCTCTTTCTTATGTCTCTCCTCCCCTCGTGGCCGCCACGGAATATGTTGGCAGCTCGAATTTCCCATTGTTGCCGCTTAATTGGAGCCGGGGCCGGAGGTGGCCGGACTCGGCGTCCGGTGCTCGGCCCGTTTATGGTTGACCCTCGCTGTCCCGCTGTCGTCGCTCCGTCTCTTGCTCGCCCTCTTAGTATTAATTAAAAAATGTATCCTTTTACATGTCTCTCTCTCTCTCTCCCCCTCTCTGTCTCTGAGCTCGCCCCTTGTCTTCGAGTCGAGGTTGAAATTCGATACAAAAAATGTCCCGCATCAATTAATCCTTGAGGAGTCTTTCCGACCCTCGATCGTCGCCATCGAGTTGGTTTTTAACGAGCTCTGGATTCTTCTCTCCGAAGCCCCACAAACAAGGAGCCCGGAGTCTTGGGTTTCCTCGTCCTAAGTCCCTGGAACCCAAGCCGATTTTCTGCCTCGCAGGCGGCTCTTAAAGCCTCGTCTTCTTCTCCCTCTGGCTCTCTCACTCCCACTTATGATCCGTTCCCATGGCTGTTCCTACCTTAATGTCGTGATATGATTGCGAATCATGTATATATTTGGAAGTAATCTTGTTTTAATAATAAAAGTCCTTGCGAATTAGGCTTCGGGCTGATGCAAAATGTAAATGTCAATTTGCCTTCACATATCTGACTGTGAATTCCTTCTCTCTCTCTCTCTCTCTCTCTCTGTCTGTCTCTGTCTCGTTCCGCTGGCCTCCCAACATTTACATTTCTTTGGCATATTGAGATAATAATATTATTTCATTTTCCCCGACATCTATGGGCAGATATGTGTCAAAAATTACACACTTCAACACACACTCACACACCACTATCTCGCTCCTTACCTCTCACACACATTCGCACACACACATACTCATCCACTTCAGCCATTCCTCCTCCTCGTTCGTTCGCTCTCAAGCCTCGAGCACATCTACGATTGTTCGGTGCACTAACATAAATATTTAAGGCAACTCTTCCTCGCCCTCTCATTCCCTTCTCTTTCACTCCCCTCATCCCTTGCTCCCTCGCACATCCTCCGGCTGGCGTCTTTATCTCTTGCCATAAATTCGGAATTTCCAACTCGCCCTCATACGCTCATGTCGAGAAGCAGTCGAGCTCGAGTCGTCGGCGTCGTATGTCGAATCGTGGCTTCCGTTTGATTCCAACTCCTGAAGACAAGGATGATAAAAGGAGAAGGAGCAGCCGGGCTGTTAATCTCTCGAAGTCGAGTGCACTTCGAAATTATTTCGAAATTATATTCGAGAAACGCCTGGCCTACTCCATCTCAGCCCTAGTCGAGTCGTCTTCAGATTCTTCGTCTTCTCTTCCTCATGGCCCTCGAGTTTCTCGGTCTCCATCTTAGCTCCATCGTTTTCCGCTTCATTCCACTCTCTCTCTCTCTCTCTTTGGTTGTCTTCGCTCCTGCCACTTCAGCTCTACTTGGCTCTATTGACTTTCCGACCTCCTCCATCGCTCTATTGTCCAGCTCGCCTTGGTCCAGTGGATCCTCCGGCGCAATCTCGTCGTCCTCAGCCCACATTCTTCTTCTTCTTTGCCGCGTCCGGCGGTTCATTTGTCAATGTCATGGACGCTCCCCATTGGCATCTCCCCCATTGGCTTCCATTGGCATCTCCGCCCCGGCCCTGTAGCATTTTGGCCCCACTTGTCTCACTAGGAGTTCATTCCTCTCTTTGACGCCTGCTCGTCCTGGGATTCCTTCCGACATTTTCATATTCAATTAAATCACTTTTATGACAACTGATTTTGACATATGTTTTGCTTTCGTCCTGTCGGAGGAGTCCTTCCATGGCCATGATCGGAGACCGCACGCAGTAGTTTTTCTCGACAAGTGGGCGGTGGGTGGAGGGGCGTGGCAACTTGACGCTGCTAATAAAATAAATTGATTTCAGCTCGAGCTCCGAACTCCGCCTTCGAGCTGTGGTCAGCGGCATTGGCCGTGTTTGGTTTCGGTGAAGTTTCTGCTGTTTTCTACACTGGAGTCGCTCAAACCATTTGCCATCGGACCCAACCGACTTCCGGCCCTCGAGCGCATTCCTTCGCATTGCACGCTGTGCTGAGTTTCTCCTGTCCATTAGTTTAATTCGTCCTCACCTCGCGACCCCGATCCACGCTCTGCTTCTGTCCCTTTCACCCTTTGTTGCTTGGTCGATGCAAGGAGCGAACTCGATTTATTGCTTGACTTCGACTACTGTTTGTTTTCCTCGCCCTCTACCTCTTCGGTCTCGTGAACCCAATTTTCCCCCTGGTATGGTTGCCTGGTCTACTTCTGTTCTTGTCATTCCTTCCATTCCTCATCCTTCCTTCCGTCCTTTCATCCCTCCTCCTCCTTGCTTCCTTCCCTCGTCCTTACACTGACTTTAAGTCCTGCTTGGGCTCTTACTTGAAATTTCCTTGGAGACTTCTTGTCTCGTTGATTCCGATTCGCCGTCTCTCTCTCTCACAACGACCGACGACGACGCCATCTTGTATTTTTATTATTTATATTAAATGTCGCTTCCGTCAATCAGTCAATGCTTCTTCGATATGACATCTGCTTCAACTTCCGCTCATGTCTATCTCTCTCGCTCTTGCTCCTGCTGTTTCCACAATTCCTCCTTGCTCTCCCTCTCATTCTCTCTCTTTCTCTTCCTCGAAGCGGTGTCAAAATTCGAGCATTGATCGGGGGTGGAAGAGAGAGAGAGACAGAACCACATGGCGTGCATGAAAAATTCATGGAATCGATGGTCATTAAAGTCGACCGACGACTCGAGCCAGGCGATGGAAGGTACGATGGAGCTGGCAGGAGTCGTGGGGGCGTTGGGGGATGGAGAAGAGGGAGGGAAGATGAGGGTGAAGCGATGGTTGATCGGCACGAGTTCAAGTCGGCAGTTGCTCCAAAGAATCCGCGACGATGGAATTCATTCACATCAAAGGGAAGTCATGGAAGGGAGGAGAAGAAAAGGATGTCTTTGAGGATCCTTCAATCGGTATTGGGGAGAGTTTAAGTGGTAAAGGTTCTTCCAGACATTCGAATAATAAAACTAGTGACATCTACTCAACATTTTTTTTGTTCTCGACATGAAACCCTTTATTTTTATTATGTTAAACCCTTGATGTCGTTTGCTTGCGTCTCATTTTTGAACTAAAACTAACTCTTTCTCTCTCTTTTTCAGGTAAGTGTGAAACTCGACGCATTGTCAACTAATAGCTGTCACTAACTATTAGTGCAGCCTCGGGATTAGAAGTGAGAATAGAACAACAACAAGAACAGTATAACCAATAACCCTTTTATACGGAGTTCACCATGAGCCCCAAATTACACAACAGTGTCGTTGTTGTTGTTTAGAAGTGAGTTTTTTATCTGCCTTTTTGTTGTAATTTTTGTTTTGTTCTCGTTATTGCAACCATCGTCATTATTATTGCCGCTGTTGCTGTTCCAAATTGTTTTTGCGAAACTCGCATCAAAAGTTTGGAGCATTTAAAATGTCATAAATTTGCGACCCCGACCCCAGCTGGGCCCGTTTATGCTATCTCGCTCCCCCAGTCGCTCTTCTCCTCTCTTCCCCTCTCTCTCTATGGGCGACGGCAATTAATGCCAACTTTATGCAACATATTAGACCGAGATAATCTTTGTTGCATGTGACTCTTCCAACAACAAAAACAACAATGAGGGGGAATCATTACCAACAACAAAAACATCAAATAGCAACGACAACAACAACAAAAGGAGAAAGACGGAACAACAAGAAATAATACCAAACGATGAGATAAGTTTTGGCAGCAGCCATTGTTACCTGCTCTCACAATGACGGCCAACAACGGCAGCAACAATAACATTGCAATAATAACAACAACTGCTGTAACCATGGCAGCAACAGACACAACGATGGCTACCGGTAACAGTAAAAAGAGGAAGAGCCGATGACGAGGGCCCGGAGCGAGCCGGATGTTGGTGGGGGACACAACAAAAATGGAAGCCAATTTGAGATTCCGCCCTCCGCTCTGGAAGTCCTGCAACGTGCAGCCGGCCGCACTTTCCTCGTCCATCCTTCCGTCTGTCCGTCCGTTTGTCTATGTGGGACTCCAAACAATACCGAGTTTTATGCGCCGTTGTCTGTCTCTTTCTCTCTCTCTCTCTCTCGCTTTCTGTCTATGTGTGTGTGGCTCACAGGATAATGCCATGAACTTAATCATTTTCCCACGTAGACCAAGTTAACTGACTCGCATAAAACGTTTTGTACATTTGCGCATCAGCATCCGCTCGTCCTGCGGATTCTCGCATCCTGCCCCGCCCCCCTGACGCCCCCTCATCGCCTCGTGTTTGGTTCGCTTCTCTTCCTCCCTGGTCCGGTTTCGTTTTGCTTTGTGTCAGAGGCTCCGGTCGCTCGTTGCTTCAGCTGCTCGTGTGGGAATGGCGTGTGCGATAATGGCCAGTGCTGCCACCTGATGTGCCCGACTTGGTGGATGTCCCGTTGACGCCCTCGTTCGACTCTCGGCCGACGGTCGCCACTCGTCCTCGCAGTGGACGCCGGGACTTGGGTCAATAAGCTGCTGAGGTCGGGAGGGATGGGCGGTATTTGCATTTATGAGCCGGAGGTCGTTTGGCCAGCTTCGTCCTGTCGGGATTCCGCAAAAATCGGGAAAAACAAAAGGGACCTTTCACGTCTCGTCCTCCGAAGGACAAGGCCGAGCGAGGTCTGCTTTGAGATGTTGGCTCACGGCTCACATTGAGGAGGATTTGCTTCCATTGAGAAGGGCCGGCTGCTATTGAGGAGGAAGAGGATTCAGGAAGAGAACCTTCTTCCACTTCTCCCCCGGATGTCTGACCGTCATCGTCTCCATCGCCTCCTCCAACAGCTCCGGCCTCGCTCCATTGCATCCCAGAGCATAAATCTCCGCACCTTCGACCCACCCCCCGCCTCGACCCGGCTGTCATTCGACCACGAGCCTGCTTAACAGAGAATTCGACGGACGAAGGACCTCGGACCAGGACGAGGGACGATGATGCTCAACTGCGAGCCGACGACTGTCAACTCGCGCTAAGCTCAGCGTTTATCCAGCTCCCTCGCCGTTTCTTCCTCTCGTTCCCCTTTCCTTCGGTCGACACTCGGATCTGGCGAAATTTTATGTTAATGAAGCACCGCATCCGGTTCCGGCAAAAAACATGGCGTTGCCGCTTGTTTCGTAGCTGCTTCTTCTGGCTCTTGTTGTTGTCGGTGAAGCTGTCACACGCACTATGGCGAAGTCCTCGGCGCGCTTTGAACTATTTTCACTCCTCGACGCTCATAAATCTTCCGCCTGCCGCATTGTTTGGCATCCGACGTTGGTCGGTGGGTCGAGGGCGGGGGGTCTCGAGGGAAGATTTCGAGAGGTTCCCGCGGTCCCTCCTCGAAGAGGTGCGCCAGCAACTACGGCCGGTTTATCTCTTCCGTTCGCCCGGATTTTCAATTCTGTTTCAAGCCCCGCCCTCATTATTGTTGTTGCTCGCTCTCGTTACTCCTGTTGTTGTGATTGTTGCTGCTTCTTCTCTTTGTCGCGCTCTCTCTCTCACTTTCTCCCTCTCCCAAGTTTTAGGACCAAGTTTTTGGCCCAAATATTTATGCACGAACTTTATGAATAACACGTTTCTCAACTTGATCCCCCCCATCCATCCTTCGTCTCGTCGTTCTTCATGGGTCTCGTTTTGGATCCAGGGCTCATCCGGGGTTTCGTCTTCTGGCGATGCTTGTTGTTATTGTTGTTTTTGCTCGCAGCTCTTAAGCTCGCAGCTGTCGTCGGATCCTTTTCCATTTGAATTTCTAGCGGATGCATGGTTTTGTTGTAGTTAGTGTTTCTCTTATTGTTGCCGTTTCTGGTTCCATCGTCAGTTTCGTCGTTTTCACTGCATATCTCCAACCATAATTAATTGACTCAACAGCGAGAAGAGAGATACTGCGAGGGAAGAATTGAGTTCTCTTACACTTCGACTCCACGGTCCGATCCATTCGTCATCTCGCGCTCCTACAAGTATGCAATATTGTTTTGAATTTTTCATTTCCACCTTCTCGCTTTCCATCAATCTTTTTTTCTTACATCAACACATTTTGCATTTTTCTGTTCCACACTGCACCGTTTGTAATCCGTTAATTCCTTCAATAGCTTCGAGACCCGATCCCCAAGTACTCCAACCTCTCTCATTCTCTCTCAGTTCTTCGCTCTCATCTCTTCCCTCCCGCCACATTATCGTGCCCGTGTGGGCGAAACAATCACCTTCCGGCATCGTCCGCGGTCCGACGAGGCTGCCACCGAGTCCAAAGTAGCTACCACGATACGCTGAGTTCGGCTTGAACGAAGCGATTTTCTTTCTTTCGACTGGAACACGGGAACCGAACGAACTCGCGAATCCAAATAAGGGCGGTGGAAGACCCGAGGCTCGCAGGAAATACTGAAATAAAAAGCCTCCAACACGACCTTTCGTCGATGACTGGGACTGGCATCGCATGGAATCGCATTAAAAGTCAACACCTTGGACTTTGCCCCGAGGCAACCCACACAAGCCACGCCCACCTCCCCCCGGCGACCTTTCAGCACAACAGACACGACACGAGCTCGTCCTCGGGGTCGTCCGCACATAAAATCCCATTTAAAAAGCAATTATTTTGCGTTTATTAAATAGGGTGCCCGCTGATGGACATCGCCTCGATCCCCAACGTCGTCGCCGTCGTCGATGGGGTCGTCACGGCCCCGAGCTACAGGCCGGAAATGGCTTCGCGACAATGTCCCACCCTCTTTTCTCTCCTCCTCTTTTATCGTCCACCCACGGCCTCTCTTTTTTCGTCCTCGTCCTCGCTTGGCTGCGTCCTGCGTGCTCCGAGGACGCGTTTTCATTGTTTCTGCCGCCTCGACGCGATGGAGCCGCCGATAAGACAAACAAGCAGAAGAAGAAGAAGAAGAGTCGCGTCCTGCGGTTCTCGGTCCTCGTTCCGCTCACACTTTCCACGCCGCACTTTACGACGCACGTTACGTCGCCGCATTCCGTGGCTGGCGATCGCGATCGGCGGGGGCGATAAAAAAAAATCGTCGTCGTCGTCGGATTCGTGCTGGGCTCCGCCGCAGACTCCGCGCACCGGACCCGGGCTGCGTGCTCGAGGCCCGCGACTCGTTCGCCGTTTTGCATTTTTATGCGTTCCATTTTATTCGTTTTCGTTCTCGCTCCTCCTTCGCCGCCGCATTCGCGCTCCATTTTCGATCCGTCTGCGCGAGGTTTCACTTCATAATTTCACGTCCCTGGGCGACGCTTCGACTTCAGATTCGTCCCAGACCCCTCGCCCTCTTTATCACATCTCTATCTCCCTCCCTCTCTCTTTCGCTCTCCCTGTTGCTTTGTTTTCCAACACTTTCGCATGCAACGCATAAATAATTCGCCACCCAGCACGCATTTCCCTCCTCCCCTCTCCTCTTCTCCCTCTTGTTCTGTTTCCCTTCCACCCGCCCATGTTTGGAATTGTGATTCTGGCCGGAAGCGCGCATTTTAAATTGGATCCAGATGCATGGTATCGGCGCCCTCGTTGTTGTTGTTGTTGTTGTTGTCGTTGTTCGTTGTCCTGTGGTCGTTATTCTTGTTGTCGTTGTTGTTATTCGTGTTCTCGTTGTTGTAATTGTTCGCTCCATCGTGGACTCGTGTTGTTATTGAGATTGTTGCTGTTGCTCCTTCTCCTCTTCCTTCGTCCTTCATCCTTCTCCTCCTTCAGCCTTCGTCCTCGTCCTTCGTTGTCGTTGTTTGCTGACATCGTCGTCTTCGTCTTCATCACCCTGATGCACCGTGGCATTCGCTCCTCCTCCGTTCCTGCGCCTTCTCATGGTCAGCAGCCATTTCCCGTTGAGTTATTAAAATCATAATAAAATATCTCAGACGCGTTTCGCATTAAAATTCAAATTGCAGATTTCCGATCTCTCTGCTCTCTGCTCCACCCGCTTTTATCGCCTGATCCTTTTGCTCTCCTCTCCCTCACGACCGCCATCGTGATTACGCTGCGTATGCATGGAATTTTTATAAGAAGCCATAACTGCTTTTCCAAGCACTTCCTCCGCTCGCTCTCGTCGTCTTCGGTGGCTCCGGTGAAAAGGTGAAGGCTACCTAACAATCCATTGTTAGTTCTTGCTAGTTTCATCGCTGTCTTTCTTCGATCCTCAAATCTTTCCCCTTTTTTCAAATCTCTCTTCTCTGGGACACACATCGCCCTATGAAAGTGTTGACGAAAATATTGACGAAGTTTTACTAAATTCACCTAAACTCTAAATTCGCCCGGAATTTCGATGCTTTATTTCCACATTCGGGTATTTAATGAACCCGACTGGTGGTTATTTCTACGTGTGCCATATCTGGCTTCATTCCAGCCCACTCGTCGTCCTGTGGATATTCAATTTGTGCTTTGGCTTCTCTTTGAGATTTCGGCTCTTCTGAATAATTCAATGAGTTCCGCAACTCCTGCGAGATAAGCTTAAAAGCGTTCGTACAACAACAACAATAGTTATAACAACGATATTTACAACAATAAGAGTTACAACAATAGTGACAACAATAACAATATTTACAACAATAAGCGCTACAATAACAAAGTGCATACGTTTTATGTTTGCCATGCAAAATGACTTCTGCCGCTGCCTCGCTTCTTGTCGCACCCAGGACGACCCACAGAACAAGGACCCAGGACCACCGCAAGGACCACCAAAAGGACCCGAACCCCAACTCGAGTCCCCCAGGAGGCCCGACGAAGCACGAGTCCTTAGCACGCAACTTTTAAGCTGACGGCGAGTTTTTGTCGCTGTCCTCCGTTGTCTCCGTTGCCTCCGTGGCGCAGTTATTACTCTTCTTGCGGGGGAAATAAATTCGCCGCTGAGGCAGCAGCTCCAAGCGAAGGCAGGTGGCTCGCTGTCCACCTCGGTCTTCGGTCCCTGGTCTCCTCCTCCTCTCCCCCTCAATCTTCGCCTCCCTCTCCGTTTTGTGAACTCTTTTCGATTTCCGCCTCCGTGTGTCGCGTGAAAAGTTTGTTTGCCGCGGAAGGCGGCTCCGACCAGGTTTCAGTTAAGTTCCATGAACTCTCTTTAAAGCCCTTTGAAGCTTCTCGATCAGCGACCTGACGCCGATGACGTGTGGATTTTAAAGTCTCCACATGTCAGCCCCCCTCATCATGTGTCATTTGTCGCCATCTCGCGTCCTCCTCCACCTTCTTCTCGATACACACACAATGTTGAGTTAATTTCGAAAAGTTTAGGCTCCACTAGAATTAACCGGCCGCACAACTTTTCCACACTTTAAGTATGCAATTATTTTAAAGTGTGTTTCACTAGCTCGACCGACCCCGCCCCCCGATCGCCGCCCTCGACGTCTCGTAAAATGACAGCTCGTTACAAAAGCGCCCTTTGACATGATCCTTCGCTGCTGCCTCGTGTCCTGTATGGCGTTGTTTCTCTTGAAGATGTTGTTGTTAGAGTTGTTGTTGTTGTAGTTGTCAGTCCTGACGTTGTTGAAGTAATTGTTATTGTTGTCGTTGTTGTTATTGTATTTCCTCTTCTTGTTATTGTATTCCTGCTTCTTGTTGTTGATTTAAGTGCCTTGCATTTTTAATTTTCATTTTGCTTCAATGGCTCGTCTGCGAGCCCTAAAGTAGGCAGCAGAAGAGTGCATGAAGTGCTCACGTATTCTCTCTTCGGGCTCCCATCGCCATCATCTTCGTCGACATCGTCGTCATCGTCATGAAACGCTGAATAATTAGAAACGGAACCAGCGACGGAAAGAATTCCGCCCCTCTTTCAAACACAACGACAATGGATGCGATTCGGTTGAGATCCTCAGAGATTTTACGATGGATGAATGCATGTTATCATGATTTGGGCTAAAACTTCGATTCGCCTTCAGACTTCGAGAACATTTCTGTATTTCGAAGACTTTTCAGGTCATTTCATAATATAAATTATAATTCTTTGTTATCTTAAACCCGATTTCAAGGCGTTTCTCTCCATTTCCAAAACAATTTCTAGTGATGAAATTGGGCTTCTCCACGGATTCTCATGTCCTGTTCCACTGTGCCCTCGTCGCACGACCGGCGCCGCGCATGTTGTTCTTATAATTAACGGAGAGCGACTTCCCCGCCCCGCCCTGCGCCGCGTCTGTGTTTGCATTTCTTGTGCTCGACTTCGACTCTTACAAGAGCTGCCTCGGTGCAGAACCCTTCGCCCCCGAACCCTTCGCCCATGCTTCAGTCACATGCTACGGACCCTGTGTCGAGTGCATTTTAAAAGAACGCGACAACAACAGAGTCAGAACAACATCTGCAACAAGGTAAAGTGGAGGAGAACACAAAGCCATGGACATAATGAAGCGCGAGACATGTTTTTGCATTGTGCGAAAGGTGCAGCGTCTGACTTTCTGTGTGTTAGACTGAATGTCTGTCTCACTGTCTGCCTATGTGTATATTGTGCTGGTGGGCGTCTACAAGTGGGCGTGAAATTTTTAACAAGCACCGAGCCGAGGCCGACCAGGTGGGCGGCTGAGAGGAGCAGCGAAAGCTCAAAGCTAAATGCAACCGGATATTGAATTTGCGGGCGCCAGAGCGGAAGGAAGTGCACGACGGGGACAACAACAAAGGGGTGAAGGGCGTCCGAGGGGCGGAGGGCGTGGTGCAGCAGGGCCGAAGTGGCTTTGGCGGTAATTGAGCCTACGACAAAGCCGTCGAGGGTCGCTCGGATAGAAAAAGTTGCAGCGCGCAGCACTTAAAACCGAGCTAGAACGCGCCAGAACGAGAGATAGAGAGTGAGAGAGAGGAGAGGAACAAAGAGGGCGATTGCAAAAAGTGCTGCATACTTCGCGGCGTATTCTCCACCCGTTCTCGACCGAGGGCAGGTGAGGTTGGGGTTTCGTGGAAACTGCAAACAGAATGGAATTTTCCGCATGAAAAATTATATTCTCGCCGCGGAGCAAAGTTAAATTGATTCCATTACAAGCAGCACCGCAGCGAGAAAGAGAGGGCGAGAGCGATAGACAAGAAGCGAGCTGTGCACTTAGCGGAATTAATTGGAAGTGAAACGCGACGCAGGCGGAGGCGGGGGCGGACAATTGAATCACTCAGCGCTGCATTCGAGTGACCAGAAGTCGGTCGACGTTCGTCAGACGGCCCCCGTTTATCGATTGTTTGCGCAACACATGTCAGCGACCACAGGGCGAAGGGGCGACCAGGGTGGCCAGGGAAACAAGGTGCGGAGGGCGATTGATTCCGAATTGACATCTCCGTTTGAACCCAATTGTGAAAACTCCGCCCTCCTCCGTCGCAATTGAAATCGAATTGAGGGCAGATGACTTTTTGTCCAGCGACAATTGTTTCATTGCAGCCGAATCAGCGGCGAAAAGGAAAATAAACAATGTGCGAGAGGAAAAAATCAAAAAGAGAGAGAAAATAAACTAATAGAGAGCGAACGGAGCACAAATAAAACAAAGAGAGCGAATGGTGAATAACAAAAGATTGAAGAAACAATTTCAGCATCGAGAGAGCTCTCAAAAAAGAGCTCGAAACAATTATGGCTGGGTTGTTGAGACAGGTTGAAGGAGAAAGAAGAGAGAGTTGAGTTGTGGCTTGAGAAAAGAGAAAGAAAGAATATAAAAGGTGATCCCACGGGATCCACAGGAATCTCCAGACTCCAACAACTTATCCAGGGTGTTATCTCTTTAAGGATTCGGTTTCGCAAGGAATCTCGCTTCCTCTTACGGCTCTCGTTATCTCGCCAAGAGGCGAAATGTGAAACCTTCAAGTTTAAAGCGCTTCCCGGTTCCTCGAGCCGCATCCTCGTTATCGCAACCGCCACACTTAATGATCCTTGGAGCGCTTTACTGCGTTCCGTGGCGTCGTTTGCGCCCAGCCTCCCGTGTTTTTCCTTCCTTTCCCTCTTTTCCTTTCCTATCCTTACTTTCCTCCTTTTCCTTGCTTTCCTTTCCTATCTTTCCTTTTCTTCCTCTCCTTCCTGTTCTTTCCTGCCCACCTTTTCCGCAAAATCACGCACCGCACTCGACGCCACGCCCCCAGTCCCATGCGTCATTTTTAACGCTCTTTAAAGCCGCTTTATGCGCATCTTCCTGCCTCTCCCTCTCTCTCCCTCTTCTGCGCCCTCCCCTGCTTGACGAAATTAATTGCATTTTATCAGCGATGGACCCACGCTCCGACTGCAGGACGGGAGGTTCGGAGTTCGCGAAGCGGAAAAGCGTTTTCACCCCACATCCCCCGCCCTCGTCCTTCGTCCCTCGACTGCTGCGCACACCGGAAGTGGAACCGAGGCGGAGGAAGGTCGTTAAATTAGACTCAACATTAGCGCCGAAAACATATGAGGCGCCATTTAAATTTGCCGCCATATTTTCACGAAGCTCTCCTCCGGCCTCCCCGCTTTTTTTATGGCCTCGCGGTTTTGGCGGTCGCAGTCGGGAGCTGGGGGGAGTTGGGGGGAGAAGGACAAAGGGTGAGGGAAGAGAGAAGTGTGGGCATCGCGACTGTGGGTTGGAGGCGACTTCGTTTCGCTGCGTTGACAAAATTCACGACCCGGCGAATTTTCAGTGAACTCGAGGGTGGAGAACCGAATGCACGCAATCGTTGGCGGGGTTTAGGATTTCGATAAGAAACCATCGACGAGTTCTGGGCCCAGTCCCAGAGCGGATGGCGGGGACTCGACTCACCTTGGCTTCCGCGATGCGCCAACGAGCCGTGACCGCGAGCTGCCGGGAATTTTCTAATTAACGCGCTTGATTGCGCCGACTGCTTCGGTCGCTTCATCGCGGCATCTTTCGCTTGGGCCCTTCGCCCTGGCGGCTCTCAGGGAAATTAAATAAATAATTAATACATTTTAATTTGGCTAAAACGCTGCAGCAGCTCAGCCCGAACAAGAACAAACACAGCCACAGCAACAACAACAACGACGACGACGTCGACTTCCCACAGCGCTTCCGCTGCAACCGGCGACCGCAACCGGAAACGAGCTGCGCCCCGCCACCTGAGCTGAGCAGACGAGAAACCGCAGCCTCTTCCTTCTCTGTCTTGCTCTCCTCTTTCTCATTCTGTCTCCCTTTCTCTTGCCTGGTGCAGTATTTTAAATTCTTAACAACTCCAGAAGCAGCCGCAAAACACTTGCAACTTCCGGCGACGGAAGCGATGACGATGGAAGCACGGGGAGTCTGAGAGTTGTGCGATGTGAGATTCCACCAACAACTACCAACCAACTACTGCTGGATTTGAACCAACAGCAACTATTGCTGCAACAACGGCGCTCCACTGCAGAAACAAACGCCTGCCACAACAGCTGGAAGGACAAACATACAGACAAAGAGACAGACAGACATCCAGCACAGAGACATACAGACAGTTGGACGGACCAACAGATGTCGCGGAATCGACTCCCACTCGTCGAGCGACTGCAGTTTGAGAACGGAAATGGCAGACATGATGATGTTCTTATCGCTGCCTGCGTCACTTCCGCTCGGCACAACGACGGTGACGTCGTAATGTGGCGACAGCAGCGAGACAGACACAGAGACAGAGAGAGCGAGAAGACACAGTGAGAGAGAAGGTGGAGCGAAATAAAGGAAGAAGAATGGGTTATCAAAGTAAGAGAAGGAAGTAACTATAGAGAGAGAAAGGACGAAATGAACTCACGGTTTTAATTCCGACGAACTGATTTCGTCGACCATTCGCTTCTCGTTTCGGGAGATAGAAAGAGAGAGAAGTTACCAGAGAGACCTTCGAATGACTGAGAGCTGTTTGCAGTTGTTGTAGCAGTTGTTCTTGTTGCACCAGTTGTTCCTCTAGTTTGTTGTAAACGTAAACCAAGCGCCGAAAAACAATTAAAACTTATTCCTGCTTCACTGGAGCCCTGAACGGGAGCGGGTCACGAGTGCTCGTCGTCTCCTTCTTCGTTTTGGGCCCAAGGAAACCCAACGACTTCAACGCTCCATTTCGTCTGCCAGCGCATTCTCGGAATTTTAATGTGTTCTCTGTCTTTCTCTTCTTTCTCTCTCTCCCCCAATCGTTCGCTCTTTCCATTCTTTCACTCCGCTATTAATTGGAAGGCTTTCAGACAAATTGACTAAGGGCAAGGTTGAGTCGTGGGCTGGAGGGCGTCGGTAGCCGCGGGCGAATCCGCTCCGGAAACTCGGCTTTGAGCTTTATTATCATTTAAGCGAAATTCATGGAGATCTCGATGCTTCCATTCACCAAACGTTTTCGACTTTTCCCCCTTTCACTTTGTTTTCATTTTGCTCCTCTCTCTCTTTTCTCTCTCTTGTCTATGCTCGATGTGAACTTCTTCGGCGGCAAAGGAATTTCTCGAAATATTTCAAATTTTACTCCAAAACTTCGTTCATCTTCTCATAATTCAAACCTCAAACCTCAACCCTCTGACCCTCTTTTTTTCCCCTTCTCTCTCCACCATGGGTTTTCAGTATAACGAAAACGTTCCTCTCGCCTCGCAAATGTTCTGCCGAAAACAATCCCCTCTTCTCCCCCCTCCCATCGTCGTTGGGGGTCTGGGGCTGAAACATTTAAATTGCTGGACTCGAGCTCTGCCACAATTCCAACAAGAGTCGCTCGCGCTTAAGTGGGTTAACGAGGTGAAAGGCAGGCGTGGTATATTTTTTTATTTTTTCGTGTGGCTGCTGCGGCTCCAGCAACGGAGACGGAAACCGCGAAAAGCGCACTTAAAATCCAACAACAACAACAAAGGAGGGGAAACCAACAACAACATCGGTGCCATTCAGCGGGATAATAATAATTGTGATGAAACAAACGATTGTTGATTAAGTCGAATGACGACGGCGAGGAAGAAGAAGAAAATTTTGATGACGGCGACAAGAGCGCGACGGAAGCGGAAATGAAGTGGCTGCGGTGGGTGTCGAAGTTTCGTCAACAGTGTTTAAACGCACACACTCTCACACTTCTACAAACACATGAACGTGTGGCGAGGCTTGATTAGGTTTCTTGTTCCTGTTTTTGTTTGTAGCTTGTGTTCCTTCTCGCTCGCTCGCTCGCTTGCGTGCAGATGAACTTCATGTGTGGCGCCATTTTTGACGCCATCTTGTATTTCAATGCCTCGGCGTGGAAGGTGACGAAACGCAGATTTGTTGTTGTTCGGGCATTGTTGTTTTATAAGTTTCTGTTTTCCCTTCGAGGCATTTTATTATTTAAGCCAATTACTTTAAAGACTTATAAAAGAGCAAAAGGGCGGAAAGCAAAGAGACAGAGAGTTTGAGATGGTCGTGATCATAACATGCCCTTAATGTTGTGATCACGACAGAGATTGACAAGCAAACTCGGAAGTTCTTAATGGCGTGGAGAGGAAGGAAGTGGTACGAAGGCACATTAGTTGGCTGAGTGAGTCGCTGAGTGTCAGAGTGTGCCGTCGACTTTGACGAAATGTGCTCTCTACCATCAGACTCAGAGAATTGTTAGCAAATGGTGAATGAGGGGGGGGCGTGTCTTCGAGAGGTGGAATGCGATTTACTTCCATCGGGGGCGGAGGGATTCGTGTTGACAGCGCTCTGATTTATGTTTTTCAATTAGTTCCTCGCGACGTCGGCGCCTCAACACGACACAAGCCGTGTTTGTGCCTAATTTGAGGCTGTCGTTTCAGCCACGACTTCGTGGGCAGCCCCAACCTCTCTATCTCTCTCACTCTATTTACCGTCCCCCCTCTCTCTCACTCTCTATTCTTTTGTCTCTCATATTCTTTCATTCTTTCTATTTCGGGTTGGACACGCCCCAGTCCGAGACTCAGCGAACAATGAAATCTTGACTTCCGTTTCCGCCACTCTCTCTCTCTCTCTCTTCCTCCCCCTCTCTCTCTCTCTGCCGCTTCCACTCGGGCGTCGAGAGGACATTTTAAATATTTTCCAAGTTGCTTTTCTTCTGCTGCTTACATTGTGGTAGTCTGCTGTTGTTTTTGTTGTATTTGTTGTTGTTGTTGTTGTTGTTGTTGCGGCTCAGCTCTCGGCATTATGCTAAATTCAGGCGGCTTTTGTCTTCATTATTTGCCGCGAGGAACAAAAGGACCCTCCACAAATTGCAGGCATTCAGAGCGAAAGAATTGCCGAGAGTCCTGTCCTCGTTCTCTCTCCCTCTCTTCTTCTCTATCTGTCTCTTTCTCTCGCCTCGCCGTCTGTCGGCGTGTGTGCAATCTACATCATGCCAGCGACAGAAACAACAACTCTTGAGCCAACAACAATGGCCACATAAGTGCACCGAATAAAGGCCGAACGAATGAAGAGGTAAGAGAGAAAGAGAGAGAGGGACTGGAGTGAGGGAGACGGCAGGTGGAGAAGCTGATAAGACGCTGCGCCACTTGAGAAGACAGAGCGTCAAACGACGGAGGAGAGAGACAGGGAGAGAGCGAATGCTCCTCGGTGACAAATTTTCTAAAGAATCCAAGTCGACGGCCTCCTTCTCCTCCATCTCTCGCCCGATCCACTCGCGCTCTCTGTCTTTGATTAAGCCAGCTTTGCACAAATAAAAGAAGCGACCAGGAGGAGGTGGAGAATGGCGGGGTGGCAACCCTCTTACTGATCAGTGCAGTTGCGGTGGGGTGGAGGGGAGTTGAATTCGAAACAAGAAAAACTAAAAATATTCCTCGAGAGCCCTCCTCAGTAGTGAGAAACAACCAAAGTAGGAAGGAACCCAAGACGAAGGAGTAGGCAAAGTACGAAGGTGGAAGAAATGGGCGAAGGAGGTGGAAGAGGGACGACGGAAGCGGATGAAGATCGAGCTGAAGATGGTGAAATTCCAAGGAGGCTTCTGAGCGAAACGTGTTCAATTGATTTTTTCGATGAAAAGCTTTGTCGCCAACAAAAAACAAGGGCTCGAACAATAAAAAACAACAACGTCTCTACGATGACGACGAAGCAACTTCTCCCACACACACACACACAATTACTCATACACACACAAAGACGTACACTTATCCGAGCACCTTAAAGAATGCAATGAATATTTTACAAGAGCCGCACGACAATTGCTCGCCAACAAGAGCGAGGATGATGAGGAGGAGGAGGAGAACGAGGTGGAAACTCAAGAGGAGAATGAGGAGCAGGCCGAGGAAGAGATTGAGGAAGAGGCAAAGGAAGAGAACTAAGGAGAAGAAGACGAAGAAGAAGAAGGATCCGACTGACATTCGGGTCAACAACGTGCGAGGCAGATGTTTAGTGGCAACCACTCGGGGGCTCTTCAGTGGGCGGCTGTGGGCGTGTCGACGAGCTGCTGCAAGTGTTGTCGACAGCGTTGTGTGTGTGATCGGTGAAAGTGAGAAAATACCCGCCGGCCAGAGCGTGGGCGTCGGGATTGTGGCTCCGACTGCCCGCCAAAGGACACTTAAGCGGATAAACTCCGCAGCTGGTGGAAAACTCGCGTTGTCCGGAGGCCAATGGGGCAGCCAAAGGGTCATCCGATGTATGAATATGAGTGTTATTCACTCCATGGGGCCCTCGGGTGGTAGAGTTCGAAATTTATATGTGTTTAAATTATCATTCACTCTATTTGTAATAGTTGCTTCAGATGACTTCGGTCGCCTTTTTCGCATCCTATTCTTCACCCAAAGTCAATTACATACACAATTTATACAAATAATTCCTCTTTCTTCTACTTCCAGGTAAGCATCGTTATTGAGAGTGAAAACCACAAGTGAATCCTTGCAAATTTATCCCCCCATTTATCAATCGCGGTAAGTCTCGATCTGCCAAAATCTCAACTTAAGTCTCGCCCTCCGTCCTCACCAAAAATCTCCAATTTCTTCGAAAACTCCACTCAAGATGCATCCCAAGATGCGCTCAATATCACACTCTCTCTCTTTCTTTTTCTCCCACTCTCTCTGCCAAAGGATTTCTAGTCAATTTATTTGGATGAAGCGAACGATCGCCCTCCCGCATAATTTATGCCATCACCCGAGAAAATCGTGCGAGCGAGAAAAAGAGGATGACGAAGAGAAGTGAAAGCAATTTCAGCGGGAATCTCGACGAGTCCTGTCTCTCTCTCTCTCTCTCTCTATCTCTCTCTCCATTGCTCGTTCGTCGGACTGACTTCAAATTAGATTTAGTGCGCGTTCGGTAAATGAACATCCTAACAACAACAACAATCTTGACCGACCATAGCATCAACAATAACAATAACAACAACAACAGAAACAATGCCAACGGACAGTCAAGGGATTAATATCCATCCCAAGGGGGGGGATGGGGGGAGGATGAAACCCATTTTCGAAAAATCCCACTTGCGAAACTTCCGCGGGTCGCTCAAATTGAATTACCACGCCCCTCTCCCTCTCACGCCTCTCTCTCTCTCTCGCTCTCTCGCTCTCGCCACTCTCCCTTTCTCCTTCACTCGCCGCCCTCGGAAAAGCTCGTTAATTATTAAAAATAATATTTAGTTGTAGAAAACTCAATCCGGCGTGCGCTCGGCATCGGTTCCTCTGTCTCCCTCTCTCTCTCTCTCTATCTCACTCACTCTCTCTCCTCTCGTTGCTATCAGCGAACTTTTAATTTTTCCCCCTCTCGCTTGCACTGGCTGCTTCGCAAATAATTGGATATTCAATTAGATTTTTAATTAGATTTGCAGCTCGATGAGGTTCTTCTTCTTCTTCGTTCTCGTCATGGAGCCGGGCTGAGCTTCTCGATTTCGATTCCGAGGAAGTCGCCGCCCACTTCCTCGGCAAAGTGTCCGAAATTAATCACAACTAAGGAATCTCCTGCCAGGTATCGTCTTTCACTCCGCGTCGGGGGAGCTCTTGCGGCTTTGGTTTTAGCTGGTCGTGCTCGTCAGTCGTCGATTGATTCCCGAAAAAGTCCCGATAATCGTAACGAGCTCCTCGAGTTTCCGCTTCTTCCGCATCCTTCGAAGGATGCGTTCGTGTAATTAAGGAAAAATAATCATTTGGTAATTGAGATGGTCGGCGAGAGTCCGAGAGAGAAGGAAATTTCCATTTCTGTTCCAAGATGACCTCAAAACCAAATGGAGGTCAAACAATTCAACATCTTCCTTGAATACTTTAAGAGAGATTTTTTTCACTTGAATCTAAAACTAAATTTCCTCCCTTGAATAAAATTCTTCAGGGAGATTTTCCCTGGCGGCGCGAATCCGTCGAACGGATCCGATATTTGCAATTTCACTTTTTCAATTATTTGCGCAAATCCATTGAAATGCAAATTTAACCAGCGTCTGGCGCAAAAAATGCCCTCCAATCGAAAAATGATTTTTTCCCTTCTTCACCTGTGGCTGTCGGCGTTATTGATGTTGTTATTGTTGTTGTTGTTCTTGCCACCTTTCGCTCGGTGGCCAAATGCCTGCGGCTCGTCCCGATGCAACTCGTCCTCCGCCGGCTCCATTGCAACAGTTGAACCTCGGCTCCGATCGCGCGCACACAAATCAAAATTGAAAATTTGCTCACACTTCGGCACTCGCTCCCATAATCAGCACACAGCATCCGTCGTCCTTGTCGCGCCGCACCCTGCCACGCCCCCTCCGCCGCCGCCGCCTCTCGACACGAGCTTTTGTCCGTCTCATCGTCGCCCGGCCACCGTTCTTTGTGTCCAGCGAATGTGCTGAAAAAATCGCCGCTATCAGTGGCCGCCCAGTCTGTGTTTCATCGTCCTCCACACGGAGGGGGCGTTCGTTCGTCTGTTTGCCATCGCTTGCGCACGTGTTTGCCGTGTTCATTGACATATGAAAATTGGAGTTGCCATTCGTTTAAAAATGCAAAAAGCTCCCGTTCACTCGTGATTTTCGGATTTTTGTTCGCCAGCCAGCTAATGAAAACATGAGAGCTCGTCCTCCACACCTGCACCCCCCCGAAACCCTGCCCGCGATTTGTTCGTTTGATTTTCGCACGAATTGAAATTCAGTGAAAAACATTGATGCGCGATTTTGTTGCTGCTGGCATTTGGAAAAAGTTCGCACAAATCGGAAAAGGGTCGACACCATTCTCAGTTTCAGCTGGAATAGAGCTGTTTCAACGAATGAGTTCCTGTTTCTAATGTGAATACCACGAAAGAAAAATAACCGAGAACACGAGAATGAAGGGAAAACGATCTCCATATGAGAGATTTTTACTTTGTCCCGAACTTTGTTCTGCTTCTCATATTCTCAACATCGTTTATTCATTTTTCACAAACTTCTCTTTCATTCAATGGAATGTGAACACATCACCAGAGTGAAGAATCCAACGTCGCAACCATGTCCAAGCGAAATCTTCTCTTTCGGGTAGATTTTCGCAAAACTTGGCCAAATGGGTTTAAAGTATTATTCTCCGTAGCAATGCTTGGTAATTGGCTTTGTGTCCGCCCCACAAAATGTTGAGCGCCAAAATTTCGATGTCAACGACAACGACGAGAAAGCTGCCGACAAGCAACAACAACAACAATAACAATAACATCGAGGACAAGAAACAACAACGATGACGACGACGACAACAACGAGGACTAGAAGGAAAACATCATCGAATGCGAACAATAAACAGCAACAATTTACGAAAGTAACAACAACAACAACAATGTGTAACTCACAACTGACAAGTGCAGACATTTTGCCTCCAACAACAACAACAACAACAACGAAAACAACGGTGACACTCCCGTAGTTGTTGTTGTCATTCTGTTGCTGGGCTTGCCTTTGTTTCTCTTTCCCTCATTCACTCGCTCGCTCTCTCGCACACACGTACACTGAGACAAAGCAGGGCAGGAAATTTGATTAATATCAAAACTTCCGGCAGACATGTTTAAAAACAAACCCTGCCACCCCTCGGCCCCGCCCACAACTCCGAGCTCTGGACGCGTTCTGGACGCAGGAGCGGATTTAAGCGAGCGCTTGCACCAGAGAAGAACGCCTTAAATAATTTCGCACTAACCAACTGGGAGCGAGGAGGAAGCCTTTAAGTAGCTCCGTAAGCTGCGCCACTTGCAGTCCATAAATTTTTGACTCCGCAGTTGGCGTGATTTTTCATTCATGGCTTCTCGTCGCCCCAACTTCGCAGCTTTCGACGATTTAATGGGAGGAAGGAGGGGTGGAGAGCGGTGGCTGCAGTTCAAATATTTAGCAAGACACTCTCGCACCCACACACACAGGCACAAGAGACGGACACTCACACACACACACAAGCACAAGATGCGGCCACTCACACACCCAACATAAACGGAACTTCCGCAAGGACTTCGGAGAACTGCAACCTCACCCGACTCGCTCTCTCTCTCCGTGTGTGTGTGTTCGAAGTTTATGAAATTCCTCCTCCACACACATGCACACAAGCGTGAACAGGACTCGAGTTGAACGTTACAACTTCCTTAGGAAACATCCTCGAGGAGGATTCCAATGCTTTCGCCCCGTCCTCGCGTCCCATTGTCCTGTCGTCCTTACGTCTTTCGAAGAGTTGGAGGAGGAGTAGAAGGAGAAGGAGGACAAGGAGCAGAAAGAATCATAAAAGTCGCAGGATTCCGATGACTCACTGGGTTGCGATGCAGCTGCCCTGCCTTGCGTTGCGTTGCGATGCACAGGACGCCAAGGACGACCGTCTGTCTGTCTGTCCCTCCGTCCGTCCGACTGTCGTGAGGAGGCTCTTGAGGCCGCTCGCCTGGGCTCCTCCGAACACTGGCCCCACTCGGTGTGCTGCGTCTCACTCGCGCCTCTCATGTGCATCGCGAGGACTCGCCGTAGTCGCAATCGTGTCGTGTCGTATCGTGTCGTATCGTAAGCGAGGCGTTGATTTTCCACTCGGGTAGAGCACGGCGAGTGGGGCTGGAGTTAATTGAAGTGTCTTTTGATCTGAATGCGCTCGCATCGCTCCCCTCGGTCTCCCATGATCCCACGGTTCTTTCTCACGCCCCGCGCGATTCTCGTGGTACTTGGCTTCCGCTACTTTGCGCGATTCGCATTGCTGTGGTTACTGCAGTGCACTTCTCGCCACGCTTCCTCGCTTTGCGACAACGCTTTCTCCGCTTTGTCCTGCAATACGTTTCTTTATATCGTCGCACTCGTTCTTGCGGCATAATGCAACGATCTCGTGCTCCTTTGTCTCCGTCTCCGTTGGCGTTATCTCGTCTGCTTTATCGCGACGCTTTCATTGAAACGTCTTTCGTAAACCTCACTCAACCGTCTCCTAAAAGTGATCTCTTAATCCAAAGAATCTTCTTTCATCTTTGGAGATCAACCTCCTTTCTTTCTCTCAACCTACTTCTTTCTCTTACTCATCCTTTCTTTCTCTTTCTCCTGCTCCTCATCTCTCCCTCTCCCTCTCCCTCCTCTTCCTTCGGGTACGTGAACGTGGACGACGTGCACCGCTCGCATTCCGTCACGTGGAACGTGAAATTCTTTTGTTGCTACAGCTGTTGTTGGAGCAGCAATGCAATTAGCCTTAGCACAACCCCCAGCATTGACGACGACGACCAACATCGAGAGCAAACAACAGCAACAACAAGAACAGCAACAACAATAGCTACAACAGCATCTCCATCGGCGACACCACAACGCGAAGTTTTCCTCCACCGCCAACAACATCGGCCGCAACAACAACAACTACAACATCGATCTGAGTTACAGCAATAACATATTTGTGCTTCTGCTTTGTTGCAAGATTTGCATTTTGTTGCTGTCGTTGCTGCTTCGACTTTATCGCTGGGCAACATTTTTGCGCGCATCTCTTTCACTCCCATCTTGTCTTTCTCCTCCTCTCGTTTCTCCCTCCTTCTCTTCGCCTCTCTTTTATTTCCTTTCGCGCTCTCCTCCATCATTGCCACGAGGTCAGTTTCGCGTTATCGTTGGTTTTCCTTTTCCTCCTGATTCTTCTGCTGTTGCTGTTGTTGTTGTTGTGGCATAATTTTTGCCACTTTATGACGCCAGATGGCAGCACAAATTATGGCGCGACTCGCCGGCTCCAACACCTCATTCTCCTATCGCTTTCTCCCTCTTTTCCTCTCACTCTCTCCCTCTATGTATCTGCATCGTCAGCGGCCGCTTCTCCGGAAGCGGAAACATCGCTACTACCAAGAGTTCTCTCACTGAAAGTGGCGATGTTGTTGTAATTGTTATTGTTCTTATAATTTGCAATATTGTTGTTATTCGTTTAGTTGTTATTGTTGGGTTGTCGTTGCTGTTGTTATTGGGTTGTTCTTGTTGTTATTGTTCTTCGTAACAAAGTTTCTCTTGCAAATTAAGAATATTTAGAGTCGCCAACGAAACCGTTCGTTCGTTCGCGGTCGTCATGACAGTTTGAAGTGATGCCAGTTTGTACAACTTCAAAGTTGTTGCTTTAGTTATTATTACTGTTGTTGTTATTGCCATAACTGATTCTTGTTGTTATTGCCACAACTGATTGTTGTTCTTATTGCCGATGTTGCTCTGGTTGTTGTTGGATTCGTCCGCTGATGCCACCCACCTCTGACAGCAGATAAATAAACCCGGAGACCTCCCGTCCGAGTCGGAGGTGGGTTGAAGGACATTTTTCGCGCTCTTCTCTCTTTCGCCCCTCTCTCTCTCTCTCTCTCTTACTCGAAGCAACCTCTCGCATCGCTGGACGTTTCGCTTTCGCTGCTTCCACTATAAATTTCCACTGGCAGCGCAATGCAAATTCCTTCATGTCCAGCAGAAACAGCGACATGAACGTCAACAGCAAAGACTCCAACAACAACAACAACATTAACGACTCCAACATTTCGACAACATCAACAACAACGACTCCAAAAACAACATCTCAACGACATCAACAACTCCGACGACGACGACGTATGCACAACATTTAATTAGTTGTCGACGTAAGCGATTACGTCGCCTCGGAACGAGTTCATTTCTTGCACACAACGCAAACAGTTGCCTCAGCTGGACGTGGACGCGGTTCCGACGACGTTTCCGACTTCACCCGATTCTTGGTTGACTCCGGGATGTTGCTGTCTATCGCCAGTAGCAGCAACAACAACAACGAACCAACTTCCTTTGTCACCCATCGAGTTCTTCGCTTCGTGGCTTTGTGGTCTTTCATTTTTTGCTCGCGCTCTCCTTCTCCATCGAGGTCTCTTTCTTCATCATTGCTTCCCTTTCGTTCGGGATTCGCGTTTTGTTTGGTTTTAGCGAAAAATGGCCGAAATTCCGCTCGTCTTCGCTTGCATGGCAACAGCAGCCGCATCGGCAGCAACAACAACGCAGACACAGAGGCAACAACAACGACAAAAAGAAAGCAGCATCATCGTCGACAACAAAAACAAGAATAACAAAAACCCACGAACGAATTCGGCGTGAAATTTTCAAATAAATCTCCGAGAGCATCCAACAAAAATAACTGCAAGAGACAACAACAAAAACAAGAACAATCATGATAACAACAACAACAAAAATTTTGCAGTTTATGCTTCAATTTTTCATCATCCTTCTCCCTCTCACACTCAAGCTCTCTCTCTCTCTCCCTCTCTTCATCGCATTTATATGTTTTCTTTCGTGGATTTTCCTTTGTGTTTCATCGTTCCGAAATTCTCAATTTTTCCCCATCACGGTGCTGCTTCCGCTACGTTACATCGCGATACGTTCGCCGTTTAGTTTACGCGATAGTCTCAAAGTTTACGTCGAATATCCGTCACTTTGCCGTTCATAAGGACCGGGTTTTTATCCCTTTTACCCAAAAACCCTCGGAAATAGTTTTAAATCTTTACGTTAAACGTTCGCCCCGTTCTTCATGTCCCATGTTTGATCTCCGACTTTTTGCTTCCCTCAATGGACGTCCATTTGACTTGCGTTTCTTACGGGAATTAATGGACTCTTCCGCCTCATTACTTGACATGAGCGTGAATATTTGCTCGAGTCAAATTCCTGTGGCAAATGAGAAAGTGCACAGAAATTTCGCACAAACAAACGATTTCGAGTCAACACTTTCGCATTCCGGAATGCTGTCCTGAGAAATTGCAATTTTATGCTGCCACGTTACGTCGTTCCCGTAAGCGACGTAAGCTGCTGTAGGAATGCGTCGTGAGCATCTAGCGACGATCCATCATCAGCGGGAGAGCTTCCGATGTGTGCGTCGCGAAGAACGCAAGATGCATTTCATAATTTCAGATGAAGGATCTGGATCTTGGTTCTTATGTTTGAGTTTCGATTCGTTAGGCACCCTGTTGACGTAATGCGCAGCGTTAAAAGCATTCTCAACGACCACTACGACATCGCTCACATCACTTGAAATTAAGTCCCAGTCCACACCCAGCGCCCTCGACCCAGCCTTAAAGGACGTCAAATGAAATCCTTGTCCTCGCTTGATCTCCGTCCGTCCTTCGTATTCAAGTGTAATCCTTGTTCCAGGCGTCCTCATCTCACTCTCACTCCCCATCGCTCGCTCTCGGTTGCAATTTTCCCAATTTCTAGTTGTTGTATTTATCGTCGTTGTTGCTGGTGTCATTTATGCTGCTGCCAAACATCCTTCGCTCCTTCGGCCATGCATTCAATTCGATCTGTTTGTATTTGGTCTCGGCCCTCGTCTCTTGCCGCCGAAAAATCACACTAAAATCGTAGTGAAAAATCCCAAATAAAAGGCGAATCCGTGCGAAGGGCGGGAATGAGACGAAGAAAACTCTTTCCAGACGGTTTGCGGCCGTCAGAATCCTGTCCCGGGCCAACATGAATGAACCGCTCCTGCTGCGGCGATATGTGGAGGACGAGCTGCTGGAGCTTGTCGTCAGTCTGTGTGTGGTTCATCCCAATTTGGCCACTCCTGCCGTCCTCCGCCTCCCCGGGATTTGTGTGCAAAATTGAAATTTCAAAATTTGAAATTTTTACCAACGTCTTCTTCGACTTTTCCTCACACTCTCTTCCCACTCTCTCTCTCTCCCTCCATATCTTCTGGTCGTCCCTGCTGACATCCTTGCGAGGATGCTCTCGTCCTTGTTGTTGTCATTGGTCTTTTCGTCACAGCGAATGCCGTCTGCCATCTTCCTCGCCTGTCTCTCCGTCTGTCTCTCTGAGTGTGTGTTTTCGATAACCCTCCTCTGTCGCTGGCGCTGTCAATCTTCATATTTGAATCCTTGAGTTTTATTGAACGCGCCATCTGCCGGCTGCCGAAGCGACCCTTTGATTCCCAGCAATTACTTTCCGTCTCCTTCTCCTTCCTCTCGAACTCTTGACTTTTTGGCAACTGAAAAGAAAAACCCACCCGACGCAACCGCAGAGCTTCATTCGACGTATCCTCCTCGGATGCAGACAAATTAATTCAGTCACTGTCGATTGCACTCATACGTCACGAGGCCACATGGATGGCCACAACTACGTCTACAGCTCCACGTAACGTAACGTGAAATATCAATTTCACAACGTCCCCCCGCCCCTCACCTATGTGCGGCTGCCTTTGTCGCCCGACATTCGATCAGCAGCCAGCTGCGATTGCTGACGTACCGTGGCGTGACGTATCGCAACGAAATGTGGCGTCATTTGGCAGCGGTTGACAATTTGATTGGACAGTTAAATTGCAGCCAGAGATGGGAGAGCTCGATGCCTCCTGCTGGCGACGTCGAAGCTTCTTACGTCGACCTCAGCCCCCTCTTAAGATCATCGCATTCGGCTTTATCGGTGGAGCATCAAAGAGGCCCGAGTTAATTTCGTTACGTCGCCCGGCGTCCCTTCGACGTAACGCTACACCGGTTATTACGTTGTTTATTACGCCATCACCTTTGAACTGCTTCAGAATAAATCTCGGCGACACCCTGCGTCCATTAAGGGCGGCTTGAGTTTCTTAACTGCGTTTCCTTACGTCATTAGGTAACAGCGTCGAGGGCGTTATTAAATCAACTCTGACGAAAATCGAGTCAGGACGTAAAACGAATCACTTACGAAGGTAGATGCGAGTTCTTTGATGTCGGCGTCCCGAAAACAAGTTCAATTTGATACCTTCGTTTGGGATTTTTCAGCATTCATCCACGGGACGACTGTTGTTTTCTCCATTTTCCTCTTCTCCTCCTCTCTTTCTAACACTTACGGTTAGTCGTCTGGGTCCTTTCAATAAGAATGTAATTTTCTTTAAAAACTTGTTTTGATCAAAAATTGTTATTTTCACCGAAATTTTTGATTTTTGTCAAAAAATTTTGATTTTCATCAAAAAATTTGACTTCATACAAAAATTTGATTTCTATCGAAAAATTTTGATATTTGTCGAAATTGTTGATTTTTATCGAAAAATTTTGATTTTCATCGAAAAATTTGATTTTCATCGAAAAATTTGATTTTTATCGAAAAATTTGATTTTCATAGAAAAATTTTGTTTTTTTTCGAAAATTTTGATTTTCATCAAAAATTTTGATTTTTATCAAAAAAATTTATTTTCTTGGAAAAATTGGATCTCCATCAAAAAATAAGATTTTTATCGAAAATTTTGATTTGAATCGAAATTTTTGATTTTAATTGAAAATTTTTGGTTTTTAATGAAATTTTTGATTTTTATCGACATTTTTGATTTTTATCGACATTTTTGATTTTTATCGAATATGTCTATTTTCAACGAAAATTTTGAATTTCATCTTAAATTTTTATTACGGTATCAGCGAGTGTGAAAACAACGTGTTGTCTGCTGGGTCGGCAGGGCAGGGGTGGACGGCCAGGCGTGGCACATTTTTCAAATTACGTCAGTGCGTTGATGTTGTTGTTGTTATTGTCTGTTCGGAAATTCATGTCCTCGCCATCCACGCAACAAGCGGCAAACGGGTTACGCCAACAACGCCGTGAGGCGAGCGACATAACGTAAGGCCACGAGTGCAGATGACAGAAGGAGCGCAAACATCGACGACGAGCGGAGCTGAAGGTGACGCGTTCTGAAGTTTTGCGAGCGAGCGAGCAAGAACGACTGCTACGTGTTTCGCCAACGTTTTGTTGCGTGGCACACAATACGTGGTCGGCGGGTCGTCACGTTTAAGGTACGACCATCGCCTCAAGGACGTCGTCGGCGACTACGACGACGAACGATGCAACACGTAACAGCACCGAGCGGCCATAACTCTGAACGGGACTCCTGGAAGGCCATAATTCCGGCACGACATAATTCAGTTTTAAAGCCCAGACGTAAGCTGCGGGTCCACGTTACGTTAGCTATGCCAGGAGTACGTTTCCAATGTCGCCTCTCTTCCCTCCGTGTCGCGAAACGTAAGCCGCACACTTTCTCATTTCCGCTTGAAGGCGACTCGACACGACTCTTCCTCTTCCTCATCTCTCCACTCTCTCTCTCGCTCCTCGTGGTCTTCTCCCCTGCGGCTCTTAAGAACCAGCTCTATATTCAATCTGGCAGTCGTTTCCCTTCCCTTTCCTTGTTGCCCACCTGTTTCCTCATCCTCCTCGTCCTCCTTATCCTCCTAAACTGCGTTTCTTGAATGCCCAAGAGTGAAATTTCCACAAAGCGCAATCGATGTTTGCGATGTTTCCGGCCCACACCGGAACGTTCGATCCTCAAAGAGAGAGAGAGAGAGCTCTGAGGATTCCTTGTGCTCGAGGCGTTCTCACGCTCCACGTTTCCACCTCACGTGTACGGCCACAACGCGTCGCAAGGCAACCAGTCGACATCACTTTCGCACAGGCAGGAGCCCAAATTGTCAAGAGGCGATCGACGAACACTTGGCTCACACTCGAATCGAACCAACCCTTCAATCGCTTCCGGAGCCTTTAGCGATGACTGAAGTAGGAGAAGCTTCAGTAGAACCCGATCGAGGATGGAGGCTTCGCTCGATTCACTAACATTTGAGACTCGCTCACTAAACGTATTGTATTGCTATGCAACGTATCGCATCGCTGTGCAACTTAACGTAACTCTACATAACGAAATATATCGCATTGTATTGTGTTTCCTCTGCTGGCACTAAAAATCAACCGATGATTCTCCCGATATTGCGGAAGCTCCGAGCCAACTTAAAGACCACGACTCGATTTGAAATATTGCAACAGTAGTGAATTTCTTCTGGAACGCCGGTAACTGGCCGAAAGACTGACATCGACGTAAGGCCTCACGTCGCTGCTAAGCCTCATTGGTGCTTAAAGTGGAACCCGCCCTCGTCCGCACCTCCGCCCACGCCCACGCCCACGTCGAGCAATCCAAGTGATTCATTTCGCATTTTCCCGGTCGACTCTCGGAGCTTAAGTCATTAACGTAAAAATCAACCCCGACCTCCTTCGACGGCACCAGCCAGGACACGACAGGACCCTCAGCCGACGTCGTCGTCGCTGCCTTCGCCCGAGTCAATATTTGAGGCACGAAGTTTTGTGTAAAAATTTCACCAAAACATCCTGCGATCGGGGGGCGAAGGAGGAGGAGGAGGGAAAGCGAAGGACGTCGCGTCGGGCCTGGCGGACGACGGCGGCGAAAAAGTGCCCCGAGGAGGTCGTGGACGGCGGCAGACACGATTCCGGCACCACGTTCGCTGATGATGTTTGCTTAAAATGTCATTAGCCGTGGTGGGCGGAGAGGGGGCGGGGTCGGCAGGAGGGCGCCATGGGACGTGGCCAGGAGTCGAGTCGCGATGAGGAAAAGACGAATGAGAGAACGAAGAACACGACGAACGAGAGAAAGAAGGACACGACGAAGGCGAAGGAATGACGGAGATGGAGCCAAAGTCGTGGGCCAAGGAGTCGAGAAATCTCTTGCGATGATGAGAACTAATAAAGACTCTCGGGCCGAGTGGATCGTGAATCGTGCGAGAAGTTTTTCGAGGGTGGAGGGGATGTAATTATGTCGGTTCGACAAGTGAAACATTTTCGCTTTTTTGGTTGCTTTTTTTGCCTGCTCCTTGATGCTGCTGAGGTTGTTGTTGAAGTTGTTGTTGAGGTTGTCTGGAAGAATCAAAAGTTGAAGACGTTGGCTCGGGAAAACGGAGGCGCCGTAGGATGAGTGAGACTAAACGGAAGAAGGACCCGAGTTTGAGATCGATCGATTCAGATCGATTAAGATTCGCTCCATATGTGCATTAAGGAACATTCAAAACATTCCTCGGCTTAGAAACCTTTCTCTCGTTGGACGTGAACATTTAATGTTTTCATACATTTTTCCATCGCCTCAAAACATTCAACATTTTCATATATTTTCCATCGCCTCGAAACATATAATATTTCCATTATTTTCCTACCTTTTCCCCCGCCTCCTCCCACCGACTTAAATATTAAATGCTAAATGAAAACCGGAGCCGCCGCCTTCCGCCCGGCGGCCGCCAGAGACAGCGCCGGAGCCCTCGGAGGCGGTTTGACGTGCGCTCATTTATCATTCATTACGCTCATTTACCTCCGGTGTCGGTCCGTCCGTCGTTCGCTCTCGTCAGGGCGAGCGTTCGCTTTCGCGTTGCGTTCACATTCACGTTAGCACAGGAGCAGGAACTGCCAACGACGGTTTGTCGCATTGTCGCCGTTCCGTCAGGTTGCGCACGCAACAAACCTCGAAGCCGGGTCGAAGGTGGCTCGACCCGAAATCTCGCGCCCTGCCTGAGGGGGGGCGAAAAAATCGTATGTCAACAATAAAAGATTCAGTTTACGTCGAACCCAGCCCGAGGTGACGAGGGTCGGACGAGGAAGAGGCGGGGCCGAAAGAATGGGGCCGGATGGGGCAACCCGTCAGGAAGCAGAACCGTTATTGACAATTTTCGTTGATTTTGCCGCTCCGCCTCTGAACGAAGGATATTTATTTCCGTCCGAGGCCCGCACGACGACGTGCAAATGAGGTTCGGCGTTTAGAGCTCATTACGATGCAAATGCCTTGTTGTTCTTGTCTCGCTCTTTTCGAGGGAGCTCCAACTCCGAGGCAGAGAGAAAGAGAGAGAGAGATGGGACTGGAGCGATCGAAGGAGCGACGCCATGTTTATTTTTACAAGGATTATTGTCGCTTATTGTGATTATCCTGGGCTCTGATTTGCATAATTTATTTAAAAATTGATGAGCGTTTCTCCCCAAACGCCGTCCCCAATTCGAGCCACACCTTCAGCCTCCGCCCACTCGGCGATGTCTCCATCGGAGGTGACGAAGGCTCGATCCACGCACGAGCCGGAATCACCTCGGCCTTAATCACCCCATCAGCCCTCGTTTACGACTGCCTTCTCCATTCGAGCGGCGCCATCAAACGGCACGCAGCAAGTGTTAAGCTCGGTATCAAACATTAACGAGCCTCGGGCCACGCCTCCCTCATCCTTTCTTTCCCCCCCCCCCCCCCCTCGATATCAAACGAGTTCCTGCCACGTAAAAAATTACGAATATCCCATGAATCGCAGTCATTTTTTGCTCATCATAATTTCATGCGCGCACGTCCTCTCATATTAAGCTCAGCCTCAGCTCATAATTAATGCCTCACTCACCCTCTTTCTCTCTCTCTCGTTTCAGGTATGTGTGTGTGTTCTTGTTGTCCTTCATCCGAGTCGTGAGAGTGAGTTTAATCCGAAAGTTAATTGCTTTAATCCGAGGAATTTCCAGGACGAGAGGCGACTTAAGGAGCCCTCGGGTTTCGTTCAGAATCAGCTCGAGCTGATTTGCCTCCCCCTTATCACACACCACCCTCGAGCCCTCGACCAGAAGTTATTCCACACTCCATAGTGAAGATTGTCCAGATTTCATTTCCTTCCTCATCCTTTTCTCTGCTCTTCATTCGGGGTGATTATTTCCGTTCTTTCATCAGGTGCCAAAGGATCCTTTCATCCTGTTGGAACTCCATTTCTTCTATTCCCTCCCCCTCTGTCCGTTGATCGCCTTTTGGACTCCGCTTCATCTCCACCAACTTCCACTCGTGAAACTCTTCCACTCGTCCTTTGCTCTCGGAGGACGTTTTCTTTGCAATTGCATTCACTTGATAATTTAATCAACATGAGAGCGAGAGAAACAATTCCCTCGAATCCAAATCCACATAAACAAAAATCCAATTATGGCTTCCGAGTTTCTGCCACGCCCATTCCCTCGTGAGACTCGCTGTCGGCCCGTTGAGGACAAACAAACAAACAAACAAAGCAATCGATTTAAAATTAAAAGGGGCAACGATTACACTGGTGGGTCAGAGAGAGAGAGAAGGGTGATAAGTCAGAGTGAGTGAAAATCCCCGGCATTCATCGGAGAACAGAGGATCAAAAGAACCGACGAAAGAAAGACAGGAGCGGAATCAAAAAGCAAGCCGAATGAAATCAAATCAGAGCGAGTTCAATGGGTGGATTGAGAAAGAAAGAAAGACGAGAAGCGATCGAATGGAGAAAGAGATAAAGAGATTCACGAGAGGGGGTGGGAAAGAGGGAACGAGGCCGCTATTCGAGAATTCGGAACAATTGCTTATGGAAAACTCCGAAGTCAAGAGAAGTGGATGAGAAGTGGATGAAAAGAGGATGAGAAGAAGGAGTGAAGAAAGCGATGTGAAATCAGAGAGATCAGACTCAGAACGAGGAGTTGAATGGCGAGTGGCCGCCATGATGGTGGGCGGGTGATGGTCGAGGGGCGTGGCTCGAGGATCAACCAGAGACGGACCGACGAGCGCAATGACAAGACAAAGGACATGCAGACCCGAGTTCGAATGAGAAGGATGACATCAGGTTGAAAACGCAGAATAAGCCACAGGAAGGAGGGTGAAAGAGATGATGGGAGAGTGAAGGAAGAGCGATGACAACTAGGTGGAGAAGGTGGCGGGGAGCTGAGGTGCTAAAGCGTCGGAGTGATTGAGGCAGCAGGTTTCGCGCGCACAATGCGATGGGAAGAACAGCGAAAACAACACGCCGAAGGACTCCGACGACCACTCCGCAGTTATGACGGCAATACAAACAACAACAGTGAGGACATCAACAACAACAACAACAACAACAGCTGTGGCAGGAACGAACAACGCAATAGAACGAGAAGTTCCGTGTGACACAGAGCGAGAGGGGGCGATTGAGGTGGGGTCTGTGGACGAGCTGGATTGGATTAACTTCGCCCGGCGCAATGACGTAAAAGAAAACGAGGCACGAGGCGAACAGAGAGAGAGAGAGAGAGAGGGAATCAGTGAGTGAGAAGGACGGGCGAGACAATGGGCTGCATAAACAAAACATTAACTGGTTAAGGGACCTGCGGCCTGGGACAGATCGAGGCGGAAAAACACGGGATGGCGAGAGGAGGACGAGGTCGACCCGAGAACGGCTGAGTTCCGGCGGCAACAATTGTCTGAACGTGGTCAATTCACAGTCCGCAGGATGTGGCCTGGCAGTCGCGACGCCTGGCCTCAACGACCACGGCCGAGTGGGCGACAGAAGGGAGAACGGGACGCAAGAGAGGTGGGTGAAAAGAAGGTGTGGCCGGGGGAAGAAGGTGGAGAGACCCAAAGGCAGCTGGGAATCCAAAGGGGATCGGATTGAGAGCGAGCAGGAGACGGAGAGGGTGAAAAAGAAGACGATAAGAGGAGGGAAGAAGACCGTTTTCAAATGGAAACGAAAAGTTTAATTGTCGATGAAAGAACGGACGACGACGAAGGGAGCGTCAGGAGCTTAAGTGGATGAAAGCGGATTATGAATGGGATTAGTGGAGCAGCAGCGGAGGGGCGAGGCGAACGGAAGATGAATTGGATGAAGGGAATTGAATATGATTGATTAGGACTTAGGACAGAGTTCATTGAGGGCGGCGGAATCACGGAAAACCAAGTACGAGGTGGGAATTACGGCACGAAGGGGGATGAATCGGGATCAAAGAGGAGGAAAAAATCGAATGGGATTCGGGATATTCACGGGATTGCCATGGAATCGGCTTAAATTAGCTCACGGCGTTTTAATGATGTCAACTTTTAACTGTAATTGAAAAAGTAATTTGTTTGGCAACCATTTCTGCAAATGGAATTCGCGTCCGGCCGCAAATGTTGCCGCACCTTTTGAATGGCTTCGATTTCCAAACTGAAACTGACAATCAATTAAAAAGCAAATTAATTCCTGAACCGAGCCAATTCTATTCGGTGCCTCGGTCTGCCACGCCCCCGTCAGCCACTCGCGCCAAACAAAAACAATCGAAATAACCTGTCAATGTGGATCCCCCAGAAAATAGAATAGAATAAACCCACAATAACACCGAAAAACAAAGCCCTCGAAAAAGCCTCAAAAATAATGCAACGGCCGAAAAACAAGAACAAAACCCCGTTGTGTGAAAATACCTCACTAATTGACATTTTACAGAGGGTTTTTTCAACCCCACTCAACGGGCCAAAAAAAATCCCCCCAGGGCGACAAGCAATTCATTTATGAGTGGCAACACTTGCCACGGGTACGGAAAACATTCGATCGGGGGCGTGGCTGGAGTTCGCATCGAGCTTAATCGCCATTTGGCCGGGTGTCGGAATTTTAATTGATATCTCTGCGATTCGCTCAGCGCATTCGTGTGCGTTAATTATTCTGGTTTTGCCTCCCATTACGTTTCACGTGTGCGCGCGTTACGTTTAGGTCGTTACGACTGCGGATTACGTCGTTTGATCCTTGGCGATTGGAGTGAATTTCCAATGCCGCGATATGCGTCTGATTTGATTTGATATTTGACAACTTTTCATTACGTTATTCGCAGTAACTTCTTGTTTTTTATTATGTTGAAGTGAAAATCAATTTGATGGAACGGTCTTCACATTCTCTTACTTTCAATTACGTCGAGTTCTTCATATGGAAGTGATCGATTTTGTCATTTTAATGGACTTGCCGATGTCGACAGTAATCCATCATATTTTCGACTCCACCTCTTTCTCGCCTCCTCCCACTCTCACGCCCTCGTCGACAACGCAAACTTTCGCCTCTCGTTCTCTCACTGCGAGTCCGATTCTGTGGAATTTCTCACTTCGTAGCGCCGACCATTGTGAAAAACGCAATGCACTGTAACGTGACGTGACGTGGGGTGGCGCGGCGCAATTTAAAAACTTTTCAATGGTCGACAGAACTCATTTTTGTCATCGCCGAAATCGCTGTTGCGAAAGTGATCAAAAATTTAACTCATTTAAACTTTTGACCACCGTCGGAAGGGGTGGCGACGTAACGTAGCGAACGTAAAGCCACCAGCTCGACGTAATGCACCGCAAATGGCTTGTGATTCGCGACACGTTTTGCAATTTAGAAGAATTTATTAAACCACATCGCAATGCGACATATGCGCCTCTTTCTTTCTCTCTCGCTAACTCTCTCTCTCTCTCTCGCTAACTCTCTCTCTCTCTCTTTCTTTCTAACCCTCTCTCTCAAAGTCATTTGACGTCATTGTGGCTCTTGTTGTTGGTGTGGGTGACAAATAACAACGAATTCCTCTGTAATCGATGGCAGCAAGAAAAGCGGACAAAAACTTTTGTCATAACACGACAAATTCCCCTCCCCCTCCCACTCTTCTTCATGTTGGTCCTGCCTTGGAGCACAATGCAACACTGGCAACGTCAAACTTTACATTCGAAGCAACATCTTAACTGCTGTCGAGAGAGCAGCAGCAGCCGCAAAAAAGCACGTCGAAGTAGAAGAAAGATGAAAAATTATAACAATCTCACTCGCAGCTTCACCCTCCCCATCCCACTCAGTCACTCATGTCCCTTCTCCCTCTCACGCACTCGCCTCCTAGGCGAAAGAAGGAGATGTTTGAAGAGGAAATGGATACGGAAGAAGAGGATCAGCAGAGGGTGGAGGAAGGGAGGGTGAAAGAGCTGAGCGAAGTTTCTGAAACTTTTAAATTAATTTTGTTGTAAAGTGTTGTTTTGTCTGCGAGCGCCGGACGAGGGAGGCGGGTGGAAAAAGGGTGAAAAAGTTGTGCGAAACCGAATCCGAATCTGCAACAAAGACATTGCTCCAAATGCCGAAACAGAAGCGTTGCCGGCGGCGACGAGAAGGGGGAGGGTGGACAACACTGGCCAGGCCAAAGTTTGTAATTCAATATTTTTCACAAAACACCACAGATATTTTCGTCCATCTCTCGCGCTGCCACCTGTCTCTCTCTCCCTCTCTCTCTCTCGGCATTCATTCGCTCTGCAAACCTGTTCGCGCTGACCTTTGCCACGCCCACGCCGCCCCCGGGCTCAGTGCGGCCAACCTTCGGCAAACACTCGCCCACTCGTCAATTCATCATTCACCAGCTCTCGCGCGCCTCGTTGCACAAATATTTGTTCGGCCGAATGGTGCGAGTGACCAAACGTCGCCGCCCAGAGTGTGTCATGTGGTTGTTTTAGTTTTTCCACAAGCCATGAGGCGCCACGCCCCCTACGCCCACCGACAACGCCTGCGACATGGACATCAATTAAAACTGCACCAGGCTTCGAGGTGTTGGCCCAAACCCGCCCTTCGCCACCTCGATCCGCAAAAGTGATATTAATAGCTGTGAAAAAGGTTGTAACCAAGCCCCGATCCACCTCCAACGGTATCTCGATCCTGTCGAGGGAGCGGCCGTCGTCGTGTTCGTCTGACCACCTTTTCTAATTTGCATTTTGCAACCGCTCAACTCAATCTCTCGCTCACTCCCACCAGCCCCAACCCTTTTCCACCTCGACCCCTTCATATTTTATCCCTCGTTTCTTCTCTCATTTTCTTTTGCCGCTCCACTTCGCCACTGTTTGTGAGCGAGGGCATCAAGGACGAAGCGTGCACAACGTCTAAACGAGGACAATTAACCGGCCAAATGACATTTCATTAAGGAACTTTCGCAATTAATATGCGCTCGCATTGGTTCTCGCTCCTCCGCGCCCAAGCAGGAGCTCGTCTTCTGCCACCGACGATGACGACGACGACGGAAACGGAAGAGCTTCCCCTCTCATCCCCTTCTTCCGGTTTATTAGAAAAACGTTTAAGGCGGCTGGAGAAGGTGTTAACAAGGGCTCGGGTGGTTGTTGTTGCGCCTCTTGTTGTGGCAGGAAATAACTTTTTAATGAAGTCTTTCATCCGGCTGCAAACATCGAGCCCACGACTCCCGAGGTGGATGACGATAAATGATGTCGCATATAGGAATAATTATCCCGATAACTTCAGAGGAAAACAGACATAGTTGGAGACAACGATATAGTGGGGGGAAATATTAGAAGAGAGAGATAGACGGACTCATTTGAACCTGATTGAACGGACTCATGCTTGACTGACAAAAGTAAAGGCCTTTGTTTCATCAATGATTGATGTGTCTCCGCCCGCCCGCCGATCGATAGATATTCTTCTCTCACATGCTTACATACCTCGTGACTAATGGAGTAACGAACTCTTTCGCTTAGCCCCAATCCTCAGAGTTATCGCCGTCCTAATGGAGAGAAACCTTCTAACGACCCCATTCAATTAAACTGTAATGACTATTCCTTAATGCCATCTCTTTCTCTCTCTTTTTATCGTTCCAGGTAAGCTTCTATTTCTTCTCGCCCGCGTTTTATGATGATCCGAGTCGGGTGAGTTCATTAAAGTCTCCACAACTTAGGAGCATGCAAACGCCATCCTCCCCCATTGTCACGATTTGGAAATGCCACGCCCTGCCCACTCCGGCAAACGGCGGAAATTCGGCGAATGTCCTGCGAGTGTCCCGATCCGAGTTCACAACCGGGCCAATGAGCTAATTTAAGCAAACATCATGTCCACAAAACGACAGCAAACTGTCGCCAGCAGCGAACGAACGAACATTCGCCTTCTCCCTCGGTCTCACTCGCTCTCTCTCTCTCGCTCTCCCTCCTTAGGTTTTCAATTTCACTTGCGTCAAATTTATATAAAAATAAATGTGGAGCAGGGAGGGGGAAGAAGGGGAGCAGGAGCAGGACGAATCGCATCAACAGCATCACATAACGAGCGGACAATGCGCTGATGATGACGACCAGGACCAAGACCAGGACGAAGGACTAGAGACGACCATTGTTGCTCCTTCAGCCGCGAGGACCGCCCGTGGCCACCGACTTTGAGGGAATTTCTGCTCGTTTTCCTTATCCTTCGCCACGCATTTCGATGCCCGACGCCCGCCGGATCGGGTCGTGGCTCTCGGAGTAGAAGGCAAAGGACATAAAGTGAGGCGATGTCCTTTTTCCTGTCGCCTGTCGTCAGCAGACGCAGCGTCTTCCGCTCTGCTGGAGTCCAGCGGGGCGGCGATGGAGATGGCTTCAGGTTCATGTTTGTGATACGACGCTTAAGCTCGAGTCCGTTGCGAGAAGCAGCAGCAACAACAATAATTCAGAGAGACCAAAGGATTCGAGTGCTCCGCAGACAATCGAAATTTCACGCTACGAATGTTGGTCCGACTCTGGAAGGGAGGGAACGTGAGGGATGCGATTGCCTTCTTATTTTTGCTACTTTTCAACGGTTGACTCCGGAGACAAGTCCCGAATATCTTCCTCCGTATAAAGCGTCCTCTGCCAGCGAGGAAATTCATCCGATTTGATGGATTCTTCGGGGGGAAATATGATAAATGTCCGCAACATGTCTGCGACTGTATTTCGAGTCAAATAAGTATTCTGAACGACTTTAAGGAATTTCCTAAACACATTCCTCGGAAACTATTTTTCACAATGAACCTAGAATAATGAAGACATCTTGACTTTTAAAGGAATTTTAGTCAAATGTTCAAATTATTTGATTGCGATTTGTTAACTTCTGTGAAATCTTCTCAGTGGTTTCATTAAATGTTTTCTAAACGAGCTCCGTTTTCAAATCCACACAGAATTTCTGGGATCTCTCGACCCAACTATGGCCCGCAGTCGGACTCCATCAGTCGCAATCGCATTACGTCGTGCGTAACATAGTGTTTACGTCACGGCACTCATTATTTCTCCCCGATGCCGCTGGGAAAATATTGCAGTGATGGCGAAGCAGCAGCAGCTGTTTGTCGTGCCAACAGTGACATATGTGACGTTGCAACCATTTGCATGAACCACTCGGTTTCGTTGACGTCGCCTGCGTTAATGCAGCTGACAGTTGTATTAATGACGTCAACGTCACCGTCTTTGGTCCGACGTCGGCCATCTTGGATGTCGTTTGCATGCTCCCTCGACCCTCGACTCCTCGACCGCGTTGAATAAATTATTTGGGCCTCCGACGTAAGACACTCTCGCACTCACACATGTGTCGTACGTGCCAAATGACGTATGATCCCGTTGACAGTTGTGTTGCTGTTGTTGTTTTCTCCCTTCACTCGCCTCCCATTCGTCTCTCCATCGTTCACTCCCGCGTCCCTTACATCAAATCCAGTTCTAAATTTATATTTTTAAATCCTCGTTTTCCCTCTCGTGGACTCGTAAAACCGCGCATCGGGCTTTTTACGACTACGGCAACGTAACGACACGTAATTAGGGGTTCAACGTGGAGTTGGGGCGAGCTTACGTCGCACGCTTCGATGGGTTTAATTACGCTGCTCAGTTTCGTCGAAGCCGAAGCCGATTACGTTTACGAATTTCAATTACTACGTAAGCACAAGCGAGCATTCAAATCACGGCTCAGTAAACTCCACGTTCGTTCGTTGTTTCCGAGAGGAGAGAAATAATCGGAAATTCTTCGAATTTAATGAAAAGTTCAAGATTTATCCCACATACGATCCTCTTACGTTTCCACTTACGTTGCCTCTCGTTCTCGCCTCCGTCCTCGACGAACGCATTCTCGGACGTCTCATAAATTATCACGTTACAACACGCTCACAATTGCCGTTTGTCTCAATTGCATTTCGACTCGTGCTGAGCATCGAACTCGTTACGTTACGTTGTCCGTGGTCGGTGTTCGTAACGTGGCGACCAATGGCCAATTATTCGCAATTTCCTCAACCGATTTCGATTCCAATAAAATATTCAATGAAGCCTTCTACCACTGGAACTGCATCTGCTCATTCTTTTTCTCCTCCTGCGTCGTCGTCTCCGGTGTCCATTACGTCGCTGCCAGACGTTACGTTACGGCTGCAACCTACAATTAGCATAGCAAATATGAAGGACTTACACGCACACACATAGACATAGAAAGGGATCGCAAACATTCACCGTAAGCGGAGTCAAATACACAACGGAGTCGTGTTTGTTCATTACGTTAACAAACAACGTAATAACATACGTGCGATTCTTTCGTTTCGATGGGTTGCGAGCGAAAAAATCAACGATTTAACAAAGTCGCGAGGACAAACGGAGGGCGGTCGACAAAGTGCATGCATGCTTCCTCATTAACGGAAGGCCTCACGTAAGTGGAAAAGTGTACGCAAATTTCGAATTGAAGACTCTCTAATTACACGTTGTGATCCCACTACTTCCTCTCTCTCTCTCTCTCTCTCGTTCACTATCTCTACTGCTCCTACGTCAAGGTACGACGTATAAAAGAACGGCTCACTCGAAGCATTGGCGTGTTTTCTCTGCCGAGAAGAATAAAACATTTTTTTCTTCCTTCTTTCACTCACTCGATGGGTGTTTCGCCATCGCAACGTGGCAGGGCGTGGCGTGGAATAACGTTAATGTCATGTGATATATTTCCGAGACACAAGTCGCGGCATGCGAATCGATGCATTTTCTTGTTATGCGGAAGCAGAGAGTGGAAGCAGGTGGATTTATCAATAGAAGAAGAGAGATAAAGGTTGAAAGATAAAGGTATTACTTAAAATCACAGAAAGGTGATGAACCTTAGTTAAAGAAATAAAGGGAAAAGTAGTTGAATGAATAAAGGAAAAAAAGTAGTCGATGGAATAATGGAAAAAGTATGCGGATGAACAAAGAAACGGAACAAAAGAGTTCTTGGAACCCACGCCTGAGGGATGAAAGCGAAGTCTTTTTCTCAAAAAGACTCCACATGGGGTCCTAATTGTACTTCTGTGAAAATTCTCCACTACCCTCCTCTTCCATTGATGTTCGATTTTCTCGTATTCACATTTCTCCCTTCAACTCTCTCTCCCCCAAGCACAGACATCGTCGTCATCTTCTGAATTCTCACTCACGTTCGGCTTCACTCTCATTTTCGCAACCGATTTTCACGCCTGTCGAACGAACGTAAGCAAATGTTATTCAACGTAAACAAGAGTCATTTTTTAATTTTCCCGCTCCGCACGACTCCTCGCGCTGCATACTTTAAGGCGCAAGGTCTGACTCGACTCGACTCGACTCAAGGCGACTTCGACTCCGACGACGCACATGTGGCAGCGACCAAGTTTCGTTTCGAGCGCTTTTGGCAAAGTTTCCGCCGCCATTTTAAGGTCGGCCGGGGGGCGGGAGGGTGCACGAGCAGGCGTCGGAAGGGGGCGGGTGGCCGTATTATCGCTTACGTGAGCTGTTTGCCCAACTAGTTTATTTATATGTTTGCGCATAAAGTTGATTTCCGGCTCCGGCTCCGTCGCTCCCACGGACCGAGAGCACATGGGGCGACGCAGGACGTGCAGCTCCTCGCTACGTGGGCGACAGACGAGACGGAAGGGGCGGGGCCGAGGCCGGATATTGACCATTTGTTGAACGTTTACACGTTGTTTGTAATTTTATTTGACTTTTATTAGGTTTACAAATAAGCATCGATGGTGTCACGATGCCGCCGCCGCCATCGTTGTTGTTGTCGTCGGCATCACCATCCTCGCTGTTGTCCTTGGCGCCTGTCCTCACATCCTTCTCGCAAGGGTTGCCTCTGATTGTTGACGGATGGCGAGGTCCAGTCATCGGAGAATCGGAGTCGACTCCTGCTGAGGCGAAGGTCGAGCAGACTTTGGTTTCCGCCGTCTGTCTGTCTGTCTGTCCTTCTGTCTGTCCCCCGTTCCATCTGTCGTCTGTCTTCCCCCGGCCACAACTCGCCGAAATGACGATTCCTGACTCTGAGCTCCGAGTTCTCGCCATTAATTACAGCGAGAGTGTGAGAAAGAATGGGACAAAGGGAGAGAGTTCGGTTTGAAAAATGAACGAGTGAACGTTTTTAATTGAAAACCCCCACCTCGAAGGAGGGAGAAGGAAGACAAACAGAGAGAGAGAGAGAGTAGAACGCGATCGGAGGCAACTTCCGGCAGAGATAACGGTTCAGAATGGCGGCAAACTTTCGAGTGACAATCTTGCAAGTGTTTTTTAGAGGTTTTTCCTCTCTCTTCTATTCCCTCTCTATCTTTCGTTGCTTCTTCCTCTATCTCGAATGGAATAAAATGAAAAGTTTAATTGTAATTTGGGAAAAACTTTTCCATCACAGCGAAGTGGTTATTGCGGAGCGAGAAGTGGGCGTGGCAGTGGGCGTCGCCGCTCCTTGAGTACGAACGCCTGCCTGACGCTGGAGCCGCGTCGTTTCGGGTTGACGACGACGGCGACGACGAACTTCGGCGAGACTCAAATTTGCAAACGACACGAACAAACGTTATTAGTTTTATTGCCGCTCGCTCTAGCGCCATCTACAACTCTCTCTCTCTCTCTCTCTCTCCCTTTCTCTGTCTGTCTCTTCTTCCCGCCATCTGAGTCTCAGTCAGCCGCGATGGAGAAAGGGTTGAGAACGAGAACGAAATTTCATTAATGCCGAGTTATTAGTTTTCCTTCCCCTCGCTCACATCTGTCGCGCTCCCTCTCTCACCCTCAATCTCTCGGCCTCTCTCTCTCTCTCTCTCTGTCTCTGTGTCTCTATCTCCCTCTCTTTCTCTCTCTGGTTCGGCCTTCGGTGATGCCGGGGACCTGCGCCCGATTGCATGCAATTATTATTCCATTTTTGATGGGTTGCCGTGCGAAAAACAATTTCGCCCGTCTTAATTACATTAGAACAAGGATAAAGGCCTCTGTCGGCGTCGACGTCAGTGACGGAGGCGTGGCCCAACCCCCCTCACGCCCCCTCCATTGACCTTCGCCGTCGTCATCGTCGTGAGTCGTCATAAGAAATTCATATGAAAAGTGCAAATTTCTCTTATACTCGGTTTCGAGAAGTGCTGGAGAAGAAGGTCTCTGTCTCCATCCCACTCTCGCTCTCTGTCTCCTTCTCACTCCTCGTTTTCCCTCATCTGCCTCATTCACTCTTCTTTCTCTGTCTCCCTCACACTCCTCGCTCTCTCCCCCGATCAACCTTGTGACATGTCAATTTCGTCGTCCTGCTCCTCCACCCACTCTCGCTCTTTCGCTCGATTTCTCTCTTTCACTCGCCGCTCTTCGAAAAGCGCCTCCAGCAAATGGGGGGCGTGGCCGAGGGGGGTTTTGCAGAAGTGTGGCAACTCCGAACTATTTGTAACAAGTTGTACCGGAAGTGGCAGTTGAACAGCCATTTCTGAATGTGCGAATGTGTCAGCCGGCGTTTCACTCTCCCACCCATCTCTCTCACTCTCCCTGTCTCTCTCTCTATCCCTCACTCACTTCAGTCTAAGTGCCAAAAGTGCCGCTCGAGCCGCCATGTTAAGTGCTTGAATGTTGAAATTTCCCTTCGAGTGGGGAGAAATCCCAAAAAAATCAACGGCGAACGGACGGACAGACAGTTGGCAGGACGGATGGACGGACAGATGGACGGACAGAAAGACAGACAGATGGACGGACAAACGAACGGACAGACAGATCGATGGACAGACATCCAGTGAGCGAGCGAACATGTTTCACTTCGTAAACCTCCATCCGTCCCTCCAGCTGTCGCTCCGCTCTCAGTTCGTCTGTCTGTCCCTCCGTCCGTCTGTCTGTCTGTCTGTGTGTGCAACTCACTTTACCAATTGTTGCAGTGTTGCCACCTTTTCCACTCGCGCCCGAAAAGTCTCACCTCGTCTCGTGATTCGCTTCGGTTCGGGGTGTCAGGGAAATTATGAATTTTTGACGCTGCTCGGTGAATGTTTCAAGCTGACAGCTACAGGGGTTTTTCCAACAGTTGTTCGCGTTGTTGTTTTTGTTGTCGTTGTTATCGTTGTTCTTGTTGTTGTTCTCACCGTTGTTGTAGAACTCTTCGCTGTTCATGCTATCTCATTCTTGGTTGTTCTTTTTGCCCCGAGAAAACCCCGCAGCTCCCGGCCAAAGGCTTCGAATGCGAATCGAGACAAGACTCGTGGACACTTTTTGTTTTTTTGGTATTTGGAAAATTTTCTCAATGACTCATTGAAGCCTGCACCTTAAAGCGAAACCTTCAGCCCGAAGCTGCTTGCATCGTTCCGAAGTTAAGTCCTCACCCCTATTGCAACAAGAACAACGATTACTACGGGAACACGATGAACTACGGCAACAACAACATCATCATCAGCATGAAGTATATCAATGCTTCCCCGAAGCCCAGATCCCCGAAATTCTGTCCATTGATCCGCTTTGGTTTGGGGCTCACGAGAGTTGGTGGGATTTGGTTTTAGTTGCAACAATAATAAGACAATAACAATGATAGCACAATAACAACAACAACAATGATGACACGACGACAACAACAATAGTTAACACAACAACAATAGTTAACACAACAACAAGAACAATGTTAGTCATAACTCAAATGACAACATAACTTTAAAGGATCCAGCGACCAAGAGTCTCTCTGTTTCTCTCTCGTTCCCCCCCACCGCACACGCAGCACTTAACGAGCCCTCGGGCCGGTCGGAGGAGGAGGGAGACTCATTCGCTCCAGGGACCACGGCATCGACTCCTCGACCTCCCCTCGACGAACGGTTCAACATTCGGCACGGCCGCAGGACATGCGGCGACTGCAGTCGTCGAAGCCAGGCGAAGGACGCAAAGAGAGGGACCAGGGTGGGAATGGGACAGAGTCAGGGATGGAACGAAGGGATCCTCGCTAAATAATATTACCCGCGATTATTAATAACGTCCTGACATATTGCGCAACACAACAGGGAGCGAGGACAACGAGAGAGAGAGAGCATGGAATGAGGCAACGAAGGAGCGAGGGATGAGAGACCGAGGGGGAAGAGCGAGAGGGAGGGAGAGCGAGAGTTACGCGGACAGGGCGAAATTTTAATTACCGCGCGAGTTGAAATGGATGGATAAAGAGGAGGAAGGAAAGGAAGCGGGTGTGAAGGAGGGAGAAGGAGAGTGAAGCATTTAAAAGTTTTTCGCCACAGGGATTGAGTGAGAATTGGAGAGAGTGAGTGGAGGAGGAAGGAGTGAGAGCAGAAAGTGGCTGAGGTCGAGTGTTTGACATTTCGCGAAAATTCCGGCTCCATCCCCGAAAATGCACTTCCTTGAAAGCCCCTCCCGGGTCCCCCCGAGCATGGTCAGTGATGCGTCCCCGGAGAGAAATAAACATTGATTGGCCGAGGGCATCGGGAGTCGACTGAAATCGACCCGGCCACGCCCACTTCGCCGGGTCACTCCGTCGTCCGGTCCACCGCCCACCGCCCACCTCCTCCTCCCACTCTTGATCGGTAGCTCGACCTCGTCCTCGATGGCAATAAAAGAACCCTCTTGTTTCGTATTTCGATCGACACAAAAAATTTAATCGAATCGCGTGCGGAAAACGCAGCCTCGTTGCACTTACGTTCGTTCGGTCGTTCCGTCGTTCATCGTACGTTGCTTTACGTTGCGTTGCGTTGCCGTCGCCTTCCGCCATTGTTCGTGTTGCTCTTGTTGCCTTTTGTGACCGAGGTTGTTATTTTTAATGCTGCGGTCGGTGGATGGCGAATGCAATAACAACAACAACAACGATACAAGTAGCGGTCGTCGAAATGCGTTTATCCGCAGTTACGTGAAATTGTGCTTTTACGCGAAATATTTTATGTTGCGTCGACCAACGTATAAAATCAAATTTAATTTCGCTCCCGAAGAGTTTCGAATAAATGACGAGGTTCGGAAAAAAATCAAAAACAATTCATCGACAAGTAACGCAACGTAAGCAATGAAACGTAACCAACAATACGTAACCGTAACACAACGTAACCAACGAAACGTAAGCACAATCACACGATTGTTGTGGCCGAGATTCCGTCGCATTCGACTCCTGTCTCCTTCTACCTTCTCCCTCTGTGTCCCTCGCATCCAACTGCTTGCGTTCACAGTCTTCTTCTTACGTCGTCCTCCGCTCACGTTGCGGCCACGTAATGGCCCACATTACGTACGCATCTGCATTCGGAGCCAGACCACCGCAATTACGTCGGACAATCCATGTCACAAGTCAAGCGCACTCCACACACACTCACAGAGAAATACGCACACACACACAAGCATACGCACCCGCATACGTAATGTACTGCACTGCCGTAGGACGCAACGCAACGCAGCGCAACGGAACGTAATCAGTTCAATTTGCTTATGTGGTCATTATTTTGAATTATTAGTGTGTGTCTAATAGGAGGACATCGTCCAGCATCCTTTGTCTCTCTCACTCTCCTCCCACCCACCATCCTCTGTCTCCCTCTCTCTCTCCCTTCCTCCTTCGTGTGCGGGACCAACGCCCACGTGGTGTTTAATTAACGTTCACCAGGCGTTCTATTGCCAGATCCGCATTTTTAAGACATACGTCCTGACTCCCAGACGTAAGATTCTGTGGCTGACTTTGATTACTGAGCCTAAAACCGACATCCTTACGTCAGGTGCTTCCGATTGAATGCCGCTTTGGCCATTGTCGATTCCTTCGCTCTCTCGGATCTTACGTCTTCATCTACATAAGTCATTACGTTGCGATTACCCGGATTTCGTGAATGTTTTGCATTTTCTTAAGAAATCGCTTCATGTTTACTAATAAATCGCTTCATGTTTTCTCAATAAATCGTTTCGTATTTTCTCAATAAATCGTTTCGTATTTTCTCAAGAAATCACCGAAATTAAAATAAATCGATTTAAATGCAATATTTCGGTTGTTTACGCGCCCCAACGTGAACGTAACGGTGCGTAACGTCGTCGTCGTTCGACGGGGGTGGCCGCAAGCGTGGCGAAATCTTCCGTTACGCAAAATTATGATTTCGAACGACTCCGCAATATGTAAATCGCTCAACGTTTATGCAGCAAATTTTCTTATTTATTGCTCCGCGTGAACTCCTCGCAAGGACAATTTACGATTGCGTAACGGAAGAGCGGGGGAAAGAGAGGGGAGGCTTCTGTCTGCGAGGAACATGAGCTCAACGTGAGCTCAACCGATGGGAGGGCGGCGGAGTCGAGAGAGAGGCGGCGGTCGCAGTCCTTAAATTGAACAAAATATTTTCATTAACTGCCATTTTCACCGCGGCGTCCTCGCGTGAGGGAAGCGCGCTTGAAAAGCCATCAGAATCAATTTATTTTCGCCGCCAGAGCGAAGCGTTTTAGCGCTCGCGTCCTCGCTCGTTCGATGCGTGGCCCACGTCGACGTGAAACACGGCGGGAGGAGGAAAACAACGTGAACTGCGAACGGAAGTCGGCGGCGGGGGGCCGACGACGACGACAGAAAGAAATCACTTTACATTTTGCGAAGATGGCGAAGGGGACGAAGGGGGCGTGGCTCCCATCATCCCTCATTCCGTTCCGGCCCCCTCAAAATGTCGTAATGTTAGTTGCAATCATGTTACAGTAACGAAGTTACCAAAAGTCACTTAACATTTTTAAATTGCTGCGTGGCTTTTTCTGCCCCCCCCCCTCAGTCCCCGCCCACTTTAATTTCTCTCGCCCTTTGAGTTCTTCGAGGGCTCTTACGTCGTGCCTCGTAATGGAGGACGTAGCTTTGATTTCGCCCCACTTACGTTGCGGCGAAACAAAGAGCGACGACGTTAGATTTATGGCTTCGACAGTTGTTGTTGTAATGACAGTAGTTCGCATTGTTCTTGTTGTTGTTGTTGTAGTCACCATCGACGCTTACGTGTTTGATTTCGAGCATTGCGATAACTCGCGATGTGCTTACGTAGATGGCGGTAAATAAATTCAAATAAACATAAATATCGGTTTCGCGAAGTCGATTTCGCACCGTCCGAACCAACGCCGTGGTGCTTAACGTAGTGTGCTTACGTCGTCCCTCTCCGTCACGTCGCGTCCCGGTCGACGAATGACAAAAATATTATTTATGGACCTCTAGCAATGATCCGCTGATAAATATTTGCCACTCGGAACGTGGGCGACGTAACGTATCGCATCGCATCGGACGTAGAGCGGGACGTAAGGCGTCGATTGACGGGGATTTCGGCGAGAATTGATGGCCTGTGCATTTGTTTGAAGATTTCCACCTCCATCTCCTCCATCTCCTCCATCTCCTTCTCTCCTCTCCACTCCATGGGTGGCCACGTCGACGTCACCTCGTTACGTGATGCTGCTTTATGTGGCCACGTTATTCGGCGCTCCTCGAACGTATTTGCTTTGGTGGCAAACATAATGCGAGTGATGCGATCGATCCCAGTTTGGCCGGAGCTCGCAGTTCCTCAACGTGTGGTAATGGAGGAGGAAGGAAGAGGATTCTCATATATTTCGAGTCATTACCTTACGCTAAGTGAGAAGCACTTCCCCGGTCTCCGGAAATCGCTTGAAAAATTCGCGCCCCGAGCAAGAACAGATTACGATTTGTGGGTTAAACGTAATTAACCTCGCTACGTTCGCGTCAAACGTCCCCCCGCCTGCCTCGGGCGCTTCGTTAAAGACGCCTCGCAGCTTGAATTAAATTTCAATTATTCGCGAAAACAAGCGAACGTGAGACGCGATGACATCGGAAGCAATTTAACGTCACACTCGGGTCGATTGGGGAGCGCTTACGCTGACTGACGTAATGTGAGACGTTCTGCTTGAACGGCTTCGATTGGGATCTCCGGACCAACAACAACGAGGACAAGGGGGGAAGACAAGAGGACGACAAGGACAACAATAAAAGGGTCATTTATTGGGGAAATCAACGCACGATTTCTAATTACGTTTCCTCGAGTTCATCGCGTGTGTCGCTCTCTCTCTTTCTATCTTTCTCTCGTTGACTCTCCGCCCACATGTCTTGATGCTTGAAGGAAGGAGTGACAGAAGTGAAAGAGTCATCGATGAAGAGGATCCGAGGTCGCGTGTCTACGCACGTTAAGTGACGTCAAACGTAAGCTGGGTTCTGGAATCGATTGATGGTCGGGGAAGAAGGAGATGGTTCGGGAAAAGGCGACGTAAGCATGTGACGTAACGTAAAAGAAGTGCTAATTTGGAGAGAATGTGAAGAGCTGAACGAAAGAGTGCCGAAAGAGAAAGAAAGCTCTCTCATCCTTGGATCCCTCGTCTCTCTCTCGATCTTTATTGTGAGAACACTTAATGCGTGGTCGTAATTTTCGGACCCAGCTCGCTCTGATTTTGTTTCGTTCTCTCGCACTCTCCGCGATTGTTTTATCGGTCGAACACCCGCTGCCTCAGTTCGTTCCTTCATCCTTATTTCGTTCCCTCGTCTTTAGTTCCTTCCCGCCTATAAATATGCTATGAAGTTATATAAATGTCATCCGTAGCTTAAATGTCGGAGCGCATTAAATGCAAGATGGCGACGAAACGATTTCTCGCAGATGTTCCACATACTCATGCCCTCTCCCTCTGTCCCTCTCTTTCTATCTGCCACACTCACTGACGTCTTATGGCAAAATTATCCCTGACGAATGAAATAGAAAATTTGCACTCGAGTTGATAGGGGAAGGGAAAAAGAAAGGGAGATAAAAGAAAAAGTGTTTTCGCATCTGGGAATCTGCAACAACGTAAGCAACTACGTAAGCCGTAAGTCGGACGCCTTACGTTACTTTCATTGAGCTGTCGCCGAAGTTGATGTCTCAATAATTTGACAGTCATAAGTTTTGTTGACGACATCACTGTGTTGTTGTTGCCATTTTCAGATCTCATTGAAATTGTTATTGTCGAGTTCATTGTTTCGTTGCCTTCTCGCTCCTCCTCCTTTTCCCTCTAACTCCCTCTATCGCTCGCTTTGTCACTCCCTTTTGACTCTGGAATCATTTCCGTTCCATTTCTGTTCATTTCGCTCAGCTCGTCGTCGTCGTTTCTCTTCCCTTGAAAATCGTTTGAATATTTAAAACTCTGCCGAGTCACGCCCACTTCAGCAACTTCCTCCTCCTGTCTCTCTCTCTCTCTACCTCCTCCCCTCTCCCTCTCACACATGACAATCGCAGTCGACGTCATAAATTCCACCGTTGTTGTCTCTTTTTCTTCGTTGTGTTTTTTCTTTTTTTGTTTGTTGGTGTGAACAAAATATGAATTTTAATGCAATATTGTTGCGAGGCAAATTCACTGACGCAGCGACAACTGACAAATCTTCGACGCCTTGTTTTTATTCAACACTCACAATAACAACAGAATGAACTCCACTCTAACAAAATGGAGAACATTTGGTGCTTTGTCGGAACCGGAAATAAACAACGCTGTTGGCCGGAAATGAGAAAATATTTCGCTGTCGTCGACGACTTCCACTCGCCGCCACCCGCAGGGCGCCACGCCCACTCAGGCCGCCCTCCTCCGCCCCCTGCGTCGTGCGTTGGATTCGTTCCTTTGTCGCGAGGATTCGAAATTAATTTCGGCTGCGACTGCGGCGGATCCCTCATTTTCCAGCCCATTTCGGGAGCCAATATCCGGGCGAGGGAAGCGCAGAAGACGACGAAGGGAGAGGGCGGAAAATCGGGAGAGAGATAGGAAAACGTATTAAGAGGTGGGTGGAGTTCGCTAGAGACAAAGGATTTCGTCAACTCTTGCACAATCGACGAGCCATCGATGTTACGTGAACATCAACCCTGTGACGTAAGATAGATTCTCGAGAAACTTTGAAAAATAATCCCTAGTCCTGAAAAAAGAAAGTTCTCGAGTCGTAAGCGAATGACGTAAAACATCATGCAATTAAATGACACAAAATGTGCTCTAAAAATTAAACCAAAAATATTTCCAAAAATTTTAAATCCTTTTTCCTCTCTCCAACCTTACGAAACATTACGTCGTACGTGTTACGTGAACGCAAATTACAAGGGTAAATACGAGGGAAGGAAATCGAATTTGGAAATTGTCGCCGTGACCACAATCACTCACCAGGATGTTACAACAACAACACTTACAGCCACAATATCTATTAGACAAAATCTATCGGAAACGAATCCCCTCCATCCGTCGTCCTCCGATTGCGACATTAAACACATCTCTATATTCGATTTAATTGAATCGAGTTCGTTTAAATCCGTCCCCATCTCCATCTCCAGCTATCTCTCTATCTCTTTCGCTCGATTTGCTGATCCCCCTTTTCTATTTATACTCTTTAAATCCTTTTAGTACCGCACTTTACTAATTGCCTCCGATGGGTCGGCTGTCTCTTTCTCGCATATTTCTCCCTTCTCTCTCTCTCTTCCTGCCACCCGAAAGTCCTGCGTTTGCTGTCCTGATGTCTCTTTAACTTAAACAATTCGGCTCGTTCTCCTTCGTCCTCCTCGGTTCGTTGAGAAGAAAATTTTGCCGAAATATTGGGAAAATCCTTCTCGTGTCCGTTTCCGTTGCATTTCTCGTTCCCTCGTCCTGGTCTTCGTCCTTGTCGTTGTCCTTATCGTCGTCCTGGCTGTCAAAGCAGCTTGTTCATGCAGCAAAGGATTTCGAGTTGTTGCTGCAATGGTTTACTTATTGCAATTTTCATCATTGTTGTCGTTTTCGTCCTTTTGTTGCTTCAGCTTCGATCTGCTTGTCTGCTTTTCATCGCCTTCATCAGCAGAACCTCATCATCATCATCATTATCAGTCCAATCGGACCCATTATTATCAGTGAGGACGAAGATAACGATGTCCTTGCGAATGTTTTCTCTGTCTTTCTCTTGTTCTTCGCCTCCGGTCAATTGGGGCCATTTGACAAATTGTTGACCACAACATTTATTTAATTTTAGGCTCGACTGTGGTTTCGAATTTTCTAATTTACTCATCAGGACTCTGTTTCCCCCTCACCTGTTTTTCCACCTCTTCTCCTTTTCACCTTTCTCTATTCTTTTTGTGTAGCAAATTGTTTTCCGTCTCTCGCTCGTTTCGGGTCTTCCATTTGGTGCATGATTTTCAATTATTCTCCCATTATCCGACGATTCCTTTAATTAATTGGCTTCTCTCTTCTCTTCTCGTTTCAGGTAAGCTTCAACGAAGACAAAGATGTCCTTTCTCAACTATTTCTAATCATCGTTAGTATAACGAAAAGGACGAAGCTCGTGTTTTCATCAATCGGTGATGTTTTCAAGACGAAGTTCACATGTGTCAATAGAAATTCAAATTCTTCTTTTCCTTTTACAATTCCCTTTTCCTGCGCTTCTTCCTCTTTTCTTTCGCCCCTCTGCTTTACTGAAAGCAAATTGAAAGTGAAGACCAGAAAGATGGAGTAAAGGACTAAATAGAATAAAGAAGAATAAAATAAACCCGAATAAAGATTTCAACTGAAATACGACAGAAGACGAAAGGATCCGCCCGAAAGAGACGGAGGTGATAAAATGTGAGAATAACGAAGTCGAGTCCTCGCGAAGCCAGGATTCACGATGCGGACCATAAAAGCCGACAACTACAGACTACGGAGGAAAGAAGAAACAGGAAAGAAGAAAGGGCGAGGAAATAAAAGCGATATAAATTTGTTTCTCTTGTTTCTGCCCCTGCTCCTTCCCCTCACCATTAGTATTCGTCCCTCTCTCTCTTCGCGCAAAAATCCGCAAATATTTTCAATTCTTTCATCTTTTTCGCTCTCTCGACGTCGTTTACTTTTTATCACCGCGTTGCCGAAAACTTTTCGCATTTGCATCGTAATTTCCCCCAACCCTCTCTCGCTCCTCTCTCTTTCTCCCTCTTCGTCCTCTTCTTTCTCTCCCTCACTGACTTTTCCTGCGGATGGAGAACGTAAAAAAGTACGTAATTTTCATGATTTACAAAAGAAGAACTCGCTGGAGGTGGGGAAAATGAAGGAGGGGTTGATTGTGTGAAAGAGAAGGGGAGAGTGTGAGAAAGAGAAGGGGGGAGAGAGCCAGTCGTCAGAGAGGGCGAAGGAACATAAACCGGGGCAGCATTTGCACGAGCCAGGAAAGAGTTTTATTTCCGAGAAAAGTCAAAAATAGCTGCGAGCTCGGAGGAGGAGAGGATGACAGGGGATGAAGGAAGAGGAGGTGAGGAAGAAGAGGTAAAGGAGGAGGTGATGAAGGAAGAGTTCGGAACGATGACGAGCCTGAGGTGTGGAGGAGCATTTTCATAAAATAACTAGCTAAATATGCTTCATTGTATTTGCCTCGCCTTACCTTCTCCATTCCCCCCTCTCGCTCACTCTCTCTCCCTCTCTTTCTCACTCTCTCTCCCTCTCTTTCCCCCCTTCAGTTATCCAATTGCTGTTGCCTGCTTTTGCCCAATTTCAAACATAAAAATGTTTCAAAGAAAATGACAATAACAAAAACTTACGAAAATGAAATAGAGTGAGAATTTGTTCTCGCCGAAGTCGCGACCTTCTCGATCTGTCTGTCTCTTTCTGTCTCGTGGTGGAAGTCAACTTGTTTGAGCTTGATGGTAATTTGCATTTCACTCATTGTTGTTGTTGACTTTGTTATTCTTCTTGTTGTTTTATCCTTGTTATTTTTTGTTATTTTTGTTTCTCACCTTCGCGCATAGTTGCAAGCATCCTTTAGGCTCATAATAAAGTCCTCTCTCCCTCGACCTGAGAGGGTCCTGAAGGGTCTCTCCCCTTCTCCCTCTAACCCCCATCTTGTCGGCGGTCCTCGTGCGCGTGAAGCCTAAAAATATGCTTTAATAAATTTTCCCTACGCGTCGGAGGCGCTCGGCTGCTTCGTTGTCGGTGGCAGAAGGCGACGAAAGAGAAAGGCACAGAGAGAAACGACTGCAGGAGAGAAAGGGACAGAGAGCGAACGACAGGGGCAGAGACATCTGTAAATGATAAATTATGTTAATCGCGGCCCGTGCGCAACAGAGACCGGGAGTGTTGAGAAAGCTTTCTAGGTATATAACAAAAATGAGAGAGATAACGATGTCGGAGTGTGTGGGAGAGAGTGAGAGAAGCTTCATGAAAATGTAAATTTATGCACTTTCTTTGTTTCTCGTTGTCTCCTCGTTTCGTCCTTCGCCCTCATGGAGAATTTGTAGCGAATGAATTGCAGGAAAATTGTTTTTAGGCCGAATTCATTCGACTTGGGTTTAGCTCCCTTTCTCTTCCTCTCTCTCTCCCTCTCATCGCCCTCTCCACCGCAACAGTGATTTTTTATGCATGAACTCGGGGGCGCCGCGGGTCGAAGGCCGGCACTTAAATTAACTTTTATGAATTATGAGCTTAATTATGTTCAATAAGAGAGCAGATAGGCCGCTCTCTTCCTCTCTCTCCCTCCTTCCCTTCCAGAGCTCTTCAAACTCCTCCCTTGAAGACTCGGGATTTTGCCTGTGTTCCTTGTTCATGTCTTCCCGAGCGAGAGTCGGAAGAACTTCCTTCGGTTTGCTTCTAAACCAAAGAGAGAAGAGAAAGTCCTTTGGTGGAAATCTCAATTAAAAACTTCCCAAATTTACATCGATTTCTGGATTCTCCGAACTCAGCCCACCGTCCTCCAAGCCACGCCCCCTCCACCTGACCCACCTGAGCCGCCCCCGCCTCCATCTCTCAGCCAGACTCGGCCTACTCGGATCGCATGCAAATTAGTGTTAATTACGAACCGCAGAGGAGTCCCTTCAACTTCCGGTTGGCGTGGAAACCGAGGGACCCCTTCCTCCTTCCTTCCAACTTTCTTTCTCCGCAGTTCATTAAAAGGAACTTTCCACTCTCCTTAATTGCAATTAATCGGCGCACAAAAGTATGCTGCGAAAATTGTGTGTGCTTCTGTGTGTTTGAGTTCGGTTTGCATAACATCGTGGTGGGATTTTTTCTGCTTCGGCGATAAGAAGCTTCTGAAAGGACGAGGCCCGGGCTACAAGAGGTTACCATGAATGTATGTGTGAGTGTGTTTGTGTGTGGTAGAATTCCTAATGGCAGTTTGAGAATGTGTGAGCGTGTGTGGCTGGAGTGGAAACCACACAAATCATTAATTTAATAATAATATCCTTTGAATCCTATTTTGTTTTGTGTGCACAGCTGAAACAACAACAACATCAATAACAACAACAACCATAACGAAAATGGAAGGGATTTCCGTTACTTCGTCCTCTTCCGGTCTTGAAGTGGTTGAAAGCCTCGGTCCCAACAGCAACAATGACAACAACAAAAAGGACGAGTCATCATAACAAAAATATGTCAAAGCATTTACATATTGTTATCATCGCCGCTAGTGGTCGACGTGTGTGTGAGTGTGTGATTATGTGTGTGTGTGTGTGGGAGGGTATTAGTGTGTGCGACCCTCATTTAATTTCTCGTCATCGTCATCGCTCTCATCGTCGTCCGCCTCGTTTCGCTTTCTCCTCCTCCTTCTCCTCCTTCTGATAAAGGCCACACCCGTTTCGACCTCTCGGCAACAGCTGCAACAACAGCGGGAACAATAAAAACAACAATAACAACAACAGCATAAACAACCTCTTCAGCTCCCACACTCGTCCCTCTCGCCCTCTCCCTTGTTCTCTCTCTTTCTGATCCCTTTTAATCAATCGCAGGACTCGAGTATCGACATAATCGATGTCCCAGTTTATGTCAGAGTGTTGGTGTTATGTGAGAGTGTTGGTGGAGGGTTCGATTGTGTGTGTGGGGAGCAGATTTTGTCGGTGAGGAGGGGACGGAGGGATCCACTCCGAGTATGAGTTTCTATTCGTAGGCTGGATGACGAGGACTCGAAGTCTCTCGACAACACTTCATAACGAGGACGTCCCGTTGTTGTTGTTGTTATTTAAGCAGGACAACGAGTCATGGAAAGAACCTGTTGTGTTGTCAACACTTGCGACACGACGAGAGAGAGAGGGAGAGGGAGAGAAATGAGAGATAGAGAAGAGAAATAGAGTGAGAGCTGAAAAAAAGGAACATATCAATGGTCAATTGAATGGCTAAAAACTATTATAATAACAAAAACAAGTACAATAACAATGAATTCTACAACAACAATACGCCTCAATACCACTCGAACTGACCCCAAGCGCAGCTATTAAGATTTCCACCACATTTTCTGAAACACATTTTCTCTACCTATCTCTCTCTTTCCCTATCTCCCTCTCCATTAACTTGATCACATTTCTCTTTCCTCCTTCGGTCTTTATTGAGAGAAAAAACCAGACCAAACCCCTCCAGCCAACGGCTGTTTCTTCTTGAATTACAGATCTCCTTCTCTTTCGCCCTTGACCTCGCTCTCGTTCTCGCTGTTCCAACTCCTTCGATTGGCAGCCGTTGACAAAATGTCTTTTTGATTGCAGCAAAATGTTGCAGTGACAACGGCAGTAACAGCAACAACAACGACAACAACTACAATATCACAACAAAAACTACAATATCAATAACAACAAAAATTACATTATCACAACAAAAACTACTACAATAAAAAGCAGTCTCTAATAACAATAAAAAAAAACAACTTCATATAAATAGATACTCTTTAAACTATTGGAAATCTATTAGTGGCGTGTTGGGGAGGAGGCGTGGTCGGGGGGCGTGGTTGCAGCTGCTTGCAAAAGCCCGAGGCCAAGTGGATGATATTGCTGTCTTGTTTTTTTTATTGGTGCTGGTGTCATTTGGAATCGGTTGCACTTCGTCTGGTTGGAGAGGAGCAGAGAAAAATCTCGTTCTTCGGGGAGTGGAATGAAGAGACAAACGAGAGACAGAGGAGCATGAACATGGGCCTGATGGAGTCAGGCGTTTCATATTTTGTCATTTCAACATAATTGAAGTAGAAGAATCTGTCGTCAGGTCAAGAAAATTAATCAGACTTTGTCTAATTCATTGCTTGGAAGATTCTTTAAGAACTCGTCTTCCAATTCGTCTTCGAACTGGTCTTCGATAATTTTCGAACAAGTCTTCTTCTAAATCATCTTCGAGCTCGTCATGATCGCCTAGCCCCGCCTCCTTCTCCTCTCGTGCGAAACGATCGCGTGTGGTTTGAGCCATGTTCGTGTCGTTGAAATGTCATTTGAAACTTCATCAACGCGCAGCAAAGGGGCGGAAGGAGAGGCGTGGACTCCGCCCCCTTTCTATGTCACTGTCCATGTGTCGCACCCCCCGTCCCTCACGACGTCCGTCCCTCAGAGCCCGGTCGTCTCTCAACCCCACGGTGAAGTGATTCCTATGGCCGCGACTAAAAAGTTGCGAGCTCCGAAACGCTTCACTTTTCAGTTTTCCTCCTCTCACTCACTCTCACTCACTGTCTCTTGCCGTCGGCTGCTTGACAGCTCATCGCACACTCTACACACTCGCAACACACTCACACACGCACGCACACACTGACAGCTTCAGCGGTGGCCGCCGAGAAGTCAGTCGACGTCCAGCGACCGATGCAGTTCTTTGTTGCAGCTGAAGTCGAAGTCCGGGAGGCGTGGGCGGAGGTGGGAGGTGGTTGTTGTTGTTGCTGCTGCTTTGTCCTGTTGCCAGTGCCACAAACACGCACACGACAACACCCGAGGACTCCTCCGGCTCTCATCCTCTGGCTCTCGTTCTCTTCGTCCGCTCGCTCGCAAGGAAAATCGATTAATTACTTCGTTGGAAACCGCTTTTTGAGTGACGTTTATAAATTGATCGCCGTATTTTGCGCTCGCAGCCACGCCCCCCTCATCGACCTCTTTTCGCACTTCGAATTTCTCCTGCGAACGCTTCGTCCTTCGTCCATCTGTCTTTTTAAAAGAGTTATTCGCTTGCTTCATATTTTGATACCAAAAAACTTCTTGGTTTGATGAATCTACCAAAGAACTGATTTCTAGTGAATTCCCTCTCCCTCTGTCTCTATTAAAAACACTCACTTTTTAGTTTGAATAGATTCGTGCATCGCTCGATAAAACATCACAAAGTCCTTTTTTCCATTCTACTGCAACATTTCCGCCTCTTGTCGAAGGTCCCCCGAAGCAGTGAAGGGCAATAGAAATAAAATCTCATTCTCAAGAAAGTGTCGGAGCCCCAAGGAGACCCTTCAGGCACTTCACGTAGAATGGTTTTCCTCATCGCTGTCGTTTTCCTTCTCCCGCGCCCTCTTATTCTTGTTGAAAGAAGAATGCAAATGCCTCGAATGCGAATGTGAAGAAGGGGAGCGGGTGAAGGGTGTGATTTTAATTAACCGACACCTTAACACTCGCACGCCTTGTCGCCCTCGTCTTACTATCTCTCTCTCTCTCTCATCCTCACTCCCTCGCTCCCCCTCTCGGTCTCTTTCTCTCGCCCCCTGTTTACTCACAGTGGCTCAGGGAGTCTCGAGTGTCATCTTAGTTACTTATTTATTTAACTATTTATGCAGTTGCCGGAGAGTCTCAGGGAGTGTCCTCTCGCTCCAACTTCCACGCCCTCCTCTCCGTCCTCTTCGCCTGCCTCGATCCGATCTGAGTCGCAGCGCAAATCTCCGAAGACCCGTAAGTGCAGGAGCGTGTAATGCAAGCAATAAATCCCTTTGCATGGGATTGTCTCCCTCTCTCTCACACACAGAGAGACAGATAGACATCTCCCTCTCTGTCTATCATACAATGCACACACCTATGCACCACAACAACAGCAACAACAAGATGTCGAGCACTCGTCGCCAGCTGTTAAATACACATTAGAGCGATTTCCATTTAACACGGCCAGGACAAAGGATGAGCCAGGATGAGGACTCCTTCGCAGGAGGCGGCCACAATGGGACCAAACGACGACGACCGTGAGGGGCAGGAGGGGCGTGACGTCGGCTGGTGGGAGGGGGGTGACGTCAGCTGGTGGGAGGCCTCACTGTCGCGCCGATCGAAGCTGGATCGGATCGCTGGGCTGCACCTGGAGCTGGAACGAGCGCTGTCAAGTTGTGGCCGTGGGGCGAATTGTCACAAATTTATGCATGGGTTTTTCGTGCCAAGCAAGGACGAATAGTCGAGGTCCAGGTCGGAGGCGACAGAGCGAGCGAAATATGGTCCTGGCCTCGTCGGCCGGCGAACAATCGCCGATATTAGACGTGGAAGGAAGCGAGGGACGGACTTTGGCTGACTTTGACTTGGCCGCAGCCTCATCTGGGGTTCGTAATTAGGCCGACGACGTCGACGTCGTCTGTGACTTCCGAGTCTTGCAATCTCGTTCCTTCCATCCTTTTATCTCACTCTCTCCATCTCTCACTCTCTGCATCTCTCGTCTCAATTACGTGGCTCGCGTTTGACGGCTTCTTCTGCATCAGACGGCACCGCAGCGAATTTATGCTGCATGCTTCTAGGCGTCGACCCGCTAATGCAATTACAGGCGCTCATCTCGCTCATCCCATCTCTCTCTCTCTCTCTCTTCCCTGTCAAATACTCCCTCTTGCTATCTCCTTCTTCAAGTGGCAGTCGATGGTTTTCCGTCCTCGTCCTTCGTTTTCTCTCGCATCCGCTTCCGCTTCCGTTTTTGCTGCCGACGTTCGACATCAATGTTCTTGTTGTTGTTCATATTGATGTACCCATTGTTGTTGTTGGTCCGTCACAAACGAAGCTGAATTATTGATACATTACAACCCCACATGCATCTCACTCACTCTTACTATCTCTTTCTCTCTCTCATACTCCGCGTTGTCTCTGGTTGCAGAAACGTCTATTTTATTGTCAATAGGATGGCGTTGGTGCGTGCATGTGTGTGTGCCTGTGTGTGTGAGAGTGTTGGTGGCAGATAGATGTTCGTGAAATTGATAGCTCAGTCGGTCTGAGATGGGAGGCGATGGGCGTGGCTTCGATGCGCTGCGCTGCTGCCACTTACTTAGGGCTAATTGAATTTTCATTTCAAGTGGCTGTAAGTGTATTAGTGAGAGCACCACCACACTTCCTAAAGACACACGCACACACTCACACTCTCGCACATGTCTGTCACTGTGGGAGGGAGGGTGCGAGCGGGACAGACGGGTGCGAGAGGGACAGACAGACGGACGGGTGTCTAATGAAGCGCATTGAAATTGACAAGAAGACATTTCGATGTTTTAAGTGGTTATCATTGCCTCTGACTCGTACTAGCCAAGGGACGTACAGCCGGATGAAGGAAAGACAGCCCAATGACGGACAGACAGCTCGATGGCGGACAGACAGCCCAATGTTGGACATCGTGTAGTTGGATTGGGCGGTAGGAGGGGCGCTTGAGAGGCCTCCGAACTGAAGACCGAGCCGATTCCGTTGAATCAGATTCGGTGAATCAGAGGAGACGTCAAAGGACTCGGCTCAAGTAGGGGATGTCATTAATCAAGAGCCAGTCAAAGGCAAAGGCTCCCTGGAGATGAAGCCTAAGTGGAGCTCGCTTCAGGCGGACTTCGACTGCTCCCCCCTCATTCCCCCCTCTTTCTCTCAGTCGCGAACTGAGCTGGAGTTATAAATTCATTAACATCCGGCGAACTTCACTCGATTACATGCCACAACCCCGGCTTCCTTGTCTTCCTCCTTCCCATCTTCTCCTCTTGTTCTCATTCTCCTTCTCAGTTCTCCCGGTTGAAGAATGCAACGAGCAACGCAATATGCAAACATCTTCTACATCATTAAAAATTAACACGAAATTTATTATTATTATTTTTATTACAAAGTTTCGGCAAACACGAAACGCTAAAAACTTGCGAATTCAATTAAAGTTGGCTGCCAGTGGCGTCGAGGCTGAGGGGGGAAGGGGGGCGCTTTTTGTGGGGGAGGGGGGGTTCGAAGTTTGGATTATTCGGAGTTCGTGCTGCAACTAATTGTCTGATCGCGATGAGGATGAGTCTGGAAGGAATGAGTTTGAGGTGATGATGATGAGTGCACGATGATGATGAGTTAACGATGATGATGAATATGATAAAGATGACGATGAAGTCCCCTGCTCCTTGCTTCGCTTAACTTCTTCCCGATGCCGGGTTTCACTTTGTTTCCTCCTCTCGGTTCGTCCAATACCATGAATAATAAATATCATTTCATAGTTTATGGTGTTCTATCGAAGGTCTCCTGGCAGTCGGATTTTTGTCGTGGTTCCTGAAAAATTCACGAGGCTCGAATAGCTTTATGAGGTTTCAACTGCTGCAAAGTCCAATTGAAGCTCACTGAGTCGAGGGCTGACGCTTCGATCCCGCTTCGATTTCATTCTGACTTTGATTTCATCCCGATTTCGATTCGTTCTGACTTCGATTTCATTCTGACTTCGATTTCATTCCGATTTCGATTTCATTCTGACTTCGATTTTATTCTGACTTCGATTTCATTCCGATTTCGATTCATTCCGATTTCGATTTCATTCTGACTTCTAATTCACTCCGATTTCCATCCGGATTCGTTACTGGAATTCTGACTTACTTTGTGTTCGAACAATTTCCACTCTGAAGAAGTCCCTTGATGAGGTCCCGTTGGCCCCGTTGTGTGTTCAAAATGGCGGGTGAGGGGCGCCATTTTGGCCATTTTCGTAATAAACCAACCTGCCACGCCCCCGCCTACTCCCCAGATCACTCCGCCATTCTCGGTTCCTCCACCCTTCTTCCATTCATTCCACCGAATTCAACTCCATTCGGAATCAAATTGATTTCGAAATTAATTCGAATTCGTGTTGTTGTTGGTACTACTCTTATTCTTGTTGTTATTATTGTTGTTCTTGTTGTTGTAGTAAGTAAATTTTTAATACTCAATCGAAACACGTCCGCCATCGCTCAACGAGGTCGTTGTCGCCCCTCTCTCTCACTCACTCTTTCTCTCTCTCCCTCGAGATCCAGCGTGACTTTTGTTTTAATTTGGTTTTTTTTCCCTTTAATTGTTTTTGTTGTTTCAACCATTGTTTGGGCTTGTTGTCATGTTCATGTTGATTACAATGTCATTGTTGTTTTTGTTTTCATTGTTGTTATTTTTGTTTTTATTGTTGCTGCTGCATTTGTTGTCATTGTATTTTGTAACATTGTCGATATCGACGCCAAGTTGTTTTTGTTATTATTGTTATTGTCGTACGATATAGTTGTTTCCGTTGTTGTTGCCATTGTTGTTATTATTGTTGTTGTTGTAGCTCGGCAGGACGTTCGCGTGTTACCATTGATTGCGTTCAATGAAACTCCATTGTCCCCAGAGGCAGCTGCCGAAATTGCCCGCAGTCCATCCGTCTGTCTCTCAGTCTGTCTGTCCGTCCGTCCAACTGGCCGTCTGTCGCAGCAATTTTTATTTATTGGCTCCCTCTTCAACTCTCTCTCTCACTCTGTCCCCTCTCTAGAGTTGTCGTGATTCCGCTTTTGAGTTTGACGTCGTCGGCCTCATCGTAATTGTTTGTTCGATGATTGCCGCAGCCAGACGGGGGTCACTTGGGGCTTGGGTAGTGCTTCCAGGTTCCTCCCTAGATTAAGGACATTTTATTCTAGGATAATCACAAATCGTCAGGAAGAAAGTTCAGAAAAACTAATCCCAACTAATCTTCAAAAATACACCAAACATGTAAAAGAAAGAATTAATTTTTGAAAGAACAATTTAACAATTTAATTTATAGCTGGAGAACTTTTGGTCCGATCGGGGTCATTTTTTTCTTTTAAATATATCTCATCGAATTCTCTACAATCCCCCAATAGACTCAGACAATCGGAAGAGGTAAAAACAATGGTCCGCTCGATTTTTTAGAAGGGCCAAATAAAATAATTTGATTTGAGTTATAAAACGTTGTCCGCTCACACTCGAATCGCAGGACCTCATTTTATATTTAGACCACTCTCCCTCCCCCACATGGCTTCGGCTGACCTCTTGCCTTTGCCTTCGCCCAATTTATCCAGCCCAATTTTCTCGCCACAGGCGACTCTTGGACATTGGCGTCCGTCCCGAAAAAAAAGGCGGCCGTCGTTTGGGGCGAATTCAATTTCCCATTAATTTCTCCTTTCGACGGGGACAGAGACAGAAAAAAGCAATTATTGTTTTCGACTTCCCGCTCGTTCTCCCTCCGATCCACACGAGCCGCCCCCGAACGCCCCACTTCCGCCCCCTCGAAATGCGATTTCCGAGCAAAAAAGGCCAAAACGGGCAGAAAATTAAAGAGGGGGAAACGGGACGGAAATAAGTAGAGAAAGGACAACAGCCGACATCACCGACATAACTAGAACAAATACTCAGACCCTCTGGAGACCCCTCTCTCTCGGTTCCCTTGGGCTCCTCTAGGTAAGCCTCCCAGGATTTTAATTGAATTAAGGACGACCCTCGGCAGCTGCGATTCCACAGAGCCAACAAAACCCAACCCTTACACAATGGCGCAAAAACAATAATAAATAGAACCCAGAAACAACAGCGATCACGAGATCCCCTCCCTAGGAAGAGTGTCGTCGAGGGGAGCGGGGGGTTGGAGGAGGTCGGCCGCCTCCTGGTCAACGACAACCGATTGTTTTCGTTTCAGCGTGTCACATGTTCATTTCAATTGAATTCTCCCTCACTCTTTCTCTCTCCCTCGCCTCTCTTCTCCCTCTGCATTAGACGAAGCCGGCAAAAATTAAATATTTAATTTAATATGAAAAGGAGTTTGAGAGCGGGAGCACGAATGTTCAAGTGAAAGGGTTGAGTTTGAGTGGTCAGGAGGAGTTTGTCCAAAGCACTTGAAGTCCTTTCGCCGACGCTGCCTGCAGGTGGCAACACTTGAGGCTGCCGAAACCCAGGTGCCTCCCTCCTCTCTCTCCACCCCTGTTGTCAGCAGCTTCTCTCATCTCAACGAACCCCCGATATCAGGTTCCCGCCGCAGTCGATCGCTGTTATTGATGTTACTGGAGGAGTTGTTGTTGTTGTTGTTGTTTCTGTTCATCATAAATTACACTCGAGCCGTCGCCGCCGATGAGTGTTTTTCGTGTTCATCCCACTCCGTCTCTGTCTCTATCTCTCTCTGCCTCTGTCTGTCTCTCTCGACACCAACACCTTCAACAACTATCACCATGAATTCTCACACACTTCATCTCTCTGTCTATCCTTCTCGCTGTATAACTCCATATATCTCTCTGCATATCATCATTCTTCCCTCCCGGAATCGCTCTATCTCTATCTCTCTCTCTTCTGTGTCTCTCTCTCACTCTCTCCCTTCCCCTCTCTGTAAGTGGAAACACTTCATTTGCCACGGTCTGTGAGTGAGTGAATGAGTGTCCTACGTGAGTGTGGTAGTAGAGAGAGAGTTAAAGTGGTGACTCATGTGTGAGAGGGACAACAACTGTCTATGTATGAGTACTGTCTGTCTGTGTGTGAGTTCGGCTTCGAGAGGTGAGCGGTGTTTGTGTTTGAAAGTTTCGAGTGTCGTCGCCACGAATTAAGCGCTGACAAATGTTGTTCCACATGTCATGAATGCGTCTGTTGTCGATGGATGATGACGATGAGGAGTTCGATGGTGTTCGGTTTGTCCTTGTTGTTGTGGATGATGGTGATGATGAAGTTAGTGTTGTTGCAAATTATCGACAAGCCAGAGTTTGGAAAATACAACACTCATGGTCAAAAAAAGTTGATGGTGAGAAGTTCAACCTCGATACTTAACTAAAATAGACTTTCTTAAATTTTCCTACTACTCCTAGCATTGGCAACTCTTTGCTTTCTGCTCCGCCCTCCAGCGCCTCATTCGAAGCCACTTCGAGCACCCGTCGACACATGTTCCAGGCTCCTCTTCCCGACCGCAGTCAAGCCATCTGTGGTTTCCACTCCTCCTTCTTCTCCTTTTCCTCTTCTACTCTCTCTGGTCCCCTTCCACAAGCGGCTGTCAAAGGACGCAAATTCCCATCGCGCCTAGTACGAAGAAATGGAAAATGAAAGAAATAGACAAAAATGGAAGAAACGAACGAAACACTCTCGAAGCATTTTTAATGTCGTTGGAATTTGATCAAATTACCAAGAGTCGCCTCGTGGCCTCCACGGAAATCACTTCATCGCAGCGAGGCCTCCTTCGACTCATCTTCTTCTCTCTAGCCTCCACTTCCGCCTTCTCCTTCTCCTTCGTATTCCTTCCTACTATCGTATCGCCTCCAACTCAGTTCTTGCCGCCTTCTCCACACATGTAATGAGTTTTTTCCTCGCTTCTGCCACGCGTTCGGAAGGTCTCGTGTGTGTGTGTGTCCATGTGTGTGGGTGTTTGTTGTCGCTGTGTGAGTGTGTCTGTGTGTTTATAGTCATGAGTGTCTGTGTGTATGTGTAATCATCAGTGTCTGTGTATGTGCTAATGTAATTTACTTTTATCATAACAGCCCTTGGCAATTATCATGTTTGCCTGCAGGGTGCGGCTGTTTGCTCCTGGGGGGAAATCCCTCCTCCTCTCACTATATTTCTCTCTCTCTCTCACTCTTTCTCCCTTTCTTCGTACTCTGTGGCTCTTGGCCTTTCTCATATACACACAGTAATAACAAGAACAACAGGAGGCCATCGCGGTATTAATGTTGTCACTTGTACGACTTTTCTCTCAACCCACGATATGTTCACTACTCCTCTATTATGTGTGTCTCTTTCTCCCTCTCTCTCCCCTCTCTCCATCTGACTCTAGGGCCAAACGACACAATTCCTTTGTCCGACGTCGTTGTAAACGCTTGACTAGTTATCGTTCTTCTATCCCAAGCTTCGTCGTCCATGTTCATAAGACCAAAACCCTTGCCACGCCCTTCTCTCTACGCCCCCCTTTCCACTCCCCCGCCCTTCATCGATCGATCGAGCGTTTTTCCTGCTGACCACAAATGAAGTCCCAAGTTCTTCTATGCTCTTGTTTACATTTAATTTTCTCCTTAATTTTTTATGGCAAAATACTTATCCTCTGCCACACCCCCGCCCCCTAACATCCCTTCGCCACTCTCCTCTTCCAATCCCCGGCCACAGCCTTGACTTGTGGCCTTTCACATGACGCCGTCATAAGGATCTTGGCTATCAAAATATTGCCACAAGTTAATGGCCCGCAGATGCTGGAAACACACACACCCCACACACGCCCACACAGGATCTCCCCAGGACATCTGCTTCTTTTGCCCTCCTCTCATGTGGTTTCTTCAGTAACTCATTCTGCTTCGTATCATGTCTTCTGTAAACGACGTTCGTCGAGCAAGAATATTCTTGATGGACATATGTCCATTCTCTCCTCATTCAATCTCTTTCTCGCTCTGTCTGTTCCATCACTGGAATAATTTCTGTGATAGAAATAGACATTAGAAATTTCGATTTTTATTAAAAAATTCGATTTTCATCAAAAATTTAGATTTTCATCAAAAAATTCGATTTTCATCAAAAAATTCGATTTTCATCAAAAAATTCGATTTTCATCAAAAAATTGATTTTCATCAAAAAATTGATTTTCATCAAAACGATCGATTATTATTGAAAATTTAGATATTCATCAAAAAATTCGATTTTCATCAATAAATTCAATTTTCATCAAAAAATTGATTTTCATCAAAAAATTCGATTTTCATCAAAAAATTCGATTTTCATCAAAACGATCGATTATTATTGAAAATTTAGATTTTCATCAAAAAATTCGATTTTCATCAAAAAATTCGATTTTCATCAAAAATTGATTTAGATTTTTTTAAACATTTTTAAATCATATCATATAAATATCATTAACTAACTCTCTCCCTTCTTCTATCTTTCCAGGTAAGCTACAGACATCAGATGGCGAGGAGTTCAGCACGATATCTCAGCTCTGGTTCACGTAAGAGTGGAGACATTTTCAATAGAGAAATAACTCCTTCTCGCTCATTTGTAGTCGCGGTTCCCCCAGCGCCAAACATTTATTTACATTCGCGAGATATATGTATATTTTACTCCGCGGAGCATTTTGTTTTCATTCTACACTAGCGACACAATTTCTATCTGTCACTCTCTTCCCGTCCCTCTCTCTATCTCTCTGTTTCTCTTCTCCACGTTCTCCGACGTGTTGGATTCGCTAAGCTCCATGGAAAATTGCTTCCACAGTCGGGGTTTCCCCAAACGCGTTGTGCACTCGATCACCATGACAACAACGGCAGTCACTACAACAACAACGTTAGTCACTACAACAACAATGAGAATACCACTAAACAACCACGGCCACAACCACTACAATAACCTCGAGAGCAACAACAACAGCAACAAGCAGAAACACAAGCATTTTTCCACTTTTCAAACAAGTGCTCCTCCATCCTGTTTGCACTCCATCTCACTTCTCTCCGTCCTAATCTTCCATTTTTCTCTTTCTCTCTCTCTCTCTCTCTACCTCTCTACCTCACTCTATCTCACTCACTCTCTCTGCTCCTTTGTCCTCTTTCCACGCCTCATTTTCTTGATCGATTTCGCGTTCTTTCTCCTCGTTTGTTTTTATATTTCACCATGCGCCGTTAGTTTCGTTTATTTCTACACCACACACACACATTTTTTGTGGTTCGTTAAGAATTTTTCGGTGTTGCTTCAGTGGGGAGGTCCTTTTAATCGGTTTAAACTATCCCCCTCTCACTCTGCCCCCTCTCGCTCTCGCTTTCAATCGCTTGTGAGCCGGGCGCTAATCCATCAGAGCTGGGATTTTGAGTGGGATTCGCCTGGTTCTCGTTTCTCCCCCGGATCCTTTGAAGGACATGCAAATTGAAGTTCGAAGTGAGATTCAATTCCCCGCTGTCCCAGCGGAGAAAGAGCGAGAGACTGAGGTCGAGGGAGAGATGACTGAGGTCGAAAGAGATGGCCATAATATGAGACATCTCTGTAATTAGTGAGAACACGCCTGGGTCTCGTTTGAGTCCTCGGTCTGAGGCCTGGTCTGGGGTCCGGAGTCGGATGCTCGGATCTCGGTTATCATGAGAAATGGGAAATTTCCCTGTCACTTTGGTCACTGTCTCTTTCTTACATTCTCTGTCTCTCTTCTTCATCCCCTGACTGTGTTCATAGGCTGGTGCTTCTACGCCACAGAGAGCTCGAGAGCTCTTCAAGCGTCGACTCCCACTCGCATTCTCTGCATCTCCGGGGACCACGTGTGAGGCTCCTGTTTTAACATTTTCATCTCCTTGTCTCTCCATCCTCCTTCTCCTTCACTCCATCCTCCTTCTCGTCGTGTCCTGCAATCGCATCACTTCGTTAGCGCTTTCGAATCTGTTTTTTCTTCGTATTTCTCTCCCTTGAGGTCGCCTCCTCCTCCTCCTCCTCGTCTCCAATCACTGTCATTCGTCTTGTGTTGTGTTCCACGTCTCGCCTAATGTCTCTCCCTCTCTCTCACACATTCTCTCTGTCTCTGTCCCTCTCGTCGGCGGTGACTCGGTCTGGAATTCTGTGCATGCTTTTAGTCCAATGGTGCAGGGACAATCATATCATGTGTCTCCACACATATCGGGTTTCCAATTGAACACTTCGATAGCGAGTCGCCAATAACAAGAATAACAACAACAACAATTGTTGGTCACTTCTATTCGAAGTCTTCTCCTTCTCATCCTTCTCCTTCTCTTCTTTCTCTCCTGGCACTCGGTGGGTCTTCGTCTCCATTATCTCGGCATGGCTTCCCTCGTCAATGTCCTGCCAGTTGTCTGTCTGTCTGTCCGCTGTCATCCCACCCGTTGTCTCTCTCTTCGTCTCGCTCTCTTCTTCCCTCTGCCCGCTCCCCGCTCCTCATGTCTATCGCTGGCTTTGTGAGCATATTTGTCGCCATTACTTTCGTCCCCATTCAACTCTTTTTCTCCATCGATTTATTTTACTCGTTCGATTCCGTTCGGCGCCATTTTGTTCGCCATTTCGAATCCTTCCTTCTCTTTATATCTGTCTCCCTCTCGGTCTTCCTCGTTGTCTCCTCTCTTCCTCTTCCTCTTCCTCGTTGACTCCTTTCATCCTCTTTGACTTCCTTCTTCCTCCTTCTTCCTACGCACTGTCATGTGAGAGACACAGGCAAAGCAGCAGACAAACATGGCCGAAAGAGGGTGACAGAGATAGACGGATGGATGGATGGATCGGCTGACAGACAGGCAGACAGACAGACCAACAGACAGATAGATAGACGGACGTGTGGCGATGACATTCGAGATGGCGCAGTAATTGATAAGAAAACCAGTGTGAATCCTTACAACTGATATCGTCTCGGTTGATGGTTGTTGTTATTGTTATTCATATGGTTGTTGTTGTTGTTCTCGGAAGCCATCGAAGACGACGACGACGACGACAACGTCCTGGTAGGCGACAAAAACCCCCTGAAGATTCCCCTCCTCACCCCCATTTGAACCCACAGTTGCCGCGGGATCCCAGCGACCGTTACAAATGACAATGAATTTCGAATGCAAATCGACTAACGTAACGTAACGGAACGTAACGTGGTGTTCGCACGTAAAAGTTATCGTTACGTCGATCGATATGCTTTTATGCAGATTGTCTTGTGAATGTGGGTGTGTGTGGGTGAACCAACAACAACAGCAACAACAAAATATCAAAGACGTCCTTCTTCTCCTTTGCCTCGATTGACATTTTGCAAATAGTTGTCGTTAGTGTTTGTGTTGTTGTTCTTGTTGTTGTGTTATTCTTGTTGTTGTTTTTGTTACATTTCACACTATTGTGTTGACGACATTGTTGCCATTGGCAAGCGGTGATATGTTGTAGTTTCTATTCTATTGTTGTTGCTCGATTTGTTTGCACCGATTGTCACACACGTTTCTTAAACAAATCTCTGTCTGCTTCGGTTTATCTCTCTCTCTCACTCACTCTCACCGTACGTCGTGCATTTAATCAGGTGTCAATAATGATGCACATCATTATTTTCACAACAACAACGACAGCCACAATAGAATAACACCTTCAACACAAACACAAAAACACCTACAGGAAGTCAAAGGCAAGGAAACGATCGTCCATTGTGAGAAGTTTCTGCGAGAGAGAGAAGAGTAGAGAAAGGGACGAGTGTTTGTGTTGGTGTGTGTTTGTGTTGGTGTGAGTTTGTGTAAAGCTGCCTTCAACACTTCGAGGAACTCGAGGCATCATTAGTTGAGGTCGCTGCGAACAGAAGGATCAATCGAAGAGAGAGAATCAACCAAGAATGTGGAGCTTCCTTTAAAAGGAGTTTACCCAAACTCGATGTGGGATCTGAGGAGATCCTTGGAGAAAGACGAAACCCTAGCTTCATCCTCGAAGTGCCCTTGGGTGTCCTTCAGATTTGGATGTCCTTCAGATTGGTGACTTCCCCCCAGTTATTCATGGGTCATCATTCCGCGCCACGAAAGAAGTCCCATCATCGAAAGTCCTCGAGAAGAAATCTCGGTTTCATCGCCAAATCCTCGCTCGCTCCCTTCGTGGCCATAACTCAACGTGTTGTTGTTTTATTTTCCATCTATTACTTTTGTTGGTGTCGTAATCATATTGTGGTTGCATCAGTGGTTGTTGCAGTAGTGGCTTTTGTTATGCGAGGGAGCGAAAAAATCCTTTTTATCCCATCCGCTGAAGAGGAAAATTTAATGCTGCAACAATTTCCAACGCCACGAACACAAGGGATGTCTCTCTCTGACCTCAGAGTCCTTTGAGAGTATCCTTTCAGAGAGTCCTTTGGGTGGATCCCACCAGCTCTCGATTCATGCCCTCATTGGCCTCGATCCCATCGATGCAAAGGAGCCAAATCTCGACTTGATTTCGACGAATTCACGCACTCAATACAGAGAGAGAGAAAGAGAGAAGGTTAAGTGGAAACATTGAAGGAGTTCGTCGTCCTCTGTTCCCTCCGAATTGACATTTTTATAAAAAATGTTAATTTTTATAAAAAATGTTAATTTTTATAAAAAATGTTAATTTTTATAAAAAATGTTAATTTTTATAAAAAAGTTAAATTTTCATCAAAAAATCCAATTTTTATCAAGAATTTAAATTTTCATCAAGAATTTAAATTTTCATCAAGAATATAAATTTTCATAAAAATTTCAATTTTCATCAATAAAATCTAATTTTTATCAAGAATTTCTATTTACAAAAAAAAATTCAATTTTCATCAAAAATTTCAGTTTTCATCATTGATTTAGATTTTCATTAAAAATTTAGATTATCAAGATTATCAAAAACTTCGATTTTCATTATCTTCCAGGAGGGCCGAGGATCATCTTCCTTGAGTCCTCGTCTTACTCTCCGCATCGCTCTCAGTCTCTCGCTCATTCTCCTGTCTCATTCACTTGTCCCTCTCTCATTCACTGTCCTCCCTTCCTCCATTGGCCACCCACATCACCCTCGAGACAGAGAATTATCCCCTCAATGACCTCCTCCGGGCAATGGCTTCTTCGATCTCGTTCACTCACTCCTCCCTCCCTGCGAGGGTCTTAAGCGGCGGAATAAATAACCCTGAGTGAGATGTTGTTACGTTATCCAAGAGAGGGCGCTTACGTTCTGTTACGACAACGAAGACGACGTCGATTCGAATGCGCTTCGAGAGGAGGAACAAGGAACGAATGTAAGAAGTCGAGGAGTTCGAATGGGGGAGGAAGAGAGGGAGGTGGGCGAACAAAGGTCGTAAGCCTTTGAATACGTCGTGAATGCGCTCTTCAGCATCGCTCTCTCTGTCGCACGCCACTAGAGGAAGCTTATCACAGCTTCAGCTTCCCCTGTCTCGCTCTCACTCTCGCCTCCCTCCTTCCTTCCGCCCGATGCAATTGAGGGCTTACGTTTGTGCTGATTACGGCGCGTTACGTTGCATTACGCGGCGTCGACGTGATCGGACCGGGGCCGAGAGAGAGAGAGAGAAGGGGATATCTTAAGCACCTTCCTCTCGTTTTCGTCCTTGCGCCGCCTCCGAGTGACCCCGAGTCCAGGACTCGATTTGGCGCCGGATCCCGTCGCTTTCTTTCCGTTTCTTTCCGTTTCCGTCTCTCTCTCTCCTCCTTCGCCCCGCCCACAATTGTTCCGCTTTTGTGCTCGAGTGACGCCGCCTCCCCAGACGTCACCAGGTCGTCACGGCTCACGTTTGACGGAAGCGTATTAAATTTTCACACTTGAAAAATGTTGTGCAAATTGGAATTTGATTGAAAAGTGTTTTTCACTCTCCACCCCCCCCCCCCCCCCTCTTTTTTGGCGAGACATTTTCTCTTCCTCGAGATCTCCGGGGAGCCAGCCTCAGTGGGCGTGTGGCGAGGGGGTGTGGCACTCGAGGGGCTGACGTGAGGGGGGGGTGGGAGGTAGGTGAACGAAATTCGCATCATTTGTTTGTCATTTGAACACGAGCCTCGCCTCCGTCCATCGTCCCTCTTACCACCCACTTCTTTTGTATTCTATATTCACCGGTGTGAGTATGTGTTGGTATCGGTGTCTGTCTGTCTGTCTGTGTGCGAATGTGTGACAGCTCAGTTCAGCCGAACGAAACGAAACGCAACGACTCGACTTGTTTATGATTTATTATGTGATTTATTCGTTCTCTCGACTCGACACGACTCAATTCGATTCGATTCTCTCGGCTCGCTGTCTTCTCACCATTCATTGCTCCATCCACCTCTCACTCTCTCTCCTTCATCCCCAACTCTCTCTTTCCCTCTCTCGCTGTCCTTTGTTCTTCTCCCTCTCTCCCTCTCTTGTTACCTGAGCGATACATTTGACAGACAGAATGTTACCGATATAACACCGACCATGAAGCTCTGGTGAGACTAGCGGAGACAGGATTTGTTGTTTTACTACAACAACATACATCGGGAAATAACAGCAAGAACACAATAACAAACAACAACAAGAACAATACCAAATAACAATAACAACAATTGAAGTGGGCTGCAATCGAGTGTTTGCTGGTAAATCACTTGAACTCGAAATTGATTTGGGTTCCTATCGCCCTCGGGTCTCTCTCTCTATCTATCTCTCTTCCTCTTCCTGTCTCCCTCTCGCATTGGCCTAACCCTATCCCTGAAATCGAGAGAATTCTATTTGACGGAGGTATGAAGAAGAGAGCGAGAGGTGAAAGGAGAGAGTGAGCGAACTGATTCGAAGGGAGTGCGAATTTCACGCTGCCTTCAAATATTTGACATTTAACTGATTCACAAGTGGCTGTGAAATTGACAGGTTCGACATGGGGCAGGGGGGAGAAGAGAAGGAGTGGGGAGGAGAGAAGGAGTGTGGGGTGAGGGGCGATTGATAAGCAACATCAGTGATGCGATTAAGGACCTGAGGAAGGCGTCACTTGGGTGGTGAAAGGGTAGAAAAGGCGAAGATGGAGGTTGTTGGCCAGGACGAGAAGAAGAAAAAAGCGAAGAATTTTCTACGAATTTTTGACGAAGGGAACTTTTTGTAATAGCAATGATGATGAAGATAAAGTTGGATTCGCTCTCGATTGGATTGGATTAGGAATCGAAATCTCGACTCGATCTGTTGCCTTGTTTCAGCCCTCAGCCACCCCGATGTCCAATTTGCGTTCGAAAATCGAGGAGTCGAGGGATTAAATGCAATTCCTGATCCTTTGGCGAAAAATTCCACGAGCGATGGAATATGGAAAACATATACAAATGAAAAGCATTCATCAAAAGCATGGCTTTGTTTCGGATGCAAAAATCCCGCAGCATATTTGCAGGCGCATTTTTATTTCCATTGGACGCTTTCGTGCGGTTTCCTCCTCCCCCTCGGTTTGCTGAAGGGCCGCAACAATGGGGATGAATTTCAAATTTCAAAATCCCCATAATTCATTCTACGAAAATATTTCATCGAAAGTTTGTGATCGCCAATAATCGGAACATTTTTCAAATCGATGATTTGCCCCTTAATTGGTTTTCTTTTCGCAGCGTGATTTTTATTTGATTTTGAATCTATCTATAAAAACATAAAATATTTATTTTAATTTTCGCCTAACGACGATATTGTTCCATTCTTTGCTCGTGTTGTTGTTGTTTTGGTGCGATTCTCGCCCACTGTGCAATTTTTCAAATTTTATCGCGTTCATCCATTTTTATTCCCGGCAAACATGAAGTCATGAAATATGAATAAATGACGATTTAAGCTTTTGAGCTTTAATACAATAAATAGATTCCGATGGCTTTGTCCGGCTTTGCCGCGGACAGACAGATGGGCCGATGAATATTTCATAGATTTTCGCCCTGAGCCGGAAATATTCGCGACTCCCATTTGCTTAGAAGCCGGGACTCGGAGGGAAGCCGGATGAAATGCAGATGAATCGCGGTCGAAATTGGGATTAAATCGGAGGAGGAAGTTTAAAACGGTGAAAGAACTGGAATAAACTCGGTGATAGAACTCGAAAAAACACGGAGATCGCGAGACCTGAGGGGAAATTGTTCGCCGCAAATCAAATTGGAAACACAATGGGGTTTAATTGATCGCAAGGAAGCCTCGGCCGCCTCAGCGACGACCTCTGACAGTCAGTCAGTCGGCCGCGACCCTCGTCAACCGGAACCGGAAGTTGAAATTGAATTGCGTTTTTTTTTTTTAGTTATCATTTGTGCGTGGAAACTTCGCGCGCGCTCAATCAACTGTCAAATTAGCAAAGAAATCACTTTAAAGCGGGTAAAATTTAAATTTCAAGCGGAAAAAATTTCAAACTCAATCAGATGAAAAGCGAAACGAAACAACAAGAAAAATATTATGAATAAAACATCATTGTGACGAGGGCGAGGGCGAAAGGACGACGAGGGATCCAACAATGGGCGCGCAATTACGCCCGTGACTCGCGTCGGAATCCGTCATTTTTATGCAAAGAAGTGCGTGAGCGGATCGTGAAACGTTTGTGATGAAGTTCGCCCAAGAGTATGCAACACATTTTGTCTTGCTTTGACTCACTCAACCTGGGTGTGATGTTTTTGATTCGGTATCCATCACAACCTCCTTGAGTGAGCGATAGCAGGACAGAGTTTCCCCAAGGCCATCTCTGGCTGTTTTCGTCGTTTTCGTAGTGAAGTTAAAAGAGAAGAGTGCAGAAGTGAAAAGGAGGAAGGTTAAAACCCAGCATCGTTGGCAGCTTCCAAACTTCCTCCAGCCACGTTCGATATTTGAACTCATCACCTCCCTCCCGCGCCCGAGGCGAAGGACAGACGACCGGAACGTCCCACGTTGAGCCCAAAGTTTTCAATAAAATCGCACTTAATATCGACTAAACACCCATCGGCCCGAAGTTCGTGAGCTTCCGCCAAATGCTTCCGCGATCCTACGTGTCCTCCGAGTCCTTCGCGCCCTCCGTGAGCCCAGCCGCCAGCCCACGAAAATTGATTTCGCGCCGTTGTCTGTTGTTTTTATTCCCTCCTTCCGCCCGCTCGCTGTGTCCTCATCCTCGGTCTGTGGAGCCCTCCGGCGACCGCAGTGCGTTGATGAGCTTCATTAGGCGTCGACGGCGGTGGTGACGGCGACTGCGACAGCTACTGCGACCGAGGCAGAGACTTCGGCTGCGACTTCGGCTTCAGTTTAGGAATCGACATCGGCTTCGACTTCTGTGCCCTCGGCTACGTCTGCCGCGGCCGCGCTCACGGCAACGTCGTCATCGTGTTCCGTCGCATCGTTACGTCTGCGTTTACGTTTGGGCGTTAATGCTAATTTAATAATTTTAACCGAAGGACGGCGACGTCTGCCTCGCTGTGGATGCCTGTGTGTGTAAGTGTGCCTCTGTGTGTGTGGGAAAGTGCGTGAGGCTGTGTGTGTGCGTGCGTGTGCCTGAGGATACGCCGCAAAACACATCGACATGCGGTTTGTCGGGTGGCGCGAGTTATTATTATTTCACATCCCGATCCCTTTTCATCCTCCTTTTCGTCGTCCTCCTAATCTTCTTGTTGTTGTTGTAGTTGCTTTTGTAACGGAAGCCGCGTTTTAGTTTCCATCCCTCTCTCTCTCTCTCTCTCTCCATCGGAATTTGTCATTATGTCTGTGAGTGTGTGTGTGTGTGTGTGTTTGTGCATGTGTTGATTGGCTTACCGCTAAAGTCCAACTCATTTGTAGATCTTGCTGTAGTTATATTGTTGTTATTATTGTTGTTATTATTGTTGTTGTTGCTGTTGTTGTTGTTGTTGCTGTCATGGCGATGCCTTTGATTACTCATGCGGTTTCCTGTTGATTATTTATTAATAAGAGACTCGATGTGCGGGTGTGTGATTCACTTCCGGCAGCTCCTTCACCTCCATGTTAAAGGCCAGGACTTTACATTGCTTCAGGACCCTTTTGTTTCGACCCCGGCCTTGTCCTTTTCTAATTTAATCGAGGACACGTGAAGGTCACACGATCCTAACAATGCTCCATATATTTTTCTCCCTCTCTCTCTCTCTCTCTCTATTTCTTCCTCTCTTTGAATCTTCCATTGGTATCCTTCACGAGAAAATTTCTTAATTTTCTAAAAATATGAACAACTTTTCCTGCTATTATTCATCATGGAAAAAATATTCCATCGGTTCCCCTTTTTGCGGGAAAGGAGGGAGGGAGGGAAGGAGGTGGTAAGAGGGCGTGGCAGGATGTGGAGGATTTTTTCGAAGTCGCTACAATAGAAAATAATGCGTGATTAGGTGAATTGTTGTGGCTGATATTGAAAGAACGCATCCAATCATCATCCACCATTCTCTCTCTCACTCTCCTACATCAGTCTCTCATCTCATCTCATCATCCTCTTCTTCTTCTTCTTTATCTTCACAATGTGCCCATCGACCCGCGAATACTCCCACACACACACACACATACACACACACATGGACGCATGTCAAGCAGCCTCCGTCCTCAATCAGTCGAGCATAACATAAACATATTAGAATATTAGATGCTTTTATTACGATGTCCTCCACATCGTTCCCTTTTCTCTCTCTCATTCTTGCCCTTGATTCGCTGTCTCTGTCGTCGTCCTTTCGCTCATCCTCCGACCCTTCCTTCGATGGTCCTTGTCCTTATCCCAGCCGATGTCGTCGTAGTTTCCGGTTCGTGAAATTCCGAATGCGAAAAATTTCTTAAAAAACGATAATCAAAGGATAATGTTCCAAATCCAGCAGCAACAATGAGAACGACCCCATTGGGTTTTATTCATTTACCTCGATGGAGGGGAGGACACGGGGTTTTTCCTGTTATAATCCTTTCTCTCGCTGGCATTTTATTGATTTCGGAAACCGGATCGAATTCCGACAGAAACCGAATAATATGCGGATGAAACCACGGCTCCAGGCGAACAGAAACAGGAGGAAATTCGGATGTCTTCTCTCTCTCTCTCTCTTCCAACACTCCTTACTTTTTCGATTACCTTCGCTTGCGCCTTCGTCACGAGACGTGAAGGATAGAATAAAATTGAATAGAGGAAGATATGGAATGAATCTCGGAATAAGTTGCTTTGTTTACGGTTGCGAAACTTTCATTCAAAACCTTTGTGAATCCAGCCTTCTCCTTATATTTCCATTCGATCTCTCTTTTACTTTGGTTTTCTAGTTTTTCGCCCATCACTTGTTTCTTTCATTATCTTCTTTATCTCGCTCATTCATAGGATTTGGATTTGAATTTGTTCTACTGTCTGTCTTCTTGAATGAAGCTGATCTCCCTCATCTCTCCTTCTCATCCTCCCTCACACCCTCTCTGTCTTTCCCTCCCTCTCTCTCTCTCCATTTCTCTCTGTACCTCCTCCTCTTCCGAAATTGACTGTTTTAAGTGAAAACTTCGCCGCATTGTGTTGCGTTTCAATCAAATGCACAACAAATAACCATACACTAACTCACACACATGCATCCACTACCACATCGACACATGAGCTGAGCTGTCTATCAAAGCTGTTGCCACGCCCACATGCAAACGATGTGCCAGCCACACTCGTCAGCCCATGATCGGAGCCTCGAGGCGGCGACAGGTCGGAGGTCGTGACTCGAGAGCAGAAGCCAAGGCGCCAGATGGAGAAACTTTCGCAGAAACTTCTTCGATGCTCTCCACCTGCAGGACGAGAGGGAGAGAGAGAGACGAAGACGTGTCTGGCGCCGAGGTTTATTGGGTGCTTACGAGCTCGTTGTGGATTCATGGCTTTTCTTGGCGAACTCCGACTTCGACTCCGCACTCGACTAGATCCCTGCCAGAGGCGGTTTTCTGCCGTCTCCTCTCGTCATCCCATCCCATCGAAGCTCACTGCGAAAGTTAGTCCTACCCGAACGGAGTTTCCTCGCTCGCGGTATCATCGCCAGGCTCCCTGGGACTCCTTGGTGGACCTGGAACAAAGGAACCTGGAACCTGGATCTGCCGTGTGACGGGGTCTCGGTGGACTCTGAGGGAAAGAAATCCTTCGACTCAGGGACTCCGGAAAGTCTTCACATGGGTCTCTTATCTTATTCTTGACCTCCTGAACGCGTCCTCATTCCATGTTCAAAAATCTCCGATAACTTGGATCTACCGCTTTCGTTTTGGGGCCTGAACCACTTCCGGTTCTAAGTCCAACTCTTCCTTAGTGAAGGCCAAACATTTGGGTTTTGATCTTATCCTTTCACCTGCACCTTATTTTCATCTGTATCATTCTCCTTCTCTACTACTTTGTGAGCGATGCTTTCCTTCCGGATTCCTTTCAGAATCCCCTTTTAGTCCTGGCAGCTCCTTGCATGTCCTTCGCCAAAGGGGAAATGAGAAAATTTCAGAAACATGCTTCTCTTGGCGCGTGTTTTGCATACATTTTACACCTAATGTTCCCTTCACTCTCACCTATCCTTCTTAAACTCCCTCCCTCTCTCTCTCTCTCTCCCTCTCTCTTTGTCACTCGTCCCGAACCCCCCGCAACACGTAGTCAAAGTCAGTCTTTCCGTCTCTCTCTCTCTCTCTGTCTCTCTCTAGTTTCCACCACGTGCATCTTATTTTAATTTCGTAAAACTAATCTCATAAGTTCGTTATCGGAATTAAATTACGGCCGGATTAAGTTTTGCTTTTGTGACTCGTGTTCGATTTCATTAGTGGTAGAGGGTGCGACACTCCACCTCCCCCTGCCACCCCCCCCCCCACTCCAGTGGAGAGAAAGGGATAGAATGCGTCGAGGGACCCGACCTTCTTGTGATGATGGAAAACTTTCAGCAATCGGAGGAAGTCGAGGTTCGAAGTTTTGAAAGCGGCAGAAACTTAAGAATATCCTCAACCTATTGTTGTTGTTGTTTATCGTCTTCTTCTTGTCGTCATTGGTTGTTATTTTTTGTTGTTGTTGTTATTGTTGACACTCTCCGAGGACAGAAAACCTAGAGCGAGCAATGGAAAGAAGCACCTGAGCCCGTTGCTTTTGGTAAATGTGATTTGTGAAGCCGCAAAAGGGACGAAAGAAACCCAAGCTGGGATGACAACAACAAGAACAACAACAACAACGCGAAGGACACCGTCTTGCTTTTGTCAAAATTGTATGCAAATTAGTCGCCTTTTCCTTTATGCTTCCTCCTCCTCCTTCTCACTTCCTCCTCCCTCCGCTTTCGTTCGTCTCACTTTCAGCCCGATGAAAGTTGATCCCTCGCCCCTTCCCTCCTTCTTCTGACCATCTGTTCTTGTCCTTTCTCTTGTGGTTTCGCTCGCTGTGCAACCGCCGTTCGTCTTGCAAATCCTTCTTCTCTCTCCCTCTCTCTTTCTTTCTCCCTCTCTCTTTCTTTCTCCCTCTCTCTCTTTGTCATCGACCCTTTGCTGGACATCTTTCGCCCCACTCCTCTTCTCTTCTCCTCTTCGCTTTGACTTTGATTTCTGCGGTTCTCTATTTTCGCTCCCGCTCGCACTCATTAGAGCGAACTTCGCTTGAATAACCTCCTCTGTCTGTTTTGTTTTCGTCTCTCTTTCACTCTTCCTCTCTCCCTCTCGCCTCTCGCTTCTCGCTCCCTTTCGACCCTTTTCTCTGAGCTCTATTCGGACAAAGCTCCCAAACGAAAGCTGGGGATTTTTGTGTTAAATGGGAAAATAAATTGTTTACAGTTTAGCAAAAATGCCACGGCTTCCTTCCTCTTCATCATCATCCTCCTCTTCCTCCTACTCCTCATCATCATCCTCCCCTTCCTCCTACTCTTCATCATCATCCTCCCCTTTCTCCTACTCTTCATCATCATCCTCCCCTTTCTCCTACTCTTCATCATCATCCTCCTCTTCCTCCTACTCTTCATCATCATCCTCCTCTTCCTCCTACTCTTCATCATCATCCTCCTTCTATTCTTTCTCTGGCATCAGTTGCCAGGTTTTGTCGCCGTCGTCGAGGGCTCCGTTTCACCTCATCCCCTCTCTCTCTCTCATTTCTCTCCGCCGGTTTCATTTTATTTCATTTTTTCTCCTTTGCCACTTCCTTGTGGTCAAGCAGAAAAGAATATTTTGTGGCTTCTATTTGTGTTCGAGGACCTCGGGGAGAAGGAGATTGAAGAGGAGAAGGACGAAGGAGGAGGAGTGGAGAAGTCCACCGCAGAAGAGAAATGGAGACAAAGTGCTTGAAAATTGAATCGAAATGAGCTGTAGTTCGTTCGTTCCGCAAAAGGATCTCCGTCCGTCCACTTGTAGTTTGTCGCTTTGTAGGTTTTGTTTTGTTTTCACAGGTTCATTTGTCTACTTGGCGATGACACAAAGGTTTCCTCGCCTTCCCCCTCGCCGCCCATCGGGCATCCGAAGTCCTTGGCTTCTGTGGAAAAAAGTCACTCGCATTTGGGACAAAACTTCGGTTAGAGAAGGGTTTTGTTTTTAATCACCCAGGGGTTAGAGGTTTAGTGGTCGATGGAGGTCGGAGATCGGAGGATGAGTGGAACGATTGATATTGGGGATAATCAAAACTCGGGCTCAACGTTGGAACGAGGTGTTTCGCTTCCTTCGATCTTATTTTTCATGAAAGGAAAGTTTCAGCTCCCTCGACCAAGGCTCATTTATTTTGGATTTGGTTGGAGCCTCCTCCTCCTCCAACGGAGGACACCTCGAAGCCCCCCAACCTCCTCTCTTCGGACCTGTCACAAACGGCTCCACCGGACCGTCCTTATTAACGTTAAATCAAAGGCATCGCCGAGAGAATCCTCCTCCGGTTCGTGGTTCGTGGAATTAAGCTCAATTTTGTATCGCTATTGGTGTTGTTGTTGCAATTGTTTTTATTGTTGTCATTGGCCATAGTTTGCTTGTTGGTGTTATTGTGCCAAGGAAAACACAAAATTGCGCCATTAAATTGCATCCGAAATACTTGACTGCAGTCACGGCTCATAATAATTTAAATGCCGCGCACACACCGAACCTCCGCCGACCTCCGCTCGCAGGACGACGATCGCAGGGCGAGGGGCGGTAAATTACTGCAAACGAACTCTGGCGAGGGTCGCGGGCGAGGGCGGGAGGACGAGGTCGAGTGGTCTTGGCAAACATTACAAATTTCCACAAGAGCGAAACGTGCCTCGGAGCCGGCCACACGGGATCCTGGGGCTGCAGGCGAGCGAGGGAGAGGAGGGACCGCAGTGAAGCAGGGATCGGGCCGAGGGCTCTGAAGCTAGGGGCCGTGGCCTGCAGCAGACTCGCGATGACGGTCGTGCCGAGGCCGGAGGCGGATCGGGGCCGCCTCGAGACGCGGCGCTCGAACGAAATGAAGTCGTACGCGTGGGCAAATGAACGAGGGACCAAGAGCCAAGGGAACGACTGAGGGCAGAGGGACGATTGAGAAGGGGAGGAGTGACTGAGGACCAGTTAGAGAGACCAGTGGAAAGGCGAACGGCGGGCGAAGTGAAGGGGAAGAAAGGACAAAGGACCTCGGAAGGTCGGAATTAACTTGCGCAAAAAGTGGCGGCTGCAGGAGCAACAAATTGATGCATCGGCCGAGGAGACTTTGGAATGGAACGAGGAGCATCGGGAATGGAGGGGGCGGGGGCAGAGGGGCGTGGAAGTGGCATGTTAAGGAAAGCAAACAGACAGACAGACGGACGGACAGTTGAACAAACGGCGAATAGAAGACATAGAGACAGACTAAGAGAGAGGGAGAGAGGTAGAGAGAAAGCGAATGCAATCGAGCACGTTCCTTGCTTCGAACCCAAGGCGCATTCGGCGGGAAAGAAGAGGCTAAAGTGACGGAGACTGAGGCTCAATCGCAGACGAAACGGTCTCGTGGATTCTGTTGGACAAATAGGCAAACAGACAGACATCAACACGAATGCACAAATTCGGTCGAAGGAGGGCGGGACGGAGGGCGTGTCGGAGACGCGAATCAATCGTCCTGAGTCCGGGGTAGACGGGAAGACCAGAGGCAGCAACCAGAAGTAAGACCATGGGGCAGGGAACTCGTTTCGGATGAGGGGCGGATGGGTTCAGATGAGGCGAAAGGTGCACAGGACAGAAGGAAGTCGGAAAACTAACTCTTCGGACTCTTTCTGGACACCCAATCGTCCCTCTGATTGTGTTCACGTAGACAATTAATTTTTGTAGTTTTTATGTTCAAATATTGACTCTTTAAACAAGTGTTATTTGTAAAAACAACTCAGGTTTTCATTCTTTATTCAATTAATATGGTAAATAGACACACGAGTAAAATTAAATAGTATATTTTATATGACGGAGAAATATTTTAAAAAACTTCTCAGAAAAGTCTTCTCAATTGTTGTGGGCGAACATTATTTAGTTTCGAAAGACGGATTTATTTCTTATTCTCTAATCCCCAATTTTCTTTCTTCTTCTTCTAGTTTGGTGAACCAATCGATGCCGGATGCGGGTCAGGTGCGCGCCGTCCTGACGCAGGCGCTTCGGGTCTGGGAGCGCAGCTCGAAGCTCACATTCCGCGAGGTCTACAGCGATCAGGCGGACATCCAGGTTCTGTTCGCGAGGTAAGGCTCAGGATTATTTATTTACTTTATCATCTCCTCTATCCTCAATCTCCTATTCTCTATATTTCTCTTCCTTCATCCCACTTGACGTCCTTTCTTTTATGCTCGTTTTTCCATTATTTTCTTCCAAAGTTCCTGAATCGGTTCTAACTCTCTCTCTTTCTCTTGTTGCAGACGCGATCACGGCGACGGCTACAAATTCGATGGGCCCGGCCAGATCCTGGCGCACGCCTTCTACCCGGGCGTGGGGCGTGGCGGCGACGCCCACTTCGACGACGACGAGAACTGGCAGTTCACCACCAGCGACTCCGGCGAGGGTGAGTTCTGTCCCACATCCTTTGTGATTATCCTTTGGGCTTCAAGTCATCGGCCTCCCCTCCCTCCTCTCTCTCCATTTATTGATCCCCATTTGTTGGTCTCCATTTGTTGGTCTCCATTTGTTGGTCTCCATTTGTTGGCGGCTCTTCCGATCGAAAGAGTCCTCGGACTCGGTTTCGTCTCCAAGTCCTGCTCTGACCCTGGCCTCGACCCCGGCTCTGGACACGAGGAAAATCCGTTGTCAACGCGTCAGTCGGCAAATAATGCGTGAAAATGATTAATTGCGGCGGTGATTGGAGGAAGGTTGGGGGGGGGGGTTCCGTTTCCACATTCGTATGCGTGTCGCACACGCTGGATCACATGTTCGAGGACTTTGAATGGGGGAAGAAGAAAGATGGAACAAAGTGGAACAAGTAGAGAAGGGAAAGGAGAAAGTGAAGCAGTCGAAATTAGTGGGCAAGAATAAAGGCCCATGGGCGACGACCAAAAATGAGTGATGACTGGAGTGGTGGCCAACTAAATGGCCTTCACAAGGTCCAACCTCTCTCTGGTTTGCCTGGCTACTCTTGTTCCCACTCTCCCTGATTCTTCACACTCTTGTTCTCCCATTTTCTCCGAGAAAACTCCATCGGTGACTGTCCTGATGGCCTCTGACCCAGCCCCCACCTCCCTTGAGGAGTCATCGCCGATGGACTTCGATTCTCTCCTTCCTCCGGAAGCGTGTCAACTATTAGTTGTGGTTTTGCTTACCTCATTCGGTCCCCCGCCCCCCAACGGGTTCCTTGGCTTAAGTGCGGCAACGTTTCGACCGCCCCTTGAATCAATATTAATTAATTTTTGTGTTCGTCCCCTCTCCCTCTCCACCACCTTGGGCCGACCCCCGTCCGTCACCCACTCGTGGTCAAGTGTGACGCAGCAAACTTAGCCTCCCTCTTCCTTCTCTCTTCGTCCTCTCCTCGCCCTCTCTTCGGCACTTTCGCTCCTTTGATCTCAGGAAACGACTTCCAGGCGATGACGACGAAGTCTCAGAGCTCGGGGCAAATGGCTTGGGGGGAGTTGGTGGCAACTCTCAGTGGGAGGGAAGTGGTCTCGAGGGGGCGGAAGTCTCGGGGGGCGTGGCTGAGGAGTGTGACTGTGAGTGTGAACTCGTCGACACTGTTCATCGCTCTGATTGATTGGTCGGTTGATTGATCGATGGATCGCCTGATGGACGGATGGTATTTAGTAAATATTCGCGAGTTCCCTCTCCCTTTCTTTCACTTGAACTCCCTCTCTCTCTTCCTTTGTGCTCTTTCCTCCGATTATCCTTCTTTGGCACTCATTCGTCTCCCTGGGGTTAGGGTTCATTAAAGAAAACAAGAAAGAATGAAAGAAAGAGAAAGAGTCAAAAAGCATTTTATTGCCAGGAGTTGAAGGGAAGGCAAAGAATCGAGAGAGAGAGAGACTGGGAGAAGAGACTGAAAATCAATTCGAGTTTAGCGATGACAACTACACGGATATTTCCGTGTTCTACGGAAATTTGACCCCTTGGCGGACACACGGAAATTTTCGTTAAAATTGCGCAAATGGATATTTTACTTCGAAAGATTTTTAAGAATATGTTAAAAAATGTTTGATATTTTTCGAAAGCCAAAGCATTTATTTTATATAAAAGTGATCAAATTTTGTGTTTTTTATGAAAATTATCAAATTTTGAATTTTTTATAAAATTTTGAATTTTCTATGAAATTTTGAATTTTCTATGAAATTTTGAATTTTCTATGAAATTTTGAATTTACTATGAAATTTTGAATTTTCTATGAAATTTTGAGTTTTATATGAAATTTTGAATTTCTATGAAATTTTGAATTTTCTATGAAATTTTGTATTTTCTATGAAATTTTGAATTTTCTATAAAATTTGAATTTTCTATAAATATTATCAAATATGGAATTTTCTATGAAAATTATCAATTTTTGAATTTTCGAAATTATATTTTTTCAATCCTATTTATAAAAATAAGTTGGATTTCGTTTGTCATAGATGATGCGCTCTAAAAAAGGGGTTTTAGTAAAAACTTTTTACTAAACACGGAAGTTCACGGATATTTCCAGTGTATCGCACGGATTTTTCCTCTCTTTGGGTTGGCATCGCTGTTCGAGTTTATCCCGTGAGACATTCCGAGAATTTTCACCATGAACACTCTTTCAACTGAGTTGATAAAGTTTCTCCTTTTCTTAGACGAACTTTGAGCAAGTGTGATTTCAGAAGGAATTTATTCAACTTCAACTAAAAATGAAGAGTCTGCGTCTGCGAGTCTCAAAATAACGATCGATCAACAATGATTAGAGCCTGGTACCGAGAAAAAGACTGTTAGTTAGAAAGAGACAATTAGTTAGAAAGAGACTGACAGTGAATTTGCCCGTGTTTTATGCGCGAAATTAACTATTTTTGGGAATCTATTAACGCATTCCACTGCGACGTGGTCGCCCTGATGACGCCGATGATGGTGGCGAGAGGGGATGAGAGGGGACAACAGGGGGCGAGAGTGGTCGCAGGTGGCGTTCTCGGGCGCATTCGGCCGCAAAACGCTGCCCACACGACCCCTCGTCGGCTCTACCTCAATCCTCTTTCGGACAAACGTCGCCCGCTCCCACCACCCTCGTGACCATCGTCCGAAATCAACAACCCGCGCGACAATCGACCAGAAACAAGCGTTGCGACCGCAATAGCCACGCGTGCCTCGTTCCACCCCACTCCCGACCCCCCGCCTTCCACAGTGGCAACCACTGGCCACCGATGCTGCGAGAACCAAAACTCGTGGCCCATGGGACGATGCGTGAGACGGAGGGGGCGTGGTCCCTGACGGTGGTGAAGGGGGCGGTGTTTGACAGGGTTCAGTCGTCATCATTAAAATAAAATAATTCACTTTTAAACTCGGCGTTGCATACTTTTAGGCCCATTAGTTTAGCTTATTTGAATATGTCGCCGATAGAGATAGTCCTCTATCTCTATCTCTTTCCCTCACTTTCTACTGATCCCTCTCTCTGGCTGATCCTGGACAGTGACTAAGTGAGAGAGAGAGAGAGATAGAATGGTGCTTTTGTGGGAGGCTGATCAACAATTTCCGCATTTAATTATCGGGCACACGGGCAACAAACAACAACGAGTGACAAAAACAACAGCGCAGAATATTATCGCCAAACACTAACAACAACAACAACAATAACAATTATTGCCACCAGAGGGCGTGTTTGTTGTCGTTGTTTTTCATCCTCTGCAGGATTCAGCCAGTTGGTTCGTGGTTCGAAGCGAATCCCGGAGTTATAAATGGGCTTCAATTGCAGTGGATATAGTAGACAAATAGTGGATCACAAGTTCGCCCTCCTTCTGAATTGAATAATCTCACCTCGGAGTGGGCCGCATTCGCCTGCTTTATTTCCTTCATACCTTCGCCAAACACTCCACACCTTTGCTTCGGCGATTGCAACGACGTAATTCGAATGCGAAGTTGCTCTATCACCTCGGCTCACGCTCCTCCTCCTCCTCTCCTTTCGTCCTTGCAACTCACACCCTCCTCCCACTCGCGCCCCCCCCCCCCCTCCCTCTCTATCCGCCCACTGCCGCCGCTTTGTGCTACATTTTAGCCACATTACCGCCCCTCGCGACCCTCGAAATCCCTCCGCCCCTCCCTCTTGAGGCATTGTCGTCGTCGTCTTCGAGGACATTACAAGACCATCGTCTCCCGGCGCAATAAAACGACACTAAGGAGTGCAAAAACAAAACCCAATGACGAAACTATTCACTTTGTGTCGTTGGTTATCGCAAAACTCGTAAAACGCGGGGTCGCGGGACGTCGGATGAAGGCGACGACCGATTTTTTATTAGCGCCTGGCGACCGTTAAAAAACCCGGGGCCTCATCAAAGCAGGACTGAAAACCTCCGTCAGACCAAAGGCGGGAAATCCCAACAACCAACCACAGGAGCCTCCATCGTTCAACCATCAGCATTGGGGCAACAATGTTGATTTTTCCTCGATGACTCAGGGGAGATCAGAAGATGTTGAGGGGATCAAAATATCTTGAGTTTAACAGAAAATGTTGACGAGATCAGAAGTTATTTGAGGAGTGCCATGGTTTGGAGGAGCTTCTGTTGGCGGACGCCCACTTCCTTCTCCTCTCCTCTACCCTCTTGATGACCAAGTAAAGCTCCAACATTTCAAATCCTTCCGGTCATCCATCCCCAACTCCTCTTAATCAACCTCCTTCTCAGTGCCTCCGTCCTGCGGGGAGGCGACGCCAACTAATTTGGATCGAAATGCGTTTGGTAATTAGCCAATTCAAGCGAGAAACCGCGCTCGTCCCCACCGTACCTCGGTCATGCCATTCAACCGATACAAACCGTCCATTTATACATCTCCCATCCTTCCCTTCTTCCTTCCTTCCATACATCCTTCCATCCATCCATTTGATTGATGGCACATGTTGCAGATGGATTATGAATGCGTGCAGGATGCCGATGGAACCGAATCCTCCTCTCTCTTACTCCCTCTCTCTGTCCTTCCACCCCTCCTCCTCTCCTCTCCCTCTCTCCTCTCCTTCAACCCTCCCTCTCTCCTTCCACCCCGCCCTGAATGGGATGCATTTCGGCCCCAGCAGCAGGTGTCACGTCAAGGAGGCTGCTGCGGCTGCCGTAATGAGCTGCCAGAGTCCTCGGAATCGTGGAAATATTTAAATTTCGTAGCCATTTGGTGTTGTGTTTACATCACCCTCCCTCTTCTGTTGTCTGTCTAGCTGTCTGTCTGTGTCTCGCCCGTCTGTCCAAATGAGCCGATCCGCACATAAATGTCCGAATTGTAATTGGACGCAGAGGAGCTTCATCCGGAGAAGCCAGATCAAGCCGACAGCGGTTGGGTGAGGGGAAGGGGGATGAGAGGGGAGAGGGATGAAAGGAGGTAAAATTGTCTCGAGTAACATGACCGACAGCCAAATAGGTTGATTAATCCTGATGACTGCCTCCCACCTTTGTTGAGCTCCTCCAAACATATGCCCAGAACTCATCATTATATCATATCTCTCTCTCTCTCTCTCTCTCTCTCTCTCTCTCTCGTTGCAGGAACGAACTTCATGGGCGTGGCCGTGCACGAGTTCGGCCACTCGCTGGGCCTCGGCCACTCCTCGGACCAGAAGGCCATCATGTACCCCTGGTACCACGGCTACGAGGTCGACGTCAACCTGCCCGACGACGACCGGACCGCGATCCAGGAGCTCTACGGCTCCAAGGAGAAGACCTGGGGCCCCTTCAAGCCGCCCGTGCGCCCCAAGACCACGCCCACGACGACGACGACCACAACAACGACGACGACAATGAGGCCTTTAGTATACTACCCCGAGTACCGGCCGCGCTACCCCTCGTACGATCCCGATCGGGAGCGAGAGCGGGAGAGACCTCGGTACCCGACCCACACCCAGCACAACCACCAGCCGCATCGGCCCCACCGCCACCCGGAGCCGCGCACGACCACCACCACGACGACGACGACGACAACGACGACCACTCCACGACCTCGGCCGCGCCCGAACTACCCCTCGGCGCCCACGAAGCCCTGGCGCCGCTCGCACTCGCACCACCCGGTGACGACGAAGCCGCGCAAGCTGAAGCCCGACAACTGCCACACGACCTACGACGCAATCTCGGTGATCCGACGCGAGCTGTTCATCTTCCGAGGACAGGTGAGTCGCATCCTCTCTCTCTCTCTCTCTGGCACACTAACGCTCTCTTCGGTTTCAGTTCCTCTGGCGCTTCGGTGAGCGCGGCCTCTACCCTGGCTACCCGACGGAGACGCGTCGCCTGTGGACGGCGCTGCCGGAGAACTACACGAAGATCGACGCCGTCTACGTGAACCGCGAGCGCAAGATCGTCTTCTTCATCGGTGAGTTCGACACGATGAGTTCTTCTTCATACCCCAACTAATACACGACTCTTGTCTCCCCCAGGTCGCCACTACTACGTGTTCGACTCGGTGACGCTGGAGCGCGGCTACCCGCAGCCGCTGACGAGCCTCGGCCTGCCGCCGTCGCTGACGCACGTGGACGCCGCCTTCGTGTGGGGCCACAACAACCGCACCTACTTGTTCAGCGGCACCCTGTATTGGCGGCTCGACGAGGACGTCGGCCGGGTGGAGCTCGACTACCCGCGCGACATGGCCATCTGGGCGGGCATCGGGTACAACATCGACGCCGCCTTCCAGTACTCGAACCGCAAGACCTACTTCTTCAAGGGCCTCGGCTACTGGGAGTTCAACGACGACCTCATGGAGGTCGCCCACTCGCGGCCGAAGCTCTCGGCCCGCAAGTGGATGAACTGCCCGCGGCAGGTGAACGAGGTCGACGAGGAGCAGACGTGGACGTCGCCGCTCATCTCGGAGCGCAACGAGACGGCGGCGGGCGGCGACGGCCCGGGCAGCGGAGGGGGGCGGATCGCTTCTTCTCCCCCCCTCCTCCTCCTTCTCTCGCTCGCCCCAGCGCTCCTGCTGCTGCTGCGACGACGATAGGGCGTGTAGCAGTAGTCTTAAGCAGTAGATGTAGATGTAACCACCACACGGACACCGACCTGGACACGGACGAAGACCAGAAACGGAGCCAGGACTCACCAACGACGTTTCGGGCATTTATTTTACGTTTAGGATTTAGGACACCTAGTTGTAGAGCGAGGCGGGGTCGGCGCTGGGAGGGAGGGAGGTAGGGAGGTAGGGATTGATTGGAGGGACCTAGTCGAAGTGGCCTTAGACGACTTCCGGCCGAGGGCGGAAGGCGACGCAAACGAACTACAGAAGGATCTCCGCGTCGTGTCTCCCAGGAAAGCAGAACGAACAAATAGCACATAAATATCGTGGACAAGAGTTAGATATTGACGATAATATTCAACTATTAATATCTTAATACCATTAATATTGATATGAACATTAATTATACAAACCGTAGTAATCATATGAATCGAATAATACGCCTAAACAAACTATAATAATAATCACTAAAAAGCCTAATGATAGAGAAATATATTAATTACAATAAGTCGTCGTAATCAGGATATGTTAACGTAGTTAGAGCTTCTTGGTCAACAGTTTGGTTTGTTTGCTTGCGAGCTGGAAACTCCCGCGATATCAATTATCAGCTCATTAGCCATAGACTCACACACACACTCACACATACACTCACACAGTTGAACGTATTTTTTTAATTTTAACTAAACGCTAAATAAATTAATGTGATATTATATTAATTATTATGATAATGAATTAATGTCAGCAAGAAAATTAAAAGAAGAAGCGAATCCCTGCTTGTGCTTGAGCCTTATTTTGATTATCTGGGAACGAAGACACAACAGACACACAACAATAACAATAACAATAACAATAACAATAACGAGAACGACATCAACAAGACCAACATAAAATAAGTAAATAAATAATTAATTAAATGTATTCACGAAATTGCCTAAAACACCGCGAGGTGTCTCAACGTAGCTTAATAGTATATTATATATATATGTATTAGTGTAGAACCACGCCCCATAATCAATGTAAATTCCGAGATCCATCAAGTTCGCTTTTACTATCATAAATAAATTATCATAAATAAAGTGCTTAAAAATTAAGAAAAAACCCCACTGTTTTATTCTTCTCGCTCTGACGATGACTATGACTCTCACTCACTCGCTCGCTCCGAGAGAGAGAGACCTGAAGGAGGAATCTCTTTGTTCGTTTTCCTGCATGGCAACACCGCTGCAGTGGGTGGCGATGGGTGGCGCCATCTTCTCTTCATCTCCTCATTCGCTCTCCCGCTCTCATGCAGCTATCGTCGCCCTTCTTCGTTTTCTGAGCGCCTGGTGCTCGGAGCAGCGTCGGGTGCCACGCGGCGGCGAAATCGGTCGCCGCTCGCGACCCGAACCCGGCTGGCGAACTTTCGCATTTCGGCACACGACCCCTGCTTGCGATTTCTGGGCGCCTGTTACTCCGAGGTGTTTTTCTCACTTGTCGCCGCCGCGGTGTCTGCGAGCGACGCCGGCAGAACTCGACTCGCAGTCAGCTCGTCTCCGATTCTGGGCGCCTGGTAATTTGGGGCTGCGTCGACGAGGGAATTTTACGTCGCCGTCGCACAGGGTGCGGTTTTTATACCAAAAGGACTCAAAGAAAAGAAGAACCGACCAAAGTTGTTGAGAAACGAAAACTCTTCAGTATTTTTAGTAATAAATATATTTGAATTTATGTGATCTTTTTTCGTTTATAAATATAAATAAATTCCATCAAATTTGAAAACTCCTGAAGAATCTTTATTTCTAACACAATAAATCGATCCTGCTGAGCAAACAAATTACCATTTTATCGTCCTGATTTTCAACACGTCTCAATTTTACACTATAATTTCGGAAATCAATCGAGATATTTGTTGTTTCATTTGCAATATTTATTGTGGTTTTATTCATTAATATTTAATGATAATAATTATTATATTGATTCATGCGTGTTTCCTTAATGTGAATTTCGATTCATGTGTTCAACGTCTTTTCAATTTAGTTAAAATTTGTATTTAGATACATTTTTAATTTGATTGTTTGTGTTTGTTTTCAATATATAAAAAGAACGAAACTGCTCTCAAAAATGATCTCTTGATTATGAATAAAAGTAAAGTAAATTAGAAATTTTCACTCCAACCGCCTTCGGTTCGAGGCCGACTTCCTTCCTTCCTCTCCCGCCAACTGGTCCGCACGGTTTTTAGGGCAGTGTGTACCGAACATAGGGGACCTCGACGTCCTCGCCGTCGGTGTCGTTGCAGCACAGCTCGAACACCAGCGAGCGCTCATGCGGCTCGATGCGCTTCTTGGAGACGCGACGCACCACCTCAGTCATCGGCAACGGCAGGCGCTCCGCACACTTGGCCTTGGGCATGAAGAAGGAGTACAGCATGGAGACGCCCTGCGACAACATGGTGATCTTGAGCTTCTCCTGGTGCTCGAAGTAGTCGAGGAACTCCTGCAGCGTCAACTCGCCCTTGACCTCGAAGCGATCCCAGAGCGTCCACTCCTTGCCGTAGTACTCGTTCTTGGCGGCCCGCACGGGCTCCGAGAAGGCGATGAATGGCAGCGCCAGATTAGCAAATGCGTTCTTGAACTTGGCGAGGTCCTTGTGGCTGCAAAGAAATTTGGCTTTAGTATTAAAGTCGAATTTAGGTCACTTCCAAAACTTACCCCATTATCAATTTAATGACTTCGAGTACTGCGAACCCAGAGACCAAGGAGGTGGTCGTGGCGATGGCGGGGATGATTTTGCCCGCGATCAACTTCGACTTGTGGCGATCGGCTGGGGTGATCTTGTAGTTGGCGGCGCGCAGATTCGACGAGGCCACAATGAAGTCCATGTGGAAGTTGTTGTCGTCGTCCTTCTCGAACTCCAGCGGTGTGATTTTGAAATTCAGCTTGCCCAACGACTGCAACTCGGTGAGAATTCTATTGACGCGATCCTGGTCGACCTCCGAGTCGTCGAAGTTGTTGGCAGGCGCAGCCGCCGCGTTCTCGTTGACTTCAATCTTGACGCCGGAAAGTGGTTTAAATACTGGAACCTTTTGAAAATTGGCAAAACATAATTAAAGACTCATACAGAGAAGAAAGGTGAGGCCAACTCACTTGCACTTGAGCCACCAGATTCGCGACGACGTTGCGATCTCGCACTTGAGGAATGCCATAGACCTCGGCGCGCAGATTCGCTCCAGCGTACACGTAGTCCAAGTGAAGGGGATCGTTGACGTCGAAGACAAGCGGCTCGGGGCAACGCTTGGGTCCGGACCAGAAGGGCTGTCCACTCGAGGTGACCTGGTCGGGTGGGAAGTTGAAGAGCAGCTGTTTGATTTGATTGGCGTACTGCTCCTCCCAGTGGAGTCGGGCCCATTTGACGCAATCGGCGAAATCTTTAGGTTTATCGTCAATCAATGCTTTCTGGAAAATAACAAACAAGTGAAATTCGTATTCGATGCAGTGGGAGAAGAGATACCTTACCTTAACTGACTCCAGAATCTCCAATGGCTGAATTCCGGGCAACTTCACAATGCGTTCGATGAAAGTTGGGTCCGAGATGTACTGCGATGCGTTCTCCGCCGACTGGCGGAAGACGCCTTCGAAGGTGTCGCGTGCCCATTGCAGAGTGTGCTCGATGGCGTTGGGGAAATTCTTGAGGGTGCAGATGGGAATACTCTTCTCTGGGGGATCCTGCGACGAGCTGTACGACTCTGTGGCAAATGGCACAATGACCTGCACGTTGCCCATTGTGCCGAGAGTGCCCGACTCCACCAGGGGAATGCGATTGAAGACACACTTGCGATCCATGTAAATGCGAGCGTCGACGTTGTCCAGAGCATTGGCCACGCCATTCAGCTTTCCGAAGAACTCCTCGGAGAAGACTTTCTCCGTTTCGGTGCCAACGCGCAGCTCGTAAGCAGTGACCTTCACATCGGGATTCATCTTCTTGATGGCCGTAGCTGCAGTTTGTGCCTTCGGTTTCTGGACGTCCTTGGGACGGAACAGGAACTGGCGATTCAAGTTCGACTTCTCAATCAGGTCCATGTCGGTTATGACGATGTCGCCGCTGCCTGTTCCCACACCGATCATGGCGAAGTTCTTCAGCAGCTCGCAGCCAATGGCGCCAGCGCCCACAATGAAATATCTGCAAATTAAAAATTCCTCAGGCTCTAGTATTAATATTAGACAAAATGTGGGCTTACTTGACGTCTCCCAAACGGTCCTGGAAACTCTTTCCGAAAATGGCAATCTGGGCGTCGTAACGCGAGCCCACGGGCTGAGCATCGCTCTCGGCCACGCCGCCCTCGGGCAAACACTCAGTGGCGTCGTAGTAGAGGAACTGCATGATCGGTGTAAACTTGCCACTGCAGGCCTTGAGCACCTCCTGGGCCACCATGCCGCCCATGGCTGCGTCCAAAGGACACGTGTTGCCGCTGCAGATCTTGGCGAAGGTGAGGACGACCTCCTCGTTGACATCGGCATTGCTTGCCTTGCACATCAGCAAGAACCTCTGGGCGTCCTCCTCGTTCCAGGGGCGCGGACTCAGGCCGGTCTCGGCGATGTACTGATGCAGCACAGTGAAGGCTGTGTGCAATGTGGCCGGATGCTCGAATTTGGCAAAGTCGGAAATGAGGAACTCCGGCTCCTTCTCAGCCTGCTCCAAGGGCTTGAAGCTGATCTTCTTGGGCATCTTCACCTGAGTGGCTGTTCCGCCCGAGATGTACTTGCTGAATTTGGTGGTGTCGCCGATGCTGAAGGTGTATGGCCCGAGCACCTTGATCTTGATGGGAGCGCATCCGTTCAGCTCCGTCATGCCCTGCACCTCGGAGAAGGTGACGTGGTCGCCGTCGTTGAGGCCGTGGCGCGTCTCGTCCAGACACGTGATCACGCCCTCCGAGTCGTGTGTGATGCTGGCGATCATGGTGGAGATGGGCTGGGCTCCGTCCTGGTCGTAGACGGTGAAGTTCTCGCCAAAGTCGCAGAAGACCTTCGCGAAGAGGCCGCGCGTCTCGGCGATGATGAGCGCAATGTTGTTGTCGTGCGCGAACTTCGCGATGCGATGCTGCTCGGCGGAGTCGGACGCGGTCAGGACGACGACGCGGAACTGGCGCAAGAAGTCCTCGGTCAGCTCGCCGACGTACGACGTGGTCCGCACATAGTTGTTGAGTTCGGCGAGCTGATCGCACGAGGCCTCGGCGCGGTTCTTCCCAATGTCCGCCTCGGTCAGGTAGAACTGCGAGGACAAGTCGCGGATCTGAGGAGAGAAGGAACAGGTTTTAGGAATAGTCATAGAACAAGGCAGACAATGAAAATTACATCTTAAAAAGGACATGGACATGTTCAGGAGTAATTAATAAGGGTAAAAAGAATCGAAACATACACTTGTCTGACTTTTATCTGTTCCAGGGGAAAATAACCAAACAGCGAATGATTAACCAAGATTAAATCGCTTGGAAACAAGTGTGGGGTCCGTCCATAGAGAAGGTTCGTGCACCAACCGGAGTAGGCAAGTGAATCAATAAAGAGTGTAATTAAATATTGAATACAACATTTGTACTGAGGAATATACTACATATGAACAAAGAAGACGGAAGCGGGGCAGAGTCGGGAAAATCAATGGAGAGGCTATTTTTAGCCTTTAGCATGACCAAGAGACAAACAACAGCCAGAATGCAGTCAAATTTGGAATATTTCGAACGAAGTTGAAATGTAATTTATTCGGACGTTGCCCACACGAAGAAAACAAGAGAAATTTGCGAGTGAGAGATAATGGAACCGATTCATTTTGTTTAGACCGTTACTACCACAAACTCCAACAGGGCTGAAAGGCTGTTGCAACTTGAATGGGCAGGCGGGGAAAGGGGCTGATAACAAGAGGAAGACATCTTTTAAAATTTCGATTAGTCTGTTCGAGTTTTATGACAAATCGATGTAGTTTCTGAAATAAACCGAAAGCAGTCATGGAAATTGGCTCTCTCTCGACCTAACCTCACTTACACATATTTTCTGCGAAAGTAACAAAAATTGTTTGTCATATTCAACAAGACTCTAGTCGCACTCCTCTGTCCCACATTAAGGGGGTGGCGCCGTGTGGTCCAAAGAGCAGCAAAGGCGTTGTCATCTCTTTCACTCCAACTCTGCGAATTCTCTCCATGGGCCGACGACATGATTCATACTTTTGCATAGAGTTTGTTTTTAACATTGCTCCGTCTGTCTGCCCCCCTCGGATATTTTCAGATATTTCTTTTATGCAATTTTTGGCGCCCAATTGCAAGCCATAGACAATGGTTAAACTTCCGAGAATAGTTGAGTACAGCTTGATTGTAAGTTAAAAGATGAAGCGCTCCATGAAAAAGTTCGCAACCGGTCGTGATGCGCCAATGTAAACAGGTCAGGGAACGAAGGCCGGAGTCAATGGCTGGTGTTGAAGTAGGGTTTTACCGAACCAGACTTGCCTAATGCAATGAAATGGACTCAATTCAAGGGAGTCTTTGAAGGAAGAGTTTGAGACCCTAACCTCAAAATCTCCTTTTTCCGCCTTACAAAATATTCCAATTGGAATATGAATATAGGTTCCACAATGGGAAAATAAATAAGAAAATTCCCCACTGCACAAGAAGAAAGCAATAACAAGTGGGGCAACAACAGGGGGGGAGCCAAATGCAAATTATTGATTTTTTATATCAAACCAAACAAACTGTTCCAATTGTATCAAAGACACCAACCCTTAAAGGACAAGGAGTCTATTTAGGGAATTTTCCCACTCACCGTGCAGTTCTGCCTGTCGTGGAGGGTGATCGATTTCACGCCGCCCAATATCACGTTCTTCGCGATTTCCAGGCCCAGGCCGCCGAGCCCGGAGAGTAGAATGTCCGAGTTGGCCATTCGTCGCATGGCATCGTGCCCCAGAACGTACAATTGGCGCGAGTAGAGCGACTCATCGATGTCTCCGGCGGAGCCTCCGGGAGCGCTCACCGAGTTGTTGGCCATTTGTGTTCCTGTTGTTGTTGTGGCTGCTGTTACGCTATTCAAAGAAGCGTTAGACGAAGTCGAGCTGACGGCTGCGGCGGCTTTGGCGCTGCTCTCGTTCACTTTCCTCGCTGGGGTTGTTGTTGATGAATTTGCAGTTGCTGCCGTTGTTGTTCTTGTTGCTGTCGCGGCTTCTTCACTCGTCGACTCCGTGGAGGAAACTTTCTTCTCGTCGTGGCTGCTGTTGGCCAATGCACAAGTCTGACTGATTTTGCCTCGCTCGCTCGACTCCGCCGAGGTGGTTGAAACGGCGAATGTTTCGCTATTGTTGGCGCACTCGTTGTTGGTGCTGCTCCGGCCCGAGCGAGAAGAGGACGACGATACGCTGGAAGACACAGCGGCAGCTACTGTTGTCTCACTACTGCTGCGAGATATCGTTGAGGCGGCTTCCCCTTGCTCCGAGCTTTCTGCGGCAACGACAACGTCAACCGAACCAAGCGATGCAGATTCTGCTGACTGCCCTTGTTGTTGTTGCTGTAGCTGTTGATCGAGATTGTTGTTGGATGTAAGCAGCTTGCGCTTCTTGGCAGCTGGGGGCTCAACGGAGGAGGATGTTTCGATAAACTGGGAACTAGAAGACATCGGGCGGCGGACACCAAGTTAACAGCACTCTGAGTGGATTCCTGAGATTTACATTAAGTGCTCGGGGACTGCGAAGCGTTGGAGCCAAAGTCGTGCTTGAGTCGGGGTGCAGGTTCGGATGCTGATTCGGAACAACTTCGTCCAGCGCTAGAGTCGCGCGGGGAGGAGGCAGCAAGGAACTGGTATCCAGTCGAATCCAGACGACGATAACTGGGGAGCGCGTGTTCGAACTGCGTTGCGACGATCTGGAAAGAGGAAGCAAAAGGAATGCTGTTCATTCAAATGTTCTGGAAGGGCGGACGGACAGACGGCATTTGCATTCGCCCACGTGAGGAGCAGACAGATATTTATCCCGTTTCTACGAACTCTTGGCAAGAACTCAACGGAGCGATGGATTATTCACAAATTGCCAATTAATGTCCAAGACTATTTCACAATACGTCCGCAAGAAGTGCGCAATCAATTTCGCACATCTCTCCACCCTCCAAAATAGTCGGGAGACGTCGTATGTTGGGGTAGCTGTCAACGTTTCGCCTCCGATGTTCCACGAATCCCGGTATTTCGGAATAATTCTGCACACTTTTCAACAATTTCCATGAGGACCAGCAATTATCTACCTTTTTGAGCAAATTTTACAATTTTCCAGCAGAATTTCGGGAACCAAAGCCTTTTGTTCGCTGAATGAAATCACAGAAATGGTTCTCGTCGCTCAGACACAACACACGGCGAGGAATCAACTCGCAAATTACGAACGAAAGCGAAATGTCGCTCGCTTCTGCAGTCTCTTCTTCTCTCTCTCTAACGCACGTCACTCGCTGCTCGTTGTTTCGTTATGGAATCAACAAAAACAACAGCGGCATGCGAAAATTCTTTCAAATAGTTTTATTTTCAAGTCGCCGTCGTATTTTTGCATGTACTAGAACAAGATAGCGATAAGTGCATGAAGTTGCCAAGTATATATGAAGTAGCTCTATCTCTTTCTACGAAATGGGTTTTGCACGTTTTGATGCCGGCAAATGGCAAAAACAAACGTGCGCGAACTTACTGGTCTATCACAGTGGAGTTGCTGGTACGAGGAGTGGTACGATCTATCTAAAGTTGATATGCGATTTGTTAATATATTAGAAATTTATTTCCGTATTTTGCTAATATAACTAATAACAAGCAAATAAAAGGAGTAATCAAAAAAAGACACGAGCGCTCTGCATCATTGTAAACCTATATATAGGAGTAGCAAAGAACACGCTGAACAGCTGACATCGCTGCTACTTGGCAATACTACTAATTTTCCTCATTCTTGACGTCAAGTTAAAACTCGAAATTTTCAATAAAAATCAAAATTTTCAATAAAACTTTTAATAATAGAAATTTTCATTAAAAATCGAAATTTTCAATAAAAATCGAAATTTTCAATAAAAACCGAAATTTTCAATAAAAACCGAAATTTTCAATAGAAATCGAAAATTTTCAATAGAAATCGAAATTTTCAATAGAAATCGAAATTTTCAATAGAAATCGAAATTTTCAATAGAAATCGAAATTTTCAATAGAAATCGAAATTTATCTTTTCAATAGAAATCGAAATTTTCAATAGAAATCGAAATTTTCAATAGAAATCGAAATTTTCAATAGAAATCGAAATTTTCAATAGAAATCGAAATTTTCAATAGAAATCGAAATTTTCAATAGAAATCGAAATTTTCAATAGAAATCGAAATTTTCAATAGAAATCGAAATTTTCAATAGAAATCGAATTTTCAATAGAAATCGAAATTTTCAATAGAAATCGAAATTTTCAATAGAAATCGAAATTTTCAATAGAAATCGAAATTTTCAATAGAAATCGAAATTTTCAATAGAAATCGAAATTTTCAATAGAAATCGAAATTTTCAATAGAAATCGAAATTTTCAATAGAAATCGAAATTTTCAATAGAAATCGAAATTTTCAATAAAAATCGAAATTTTCAATAAAAATCGAAATATTCAATTTTTCCGGCGATCTGTGGCGAGTTTTTCAGGTTGTCAGTTATTTTGAAGCCATCCCTGTTTATGTTACTATTTCCTTATCTTTACGTGTAAACCTTCCCTATTTATTGTTTACGATTTTCGTATTTTTAATTTGAGCAGAAATAATTTTGATTTTTAGAGGCATTTAACAAATTATGAAGTAATATCTCGCCAATACATTCAAAACAAAGCACAACTTGTAGTTGCACATAGTGAATAAAAACACCGAAGGCCCAGAACATGGACGATTTAAATCCCTTGGCCGGCACAGCGCATTTGCTGGAAGAAGTCGACAGTGAGAGAGATTCAGGAGAAAACGTTTCGATTCAATTGCTCAATTGTGTATTTCAGAAAAACTGATGGTCTTGTTGCGCGACGGACGCACGTTAATCGGCTACCTGCGCTCGGTGGATCAGTTCGCCAATCTCGTCCTGCATCGGACCATCGAGCGCATCCATGTGGGCAACGAGTACGGAGACATCCCGCGAGGTGTGTTTATCATCCGAGGCGAGAACGTAGTCCTGCTTGGCGAAATTGTGAGTTTCAACGGGACGGATTCGGGATGAGAAATATAACAAGTATTCGTTGCAGGACCGAGAGAAAGAGTCAAAGTTGCCACTGAAAGAAATCTCTGTGGACGAAATACTGGACGCGCAGCGACGAGAGCAGGAACAGCGCCAGGAGAAACACCGACTCATATCCAAGGCGCTGAAGGAGCGCGGTCTGGCCGTCAACGCAGACATAATTAACGAGGATTTTTGTTGAAGTCGTCCAATATAATTTTATAGTATACTATCTTTCGTAGCAAAGTGATTTATTTGTTTTCAATAGTATTTTTAAGGCTCAAAGCTATACGTTAATGAATATTTTTCAAGCAATCAAAACTGATTTTCTTCAGATCTGGAACAATTTATTAAAATCTTTCTAATGCTAACAGTAAAATATCTCACTTAAAACTAATCAATGAACAATGTTTTCGAAACATTTCTCGTGTGCAATTCATTTGAAATGAATACAAATGCAAAATCATTTCTAGACTTTGCGTATTGTGTTGTGAAATAAATGAAAAGCCTAAAATCTATCACATAACACCCACTCTCATCCCTTTCGCTCCTCCCGGTACGTGTCCGCATTCTCCTCGATTTCGATGTATTTCTCCAATATTTGGAACATCTCCACCTTGGCCTTGATCTTGTGCCGACGCGACAATTGCCGCAAATAGCTTCCGATTGTTTTACAAAAGAAGTCGTCCTCGGTTTTATCGACTCCCCCGCCCATAGCAAGATCTGGAGCGTTCTGTTTCGGTGTCGACGAATTCGCCGGAGTTTTATGCGGAGCCATTGTGTACTGGGTGCTGCCTCCTGTTCCTCCCGAACTATTGAGGAAGGAGATCGGGATGACGTTTCCCGCCACACTGGTGTTCATGCCGGCCTGGTGATGTCGTGGGGTGGCGCCGCCTGTGCTCATGGAGTATTTGACCGCGCTGTTTGCATTCTGGACAGGATGGTGTTCGACGTACTCCTCGTATCCCTCGTGGATGGGGCCATTTACTAAAAATAAGAGTTCATTTAGTATTTGTCTCGGAACAAGAACTCCGGGAACCTACCTTCAACGAACTCTGGGAATCCCTCCTCGCCCTCTGTGGTGTTGGCCACCTCCAGCTTGGGGTCGTATTGGTCCTGTGTTGCCTCGTACATTTCGTCCTCGGACTGGGCTGCGATCTCCGACCTGTTGTGCATTTTGGAGGCCTCGTCGTTGCTGCCGTCCCAACTGCAGTCGAATTTGAATTTCGGCTCGCGGCGACGTTCTCTGCGGAAAATATGGTCGTGAAGTTAATATGTGGGATTTTGCGAAAACACTCGGCACTCACTTTCGTCGGCGCACGAACTTTCGCAGGAAGTCCATGTGCTTGAAGAACTCGCTGTAGCCGAACTCGTACTTCTCGGGCTGCAGGCGCAGCTTCCGCAGCTCGCGCGAATAGCGGTCCCGAATGACGGTCCACCGTCGGCGGGCGTCCACGGCCGACATCTCGACGACGGCGCCGACGGTCTCCCAGAGCTGCTCCTTGCGGTGGGCGAACTTGAAGTCGGGATTCGACGGGTCGTAGAGCTGCGGGGTGGCTTTCACTTTCTCGATTAGCGCGACGTCGGAGGTGTCCATCGGACGATGGTTCGCAGTCATGATTAGCGAGTTCTTTTGTTTTGTCAACGTTTAGATTATTTCCTTTATTACGCGAAAGATAAAGTAGGAAACGAAGATTGTGTTTGTTGTGAAAACAAAACAAAAGACAACAGTTTTTGTTTGTTTGGTAAATTTTGACAATTCTTAAATGCTACGTGAATTTTCTTTTTACGATTTTACGAATTTTAACTGTTGACGTCACGTCTCACGTTTTCGTGTTGCGTAAACCATACAAAATGGCTTCCGTAGTTGGTTGCTATGAAGCGTGAAGTGACTACGTTACGCGATCTCCTACGGATTCCGTGTGACGTTTCATTGTGGAATCAGGGCTGTTCAACGCTAACGGCGTTTGAATCATGTAAGCAACAGCTGTGTTTGGGTATTACTTTAAAATTAAGAAACTGATATTTTGTTGAATGAAAATAGTCTTCACTCTATCAATTCAATTGTAACGTCTTTGTTTTATAATTATAGCTCATTGTCAAATTATTCAAACTTTTATTTGTCAACCGCGCCCTCTCATCATCAATATCATAAAACAATTTTCGAACTGTCAAAAGAGTCAGCAACTCCCTCGAGAATTCACAGGATGACTCATTTATGTATAAACAATTGATAACAGACCACTGCTTTGTTTCCTCCTTGCATTAAAATATTAAACTTCGTAATATCGAAAAACTAGTAGTTAGTACAATGTTCCATTCCCCAATCTAACAATAGGTAATTAAAAGCTGTTATAATAGTGAAATATCCATCGTCAACAGATCACTAATTAACACTTCTTGATATTCTGAAGCGCCCTGTTAAAGGCGGCCGGAACGTTGCTGTCTATTTGACAATTCAGAGAAGTTTGCTCTCTTCACGCAGGTGTACAGCGCAAGGGAAAACGAAAAAGTCGCCATTTTGCTTTTGACTTCTTGAACTACTGTGTGAATTAGCGAGAAGTCTAGTGCCGAAAAATTTTCTCTTGGTTTTTTGCGTACATATTTTGCATTGAAATCGTTGAAATCAATCGCAAAATATAACAAATCACATAGAAAACCGCTTCGTCGACGAAAAGTGTGTGAAATATAGCATGAAGAAAGTGTTTTAGAGCGCGAAAAGAAAATTGTGTGTGTGTGTGACTGAAAATTGGAAGCAATGGAAAATGTCGTTGCCTTCAACAATGAGGTAAGTTGTCTGTTGATGATGAATGGTTGAATGGACCCAATGGACGTTTGCCGGAAATAACGAATCTCTATTGTCTCTAAAAATAATTATCTTTTGTTTTCCTATTTATTGCAAACAAAATGATTTGTTTCCCACTCGCTTAATATTTCGGCATTCTAATCTTCTTTTCTATTCTGGATATGAAATCCTAATCTGAGCTCAAGTGCTTCCACCTCGTTTCTTATCACCACAATTTCGGATTAGCTCAATGTCATTTTGTGTCCCTTTCAATATCATTCCTTCCCTTCCTTCGCTAATCGTATCCCACCACAACGCGTTTTGTTAATTTTCTTTCACTTCTTATTTGCCAAAATTCTGCGGCGTCTCAGTTGCAGCGCTGCATGTAGAAGATGCCCTCATTTTCTTTCGATTGTTCTGTTGCTCTCTTTCCGAGTGCCGCCAGAATTCTCATTCATCTCCTCCCTAATGATCTAACGCAGCGTTGCCAGATCAAATGTTTTCAGAACGTTCTCTCACATCATATTGGTGTTGCCAATTGTACTAGGAATTATGTTGTACTATAGGTTGCTAATGCTTTCCTCACTTGCAATTCCAGCTTTCCGGGCTCTATGATTCCAAGCCGCCTATATCGAAGGCTAAGATGGCGGCGATCACCAAGTCCGCAATGCGAGCCATCAAGTTCTACAAGCACGTCGTGCAGAGTGTCGAGAAGTTCATACTGAAGTGCAAGCCCGAGTACAAGGTGCCCGGCCTGTATGTCATCGACTCGATTGTCCGGCAGTCGCGCCACCAATTCGGCGCCGAGAAGGATGTGTTCGCGCCGCGTTTCGCACGCAACATCAAAGAGACCTTCGCGAATCTGTTCCGCTGTGCGCCCGAGGACAAGAGCCGCATTATACGCGTGCTGAATCTGTGGCAGAAGAACAATGTTTTTGCGCCCGAGGTGATACAGCCCATATTTGATTTGGCCGACCCGAATCACCCCATCTACCAGATGCCACCTGCCGGAGTCTCCAGTGGGAGTGGCCCACCGGGCTTGTCGGACATGTCGGCCACTTCCAATGGCTTGAACGCCTCCGGCATCTCTATGGATATGAGCATGGGCGGAGCCGGAGGTTCTGGACACGGAGGAGGGGTTGATGACAAAATGATGGGGCTACCAGATCTGTCGGTAAGTTCTTTGTTTGGTGCAACTCTTTTAACAAATGTATGCCTCCTGGTTTGGGAACTAATCACATGTATCTCTCTAACAATTTTCTTCATCTCGTTCCTCTTGTCGATCACACTTGCCATTTGCTTCAGAACTTTAAGTCCTTGAGTCATGAAAAGGCTCAGAACATGCTCGGCAACAGCACATTAAGACAATTAGAGCATATGCAACAGTATCTGAAACGGCAGACATCGTCATCAAACCCTGCAACAGTGACATCGTCATCTTCCACCTCGAAATCACGTGATGCACACACGCACAGCACCAACAGCGGCAATTATTGTAATTCCCTTGAGGGTGTTGGCGCCGTTGGTGGTGGTAGTTATGGGGTCGGTGGCGGCATCAGCCACAAAGCTCACAGCGCCGAAACGGGTTATTCGAAGTACAATAAGACCTCGCATGATTTCAATTACGATGTGGACGATGTTGAGGACAGCTCTTCGCCAGCACAGACTTCCAATTTGATAGATGTAATTGAATTAGATTCCCTCCAATAATTCTTCGTATACCATCTCATTTCGTTCTGTTGCAAACCGTTTTGTGTTAATTAAATTTTTGGTTAACATTTGCGATTTGAGAACTTCTTCATACAGAAATACACATTGATAACCATTCCGAACGATTCAATACACAATGTTTTACCTTTCAGAAGGTTATCTATCACCTACTCAAACACTAGGTTTTGTTTTAATTTCATTCGTGTTTTTACACTCCACATTGTTCTTGTATATGTCTCTTGTTTCCACTTGTATTTGTTTATTTTACGTCATAATCTAACTTTTTTTTTTATGGGTGCTAATTGATTGACTTATCTACTCATTAATTTTTGTTATAATGCTTGTTTTTTGCACTTGATACTTTTCTTTAAACATTCAAATTTTTATCGTTATGTAGATTTTAATATTGATTTTTATCTCTGCATTTTAGAATAACAACCTCAAGCAATTGCTGAATGATCCCAATGTTCTACGTCAGTTGCAAACACTGCAGAATTTCCAAAAATTCAGACAGGAAGATAAGCAGCATAAGTTAAACGAGATGCGCATGCAGGAAGAAGCTTTTGAGAAGCATTTACAAAATGTACTTAAAGTATGAATTTCCCGCCATCACTATTGCTTTTCTGAAATAACTCTATAACCACCGTTCTATTGTTCAAATTACAATAAAATTTCTTTCTAGGGCTCCGCTCCTGGTGGCAATGATTCCGCTGATATGAGCAAGGAAGTTGAATTCATTTCGGAGGAACAAAAAATAGAGGTATATTCTTTGGATTTATCTATTTGTTATAAAGCATCTATGTTTTTGCTATTGAACACAGTAAACTGAAATAATTCAATGAACTGCAGAATTCCTATTGATTGATTTTTTATAATGACATTTATATGTCTAATATTTCATTAATTGGTCTGATATATTTAATCAGAAACTGCAACTTGAATAATTTCAGTTTAGTTGTGCTGACGTGCAGTTTGAAAAACGTTGTAAAAAGAAATCTTGGGTGAAAACACATCAGCGCCAATACCATATGTTGTTATACAATAATTCAAAACAAAAAATAATTTAAAAACAATGAACCCTCATGACCGATTTGGATCCACAATGAAGATAATGAAAATAATTGTTCACATATGAACAACGCCTCGAAAAAACACGATTGTCCTAAACAGATTTGAATGAGAAATTATCCACGATATATGATCATCAATTTTTTGTCAACATAAATTCTTTAAACCTTAAATCATAACCCTCAACGATTAGTATAAAAAACCTCAACTATTTTCAAAAGTAAGAAGTCCTAGCCATATGAAACTCATAATTGGTTCATAATCCGTTCAATCAACACAAGAGAATTTATTAACTATTTATTTAAAAACTCCAAATAATTATTAATTTATTGCAATAAAAATATAACTGCGTCGGAATTTCCAACGTTTTTGCCATTAAAAAACGAAAAGGTAAGGAAATTATATGAAATTCCGGGATCTGGTATAACAACGTTTGCGTAGAGAGCTGGTAAGTTATTTTAAACACATTGCTTGATTTAATTACTTCAATTAAAAATGAAAAGTAAACATCCAAGAAATTTGCTCAAAGAAAGTTCGTATCAAATTCGATAATTGAAATAAATGCTGAATGAGTTACAAAACACACACGTCAACACCACGAGACTGCACGACTGCGTTTGGTCGTAAACGAAATATAAGAAATCGTAAAACGAAAACTTAATCTAAAAATCATCATTTATTTTTAGTTTTCGTTTTGCAAAATAAGTTTCATTTCCATTCTATTCATTTTCCTTCCATCCTGTGATATTTTCGACAAACTCCTTTCCCAAAGTTTCCTCCTGACGTTCCTTCCTTCCGCACATCCTCTTCACGTAATTTTTATTTTTGTTATCCAAAATTTTGAACACTCGTTTGCAATCAATCAATCTAGGTTATCAATTTGGATGGAAATGATTCTCGGAGTCCTTCGCCTGACCGTGATCGCTACAAGAGACGTCGGAGCCGGAGTCGTTCACGTTCCAGGGATCGTGGAGGCGGCGGTGGAGGAGGCAGAGATCGCGATCGTCGCCGACGCTCCCGCTCACGATCACGCAGCCGTTCGCCCAGATCGAACCGACGTCGCTCTTCCCGTGAAAGGGATCGCAACGAACGCAGCAATCGTGATAAAGACAAGGAGAAGGATCGCGAGCACGAGCGCGAGAGACGCAAGAAGGGACTTCCGGATCTTAAGAAGGAACACTTGAGCGGTAATTGCTTTGACATTCAATAACATGATTTAAATAATTTCACAATAAATACACTTTTCTATTTTACAGTTGAAGTAACAATTGATCGATCGATAAAAATGTTTCATTCTAAAATTTTACTTTGATTTCGCGAATTTTTCATAGACTGTTTGTTAAAAACCGTTACCAAAAAAATGTTGTTTTCAATTTTTAAAGTTGACTTTAAAGGCTTAAATAATCCGAAGTTCTATAAATATTTGCTACTTATTATTTAAATCGGACTAAATATATTAAATTACATAGAAATATGTATTTTTATCTTTTAATTTAAAAGTATTTAAAATCGCAGTTTCTTTCATTAAAATTCAACAATTTTGTATTGATTTGTATTTCGATCAACATTTCGTTTTGTAACATTTCCAAAAGGATCAATTTTTATTTTAACTAATATGTCTACTTCTATATTTCAGCAATGATGCCGTAGTCAACGTCGACGTTGTGGTGTGTGATTTATTCAGCATAGTTAACGCGTTAACCTTACCATATATAAGGGTTTTTGAGCAAATTTCATAAACTTTTAACATTGCAATGCTTGGATGTAGAATTATTGAATATCTGTATTTTAGATATTTTATATACATAACATACATACATTATAAGGGGGTGGATTCCGCTGGGCTTTTAAGCTAAACTGCGTAGCTTTAAAACCTGTTTTGTAACTAAAGAAGAAGAACAATTTATTTCTTGAAGATGTTCACCTCATTAAATCAAATTTTCGAGCGTCATAATTTAGTCTGAAAAACGTTTTAAATTCGTCGTAAATCCTTGGGTTTATTGCATTTGTGCATATATTATTTCACACAGCAGAGCACAAGTTTTTAAATGATATGATTATCATTTATAAAATCTTGATATTGTATTTCAATAATATTTTTAAGACAAAGATTACATGAGTTGTGCAAAAAGCTCTAGTCGAATAATATTATTACATTGAAATATTGCTGACTTACAACATTTCATTATTTATAAAACTGCACGTCGGCGGATGACTGGTTCATGCTAAAATCTAATGAGATTATTTACATTAAATTAGTGAATAAGAACGGTCTCTCAATATTATAATTGGGTATGTTTTCATTTTAGTATGCAGCACCACGTTGTGGGTTGGCCATCTGTCGAAGCTGGTCTACCAGGAGGAACTGTCTGACACCTTTGGTGAATACGGCGACATCGTGAGCATCGACCAGATTGTACCACGTGGTTGTGCATTTATTGTAATGAACCGGCGGCAGGATGCCCACAAGGCAATGCAAGCGCTGAAGAATCACAAGCTTCAAGGACGCGCCATCACCATCTCCTGGGCTGCAGGAAAGGGTGTGAAGAGCAAAGAGTGGAAAGATTTCTGGGACCTGGAGTTGGGCGTCACCTACATACCGTGGAGCAAGCTAGACGAATCCACTGATTTGGACAACCTCGAGGAGGGCGGCATGTTCGACGAAGACTCGATGCCCTCGTGGATGAAGGACAAGATCAACCACATGAAGAGTATTAAGGAGAAGGGCAGTGATGCCAGCGCAGCGGTGGCGGTGCCACCACCGGGGCTGCTCTTCGGCATCGACACCACGCAGCCGCCGCCAGGACCGCCCGGGCCTCCAAGTGGCCCCCCGCCCATGATGTCCATGGTGCCGGGCCAGTTCTCAATGGCCCCGCCCATGGGAGCCCCGCCTCGTCCCATGATGGGTCCGATGGGCGTGTCGCTCTCGGGCATCCCGATGCCGCCCAACATGGTGCCGGGCATGCCGCCATCGCATCCCATGATGATGGGCGGCATGATGCCTCCCCCAGGCTTCCCGCCCATTCCTGGTGGTGCCGGCCAAATGGACAAGAATCGCTCAGGCCGAGACGGTGGCGGCCCCCTTGCCCCGCCCCTCGGAGCGTTTATGCCGATGGGCCACATGGCTCTGCCGCCCGGAGCAACCCAATTTCCTCCGCCGCCGACCTCGGGACCCGGTGCGCCGCCCGCATCGTCTGGAAATGTGTCGAATGACGATCAAATGGACATCGAAATGGACGAGGACGACGGTCTGCAGCCTCCACCAGCAATCGACTTCAATCTCCCGCCGCCCTTGTTCCCCGGCGGTGGCAACGGGCCTGCTGTGGGCGGCCCACCTGGCGGTGGAGATGGCGGGGAGAGAGCTAACGATTTTGTCCGAGAACGACGAGGTGGTCCCGGAGGCTCGCGATGGGGTGGACGAGGCGGCGGTCCCGACGAGGAACCCGCCGACGGCGGTCAAAACAGGTGGCATGAGAACGGCGGAGGAAACAGTGGCGTGGGCAAATTCGGCGGCAACGGCGGGCCACAAAACTTCGGTGAAAATCGTGGCGGTCGGGGTGGTCCGATGAACATACCTCCCTTGGACCTGAACAATCCGCCCCAGCGACCGGAGTTCATGGATGGTCAGTCCGACTGTTTTATTTTTTTAATATATAAAATTAAAATAAAATTTCTTTGAACAGAGTTTGAGAACCGCGGCCGAGGACCCCGAGCCGGCGGTGGTGGAAATCAAAACGGCGAGTTCTTCCCGAACATGCAGAACCGTTTCAATCAACCAACCAGCTTGCTTCAAATGCGGATTCCGCCGCCAAACCAATTTAACTCCCGCATGGGCGGCCCCCCGATGTTTATGCGCGGCCAAGGTGGCAGCGGCGGACCAGCCGGTGGCAGACAACAAGGACCTGGTACGTAGTAATCATTGCTTTTCCCTGCAACAACGTCTTTAATGTTTCTCTGTTTTAAGGAGGCTTCTTCAATGACCGCCAACAGTTCGATCGTGACGGTGGCCGTGGGGCAGGCGGCGGTCGTGGAGGACGCGGCGGAGGCCGTGGCGGACGCGGAGGCACAAACAACTGGCGCGACGAGCGTGACGAGGAGGACGACGGCATCTTCAAGCGACGCATGGCCGGCGGACCTGGTGGCAATCGATTCCGTGATCGCGACGGCCCCGAAGATCGACACAGTCGCGATCGCGAGCGCGGCGGCAGACGGGGAGGAAATGAGCGCACACCACGTGACCGCAACGACCGCGAACGACGTGACAGCGATCGTGACCGTGGAAACCGCCAGGGAGGAAACAGGCGCAACTCACGAGATGAGCGAAATGCTGATAATGCTTCGTCTGCCCCGGACAGAAAGAGTTCACGCGACAAGGTCGATACAGAAGATGATTGGGATCGTGAACTGGCAGATTACGATGCCAAGAACGCAAACAACAATGCACAAAACCAACAGCAACAGAAACACCAGTCAACATCAACACCAGAAAAGAATCAAAATGAGAACTCAAATGCAAAGTCGGACAACCCACAGTCTAGCATAGCAGAAAATCACGACAGAGACGCTAATCACAAAGAAAATCCAACTCAAAATGTGGACGACAAGAAGAAGGGGGCTCCCCCAGCGGCTGCTGCGCCCGTGGCCGAGAGCACGCCACTCTACGACGAGTTGCCTCCACCAAATACAGCTGCCAAGTCGGTGTCGCCTCCGCAAGCTGTCGAGAAGTCGGAACCAGTTGCTATCCAAGCTCCGCCGCCAGAAGCACCACCAAGTGAAGCTGCTCCCGTTATGACCGAAGCGGCAAAACCCCCAGCAGATGTGCCCGCTGTGCCAGAACCGACCAAGGTTCCCGATGCGCCGGCAAGTGAAGGCGGCGATGCTGGTGCTGCTGCGGCCGAACAAACAAATGAATAGTTCATGGAGCGTCTTAGTTAAATACTATTCTTAATAATAATTATTAATTATTACAAGTAAAATTTACATAAGAGAAGAGATTTGCTAACTTTGTAAAATAATGTGAATTATTTCCTAAAATTAATCCTTAATGTAAAAACCAACGTTCATATAACTTCTATGCAATTCTATTCTGAAATTGATGTCAAACATATGCGCATTTCTGGAATTTCATAAGGTAGATTAGACTGCCAACTTCTGTAGTGGTTATTTAGTTTTCGATATGTATCCTATGTCCTCTGCACGTCTACGAGATGCGCAATTGGCGTAGTATCCATTAGCTATTTTATTTTTTTATGAAAGGAAAATCATGGTCATTTTCCAGTTTAAGACGATTTTTGAAAGAAAATGAACAATGCTGTTTATATTCATGAAATATAAACAAAAAATAGAAAATTACATGATTTTAAATAAAACAGACTGTAGTTAATAATGAAAGAAATCAACATGTTTGTTTTTTCAAAAACCATGTTCTATCATCTGAAACCATTATTCAAAGTAAATAAATTGCGTTTTAATACATCAATTGAATAAAAGGCCGCATGGAAATATCCAATATATAAGTTAAGACACAATATATACAAATATACCTTACGTTAAGATTCTTGAAAATCAACCAGCGAAATTATGTAAACACCATACATTTCATTGTCTCCCGAACATTGCATGAAAGACGAAAGGTCAATCTACTAAACCGCAAATATAGTTTAAAACATCAATTGTTATATTTAATATGGAGAGTTATTAAATTTAACGAAAATATGTAAATCCGAAAACTATTTAAATAAAAACAGAAAACAAATGAATTGTTTTGTTTGGCAAAATGGGGAGAACGAAGGTGGTTTTGTTTTAGGTTTAGGAGCCTAATTTTTTGTTTTAATGAAAACAATGAAAATTAAAGATGAGTGTTAAATTGAAGAGGTAAACTATTTTTTAATTTCTTCATAGTATCACAAAAAAATTACAACGTTAAACCAAACTCTTATATAATAATATAGAAACACCATAGACATAGACTTCATCGCGTCACCGGCATCTGGCTAATGTTTCTGCTCCTTATTTTCGATTTCCTCTAAAGCCTTCAGCATTTGGACATCGCGTTTCTCGCGTAGTTCCCGTATAGCCTGCTGGAGCTCCTCACGATGCCCGAGACTTTCGGGCGGATAGAGCTCTCGCTTGGTCTTGGTCACCCACTCCTCGAAATACGCAGGCTGATTGAAGATGTGAAACATCGCCACCGGAAACGTCATGTACATCGCCATTTTGCATACTTCCAACACCCAGCCTCCCATGTTTCTCTGTGTTTCTGTAAACTATAATTTGATCAACGTATTGGAAAAATATACTTAATTAATTTTACATTAAAAGTTGAAAAATTAAAAAATATTTATGTTTAAATGCTATAGACGTCAAAGTCAGCTGTTCGTCCGGTAGATACATATGTTGTCAGCTACAGTAGCTTTCAAACTGCAAACGGTGCTGCCATGGAAAATTTAAAATTAGATTTTCATAATTTTTTTCATGGAAACTTCAGAATATAATTTTCATGAAAAAAAATAACAAAATTTGATAATTTTCATGAAAAATTCAAATTTCGATAATTTTCATGGAAAATTTAAAATTTTATCATTATCATGAAAAATTCGATCATTTTCATAGAAAAATCAAAATTTTATGATTTTCATGGAAAATTCAAAATTTTATCATCTTCATGGAAAATTCAAAATTTGATCATCTTCATAGCAAACTTCGCAATTGACCAAATAATAATATAGTCGTTTTAAATATTGCTATTTATTCGAATGAAATAATGAGCTGCGTTAGTTGAATCAAACATTAAAGGTAAAAACTTAAATATTATTGTTGAAATAAAAATATAAAATCTTAGGATGTATCATTAAAATATACAACTTATTCAAGTGTTAAATAAAATTTCGAATTTCGAAAAATACAATGTATGAAAAATGCAGCAAAAGGGGGATTTTTGGAATTGCATATATAAAAGGTATTTGTGTGTATAATAAAATAATAATAATATATAATAGAAAGGAAGCAATGAATGTTAAACGAAAAACCGTGCAACGGTTTGAACATAACGCTTGCCAATTTGATAAGAATATCTCTAGAAAGAGGTTTCGCCTGGGTATTCGCTTATGAGTAACTTCTTCGACATCAAGTAGTTCTCCACGTTTTGGAAGTTCTCCTTGTTCGAATCCTTGGCGATGCTGGTGGTGGTGGTTTTTTGAGTTTTTGAGTTTTCAGTGAATGAATTGGTTGGTGTGCTATCGGAAGCATTGGCACTATTGTTGGCCTTTGTGAGCTCTTCCATATCACTTGTTGCAGCACGCTTGCGTGCATTGTTCACAATTATGAAGGGATTTGTGGATAGGCGATTGAAACGGCTGCTGGCTGCTGCAGTTGTTGCCGTTGTTGTTGTAGCAGATTGTTGTTCATCGATTGTGGCCAGTGGTGTGGTGGCGTTGATTGATTTGGACGTAGCTTCGGTAGCAACAGCTTCTTCGGGCTGATTCCCATCCAGGCAATAGAGTAAACTCGGACTCAGTTGCGACTCGTCCAGATCCTCGATCTCGCGCGTGGAATGAAAATCATCGGGTTGACTAGAAAAAGATGAGTCCACCGGACTGGCAGTGAGCACACTTCGACTTAGAAGATATTCTCTAAGAAAAATGCAATCATTGAACGACGGAATCATTTATAATCATTTATGCATGTCCTACTCACTTGAAATTGTTCGTCAGAGCATCGGCCAGAGCATCAGGCTTGGGGTCAGCGCTGTTGCTGTTCGTCGTGTCGGATTCTTCGGGGTTCGCGGATCTACTGGTCTGGGGCAGGAAACTACGCCTGCCGCTACTCTCGGGTCCATCGCGTTGCCGGTGCAAAATCTCTGTGTAGCCATCGAGAGCATCTTCGTTTATGTTCAGCGGCTGAATGGGTTGGAACTCGGCAGCACTCCCAGCCACTGCTGCCACTAATGAGTCCTCGTCCTGCTCTCGAAAGCTGGACAGGTCGGTTTGGTAGATGGTCTGGTTTTGGTCGGACGACCCGCCCAAGGTGTTCGTTAGCATCATGACTGGCTTGCGCGAGCGTGGAGTCATAATCGATTCCTGCAAGAGATGAATCACATTCGCGAATTTATCAGATTTCAGGTCAACTCATGTTGATAAAGACATTAGTCAGCATGCATCACGGAAGTAAACATCAGCTACGACTCACCTGCATAGCTTTGGGCATGCGTTGGGTGGACTTGGTTATCGGCGACATGGAGCGTCTACCAAGCAGCAGCGATGGCGTGCTCGTGATCAGGTCCATGTTTCGATAGACGCTGCTATTCTGCAGCATGTGTTGGTAGGCGCCGGAAGTCCCAGGCAGCTCCGAACTAGAGCTGCCACCTCCGGCCACGAGACTGGCGTCTTCTCCATTATCTACACCATCGATTTCATCCTCGGTCTCGTCGTCGTCCTCTGCATCATCATCGTCATCATCTTCCTCGTCTTCGTCGTCGTCAACGTGATCCTCGGGATCATCTTCGAAGGTATCATCGTCCAGGTCATCATCGTTCTCATGCTCCAGCAGCGGTTCGGCGGCCCCCGGCAGACCAAAGTTCGAGCCACTCGTACCGTCGTCGCTCGAGCGCCGCTTGAGCGTCGACGATACGCTGCGCACCAAGCGCTTGGTCGACTCCGGGGTGCTGAAGGGGAACTTCAGGTTGCCCATGCTCACGCCCTTCATGAGCTTGCGTGTCAGCGACTTGCTCTTGCAGATGGGCGTGATGTTTTGCCCCTCGGCGCCCACCTTGTCCTTCAACATGCGGCTCAAGTTGGGCTCCGACTTGTAGCGCAGCTTGAACTCGCTGGCCGACTGATTGATGGGCGTGCACGGATTCGAGATCTCCTCGACATCCAACAAGTGGTCCTCGTCCCACGCCACCGTCTTCTTCTCGCCTCCACCTCCGGCCCCGCCAACGCCGATGAGGTGTTTGGCGGCTTCGGAGATGATTTTCAGCGGCGTCACACAGCAGTTGGGGTCCAACAGTTGGAAGTGATGCGAGGACGCGTTGGAGACCGAGGAGTTGTGCTGAGGCGTAGCATGGAAGTCGCTGGACGTCTGACGCGACACCGGCGCCGATGTAGACGTCTTGGAGCTCTGCAGAGCGAAACCATCGCTGCTGATTGAGGAGGAGGACGACGACGAGGAGGAGGCGTTAGTCGCTTCACCATCCACTTGGTAGGAGCGCACCAATGAATTGTTCAAGTGGGAGTTCATGAGCAGGGAGGATGAGGAGATGGATTTCTGTAGCGGGTGTTTCTTGATGATGAAGGGCGAGCTGTTAGTCGATGAGTGGGCGGATGATGTCGATGACGATGATGTGATCGAGATGGTGGTGATCGTGGTGGACGAGTGGGAGCCGGTGGACGCAGAAGTAGAGCTGGTCGTCGAAAAATGCGACACGCTGGCCGACGGCGCAGGACTTTGGAAGAGAGCTCGGAGCTTGGGATTTTTGGTATTGGAGAAATTGGGAGTCTAAGGATGAGGAAAGGACGGATCCGATTAGTAAGTCGCAGAGAAAACAACATCATGCTACGCTAACATGCGGTTGATTGTGAAACGTGAACCTACCTCGAAGCCCATCGGCACCGGAACATTTGCACGCTTCGGCGTACGTGACATGATGCCCTTGTGGAAGATGTGCTTCTTAATGGAATCGCCAATCGATTTGGCACTGCGTGTGGCCTCCGAGTTCTTCAAACGATTCATGACGACCAGTTGCAGAGGAGTGCCTGAAGGCAATAAATCCAATTAAATCACAATTAACATATTTCTTTCTTTGCACTTTGTACGAACCTTGTCCGTTTTGCTTGTTGAACTGTTTGATCAGACGCCGCTTCTTCGATGACTCGGGCAGACTTTGAATGTGTGCGTAGAGCTGAGCCAACTCTGTGTCGGTGTTGTTCGCTGTGTGCGCGGCTGCCGTCCTCTCGCGGTCCACAAACGTGTACACTGTGTTCACGGTGGATATGTCCGATATGGAGTCGTCGAGCGTGTGCTCCGGCGACATGGTCTTCTTGCGCTTGCGCTCCAAGAAGTAGGCACGTATGTCGGTGGACAGCTTGGCGGGCACTTCGAAAATCTCCGAGCCCTTCTGAATCATGTACGCGATGATGCTGGACATTTTCTTGGCCACATAGTGCAGAGCCTCGGGCGGCAGGTTGCGCGGGCAAATCAGGTGCGGGGCGAAGAGGGTGGCCAAATTGTCCGGCGACATTTTGTTTTCGTCGGCATGCGAGGCCACCGCATGGAGCATCTCGATAATATCCTGTGTGAGCTGACGGTTTTCGTCCGGCAGTAGAAGCAGCAGAAGCTGCATTGAGTTGAGCAAGTGTTGTTCGCGTTTCAGGCGTTCGGGATTGGGAGTCCTCTTCGACGACGACGACTCAGAAAGATTGACCGAAGTGCCCAGGCACAGTGGCGCTATCTGAAGGTGCGCGGGATAGTGGGCATCAGTCAGCAGCGGCTCGGGCAGATCGGCCAAGTAGCCCTTGAAGACGGTGGCGCAATCGTGCGCCGAATAGCCGCCGCCCTCGAGATCCAGCGGCTTGTCGTTCTGTATTTGCAAACGCAGCTCGTTTTGGCGAGAAGCCGAGCCGGTCTTGCGAAAGAGGCCCTCTTGTGTTAGGTCTGCGAGTGGGAGAAAGTGTGGGTTGAATAACTCCAGAGTCGATCGATTGTATAACTCACTTTTCTCCAGCAGAAGAAACTCTTTGAGCTCTTTGAGGTGAAAGAGAAACCCCGAGTCGATTTGCTGCTGCAGTCCCTCGGTGGGGCTGTTGCCAGCGCTGGCGGAACCCTTGCCATAGGAGGTGCAGGCGCTGCCCACGCCACCCTTGTGCTTCTTCGACATGCGGTTCCATTTCTTCAGCTTGCCCTTGTCTTCGTAGACGATCTCGTGGCAGGGAAGATCAAATCTACGTATGAATGGAGGAGGGTGAGTAAGCCTGTGAACGAGTGGGGATGGGAAACTTACTCATCAGTGTTTAGATCCAACTCGAACGATAGGTGCATGCGCACCAAAGTCTTGAATTTCTCATAGTTCGTGTTGCGCATGCGCGTCGCGATCTCGGCATCGGGAAAATCTCCGATATTCAACGAATCCAAGTCCATCGTGAGTGCGAAGAAGACCTCAACAGGATGTTGGCAACGTAAGCAGCAGCAGCAGGACAATGTTGTTTTTGTACAATACGACGACGCACGTACACAACTACTACTACCAACGATGAAAACAAAAACAATGCCAGCGACAGCAGTAGCAGAGGCAATGTAATATGCTACAACAACAACAACAACAACGACTACAACGTCAACGATAGAGCAACAACAAAGCAGCCAAGTAAAATAAAACGCAACCAGGAAGGCAAACATTCGCTTTGTCATCAATAGCTGAAGGAAATTACTTTTTTCTCTCTCGCTTTTTGATTTTAATCGAAGCTAGTTTCAACGCACTTTTCACTCAATGCCGTAATGATTTCTATCGCAAAACATTCTTAAATGTTTCGTGCACATGTTGAAATAAACGTTTCCTAATTACTTTCAGTAATTATTTCAAAATTAACGTTACAAGTTGGTAAAACAAAAAAATAGAAAATCGAAACGAAACGAAGTCAGAAAAGAAATGCGAGCCAACCGCCTGACATTTTAAAAATGAATTGCTGCGCTTGCAAAATTGTCATCCACAGTTTTAGAAGCACTGTTCCATTCACATAGAAAGGTCATCATAGAATATTACAAGTGAGCTGTATGAGCTACTGTTGTATGAGTTCAGTGCATTAAATTAATCCTCTTAAATTTTGTTCACGATAAATAATTTTGCTTTTATGTGAAATATGATAAATTTTAAAAGTTGTATTAATTATAATATAAACCATATTGAATGAAAATTATGTGTTTAATAAAAAAATGAGTGTTGCGGCCCGAGTGAAGTGAAATACTTCGGTTGAAGTGCAACCCTGCTCAGCAGTTGTCCATTGTGTTTAGTTGCCAAATTCGTTTTCTCTCTCATTCCAAAATGGTCGCCGTCGTTGCTTGAGGTTTTCTGTGCCGAGACAATTTTGCTGCCGTGAAAATTGTGAAAATTACTACAAAATATAAACCGAAAATCATTGAAATTTGTATAAATATAAACCGAAAACGTATGTAAATTGTTAAAACTAGAAATATTGCTTAATAAGTCTGTAAAACGGACTGAAAAAAGAAAATGAAAATTTTGTTCAGAACGTAGAAGAAAGAAAAAATTTGTGTGTCTCGTCTCGTCGTTTTCTGTCGTTCGGTCACAGTTGTCGCCGTTCTCGCTCGCCGCGGGTCTTAAAATTTGATGGATGAAGAAACGCTATTCATGCCATAAATAGTGCTAGACAAAATGAAAAAAATATTTAAAGCCATATTGAGCATATGCAATGTTGGAGAAAAAGTTCAATCAATAGTTGGAAAATTGAAAAGTTCGCAACAGCCGGTTCAAAGACGGCTGCGACGCTGACGTAGGCAGTCAGACGTTAGAGACATTTGACAGTTGCTACGCGGTTCTACGGTTACGTTCGTCCGTCCATTGTAACGACTACTTCGGAGTGTGCAGTGGGCGAATGCGGTATTCGCAACGGTTCGAGCGACCGACTTTCGTCTTCCGTCAATGCGAACGAGTATTCGGAATTTCGCACGCTGGTTTATCGTCGAATCGCCCCCATTCGACGGACAAAATGACATTGAACTCTTCGCCAGTTCTCGCCGTTTTCGTGCGCAGTTGTCTGCGTGCATCGTCGTCGCCTCCCCGCAGCGACAACCCGCATGTCGCTCGTCCGACCGGTTTGCACCCACAACTCCGCCTTGGAATCGGTTGAAAAAACTCTCGCAGATGTCATGAAATTTCGCTCACATCCTCAATGAATGATGCAGGAAGAGAGTGGGGAAATGCATGAAATTCTGTTGAGATCGCGTTCCGTTGCAAATTCCATTGTCGTTGAGTTGTTGGTGTGCTCTTCGTGTCTCGTCTTCCGTCGCTGTCTTTCGCACGCCTCTGGTTACCGGTACCGAGTAATCGCTGTCGGCGGTTGCGTACGAATTCGCTCGTTTATGTTCGCAAAGCGGCCGTCGCTCTGAAGGCAACTGTCATCGGGACGAATCACGAAGTAACCCAACTTGTTCGTTACTTTCCTCGCTTCCAACCCCGAAAAAAAGATATAAACCACATCCCAGCCATCTTTCTGCCGATTCACTCCAACACACCAACTAAATGCTTTACTAATCAAAAATATTCACAAAATTGGAAAATTAAACAAAAATTATGAAAACGAATATCTCTCTCCCAGTTGTTGTTGTTGTTGTTATTGATGTCTACGCATTTTCTTTAATTTGAACGAAACCAATCCGTAACTGAAGTTATATATAGAAGTTGTTCGCATTGAATAACAAATATCAAAGAACGAATTAATTTGTTAATTTTTTATTCTTTCTATTCGTCTCCTATTCATGATTCTCTTTGTTCAGTTATTTGCAGCTAAATGTGCGTGCGTGTGTGTGTGTGCGTGCGTTAAACGAAAGAAACTGAACTATAATTCCATCTCACTCTCGTCGGGGACCGCTGCATTTAACGTGCGCGTCGTTCGTTGATCGTCGCACGAACTGCAATCGATTTGGTTTGATTTGCGTTCGGTGGCGCCTCGTTGCCAATAAAGACGACGGCCTTGTGCGACGCCAACTTACGTACTCGGCCTCCTAGTGTGTCGTTAATAGTCGTACTATCTGTCACTCTTTATCTTGGTCTCCATCTCTCTCTCTCGCACACACTAACTCTGTCGCTTATTAGTCGTTCTCTGATACACTCAGAATCTCGTTTGTTGTTCTGTTCTTTGAATGATGTCGTCGTCGGCGTCGCGCAGACGCGGTGAATTAAATGCTAAGTTGCACATGGACAGGCAACCGACAGTTGCCCGCATCACAGGTACTTGAAACAAAACCACAGATATGATAAAAGAATTAAAAAATACAATACGAAACGGAGAACACGACCTGACAATTGGCTGACCGACAAGAGACCCTCTGAACTGCAACGGTCTATTAACATTCAGCAACTGAACTTATCGCAAGGAGATCCAGTCTGCTTAGTTCTGTCAGAGAATACCTTCTGTATTGTCTCGTCAGTCCTTGTCTTAAAAGTCGTCGGAAGGTCGATGGATTGACCAAAATTGTTGCCGGCAGGATTGGGGATCATCTCATAGACGCATTGTACAAGGATACATTTTATTTCCAAAGTTCCAAAAGTTTTTACTCCATTCTAATAGTGGCTTTGTTGTATTATAGATCCATCCTTGCCAGCTGGAAAGCGCCGCGAAATCGACAACGTTATGAAAAAGGCACGAGCCAACAACACCAATGACTACTGGGATAAGAAACTCATCGAAGCCGAGGAGAAGGATCCGAATCGCTGGCGCCACACAGGATACAAGAAAATGTACATACAGGGCGACAGCAGTTCGGGCGAAAGCGATCGCGAAGGAGCTTTCCGGTACAATTCCACCGGTGGAATAGGAGGAGGGTCGTCTTCGGTCGGCGGAGGCCCGCCGCCCCCACGCTACGGTCGGTCGCGTTCGCGTAGTCGTTCCCGCCTGCGTAAATCGCCTCCACTCTCGCCGCCGATGCGCCGTCGCTCGCCACCGCTGGGAATGGACGGACACAGTCGTCGCATGTCGCCGCCGCCCTCCATGGAGTCGTCATCGCGCGGTCGTCCGCGGTCGCCGCCACCACGGGGTGGAATCCCACCGCGCTCGCCCTCCGACATGGGACGCCGGCCGCTGGGACCCGCCGGCTCACGTCCTCGGTCGCCGCCCGAGCCGCCGATGCGCCGCAACAAATCGCCACGGTCGCCGCTCAGCAGACGACGTTCGCCTCCATCAAATGGTGGCGGTCTGCCGCCGGTCAGTCGCAGACGTTCCCCGCCCCCGGTTAGTGGCAGCTCGTTGCCGCCGAACAAGCGCGGTCAGATCCTGCCCCGTTCGAAGAGACCGCCGTCGCCTCCTCCAAGGGTGAGTAGAAGACCATGCATTCATATTTTCTTTACTAATGTACTTCATGGTCTTGCAGAGTTCGTGTCGCTCGCGTTCCAACAGCTCGGTGAGCAGTTGTTCGGACGACTCGTGTTCGGTTTGCTCGCCCAAACATCGTCATCCAAGATCGCGGTGAGTCCGGGTGGCTTTTCTCATCCATGAAAACATCTTAATAATCTGTTATATTTTTCAGCTCGACGTCCATCGCTCGTGGTCGTGGCCCCGGGGGTCCGAGGTCACCGCCGCCAAAGCCTTCGCGTTCCATGCAATATCGCGGCGGTCCGCCTCCGCCTGGGCACACATCATCGCGTTTGCACGGCCGGCCATCGTCGCCTCCTCCTGCAGTGCGCTCCATCGACAAATATCGGGATGAAAAGGTGAGTGAATACTACATTTCCTTTGTAAATTATTAAAACAATAATGTCTTGTTTGCAGTTGCGTCGCGTAAGTCGTGAACGGAGTCTTGAGCGCATACCCACCGAAGCGCATGGCATGAAAGTCTCGCGGTCCGGCCGTCACTCGCCGCCAGAAGATCCGCGTCTGAAGAATCGTCCTCCAGAGCCCCCAGAGCCCGCCTCGTCCTCCAGTGCAGTGCCAACGAAGAAAAAGAAGAAGGAGAAGGAGGTTTGCATAAGCAGAATTTCAGATTGTCAGTGGTTTTAATTGTAAACGTTGTCCATTTCGCAGATACGCACACGCATTAAAATTGAGGGCGAAAAGAGGAAAAAACACACTGGTTCATCGTCGGAATCCGAAGAATCTGGCGGCTCCGACAGCGAGGGCTCGTTGCCCACATTCACGGCCACGACTCGTTTAACGTTGTCGGAGCGCTTCGGTAAAATGGCACAGTGGAGCATCGACCGCAGCAACATGGAAAACATGCGCATCACGAAAGACTCCGCCGGGGGAGCGCTTAAAGTGATGATCGAAGAAGGGCTCGAATCGCCCCCGCGACGGTACTCGTATTCGCCAGCGCCTGCGGGCCATTTCCCCGAGGAGTTGGCCACAACAGCGCCATCGGGCATGCTGTCGTGGGACGACGTTCGCGTGCGTTACGAATATTACAAAAGTCGTGGTTATTTAAGGGATTTAGATTTAAAGGTACATTTATTTTATGACTAATTCGATTATTTATATTAACTGGACTTTCTCTGCTTGCAGGATTATATTAAATGGGAGGAGTGGTGGTATAAGTATCAGGAGTGGCTGAAACAGGAACGTTATTATGAGTTCTGGGAGCGCCAACAATTGCAAAGGCGTCGTCGTAAGAAGTTGCCAATCGCACAGCGTCTCAATTAAATGTTTATACTGAGTTACTTTAAGCTATTTAGTGTGTTTAGAGACAAAACAAAACGTATTGAACTGACTACTATCGACAGACAGACAGAGAGACTTACATCTACGTAATTTAGAGGAAACGAATTGAAATTATTTGATTTATTTAATCTGTTCTGCAATTTTCCGCATAAGTTTAAATTTAGTTCTGTTCTCACATAATGCATTAGGTCTTTATTCATAGAATTTACGGCGACAACACGAACAACCCATTTTTACACATTAACAATCGCAATATTGTTTTACTGTACTCCTTTTTAAGTTGTATTATTTTTTTATTTTTTTTTTTTGATTATATAATTTGATTTCTCATTTATGCATTATCATGAACATTTATCTCTTTGAGTGACTTTAGCTACTATTGCATTAATTCTGTTGACCATTATTTAACTATACTCTTAATCACGTGTATCGAAAATTGAAATGTATTTATAAATCTATGCTTTTATACATTAAAAATGTATGAAATATTAAATAATAATCGAAAGAGTAATAATAAGTAGTGTTTATAAAAATGGTAATCTTAGGTGTCTTCAAAGTTCAAGTCCAAGATAGTTCCATGGCTAACAAACAGAGGGCGGCTATAGAAATTTGGTATACCAAGAGATGTCGCTGTGAGAAAAGCTCCCGAAAGCTTTCGATGGATGAAGAAAGTTCCAACGATTGACTCCGCCCTTTCGCTTAACTCTTGAAATTTGAATAAAATGCCATTTAAACCCATTACCGTTTATTTTTGAACATGTCATTGGCGAGATTCGCATCATACACACGAATATAAATCAATTTCATTATCGTGCGAGGAATTTAAACGGTTTTTATTGCCAAGAAACTGCTGAATTGACTTGAAACAAGAGAAAATGATTTACATTGAAAGCAAATTAGACTTTTACGATGCGCATTCAAAAAGTTGGCGGAAGAAAGAAGAAACTATCGGAACGGGAGGCGGATGGGGAGATGAGAAAAACAAGAGTGGGCCAAGAGTTGGAGGAAGAATCGAGTCAATTCGATTCGGGGAAGTAATGAAAATTCACAAAGTAGTCGTTTACGATATCAAAGCGCATCGGGAATAAGGAAATCCAGAACGCGGAGGGAGCTCAGAACGATTCAAGTTTCTCCAGAGAATCGATCCTTGGTGAGTTCGTCACTCATTGGGAATGCTAACGAATTCTCACCTGTGGGAGCAAATGAAATGTGAAGATTATTTCGGAATCATCATCATAAAGGAGGCGTGGATTAAAATTACGATCACATACACGGAAGAGAAGAATTGGAATGGAATGAAATGGAGAAGTCGATGAAGAGGAGAAGAAACCTGTGATGGAGAAGGATAATACTTATCCTGTTGATGTCAAAGTAGCGTGTGATTGAAAAATTAAAATTTAATTCTCACATACACTCACGCGTCCATGTCGCCCCCGCTAAGCTGATGAAAAGCTCTACGAATGAGCCGTGGATGGGGTTGGAATTGGTTAGAAACCTGTCACTGGCTGTTGCGAGACCTGTCAATGTTTGTTAACGTTAAAAAATCCTCCACTAATCTTCTGTGCATACGACACGATCCCGTTGCGTTGGCGGTAACCACATATCCCCGTCTCCCTTCCACCCACCACTCTCCCTTCCTCATGTTCGTTCACTCTTCTAAATCTCATCATTCGTCCTTTCCACACTTCCCACCTTTCTTCTCTGTTCCTCCCACCCTTGACTTCTTGCACTGCATCTGCTTTTCCATCTCCGTCTCTTTCTAGCGCTCCTTCCTTATCCCCACCTTTCACTCGAGTATCCTCGAAATATCCTCGTCTGGGGTTTTAACCACAGTCTTTTCTCGTCTCGAGACGACTTCCGTCTGTGTGGGTGTGTGGACGTGTATGTGAGATAGAAAGAGAGAGAGGGAGTGAAAAAATATGCGCAATAATTACATTTTTTAAAATTTTCAATTTATATGCCGTCATATAAATGTGCACAAGATACAACAATATCATGCAACAACAAAACAACCACAATAACAACAGAATACAAATAAAATAACATGCAAAAATAGAAGAACAACATAAAAATAGAACAACAACATACAAATACAACAATAACACAAAAATACAACAACACAAAAATACAATAACATACAAAATACAACAATAACACAAAAACACAACATCATACAAACACAATAGCAACAATATCATCTCCAATATAACAAGAAGAAAAAACTGTCAGTTTATGGAAATCTGTCTGCGAATGTTCGTTGCATTAGGAATAATAATGAAACAGAATAATAATGAAATACAACAATAATGAAATAGAAGGAAATGACGTGGGGAAACGAGTTGAATACGAAAAGGGTGAAAAAGAATAGAATAAAATATCAAGAAAAGAAGATTCAAGATAATAGAAGAAAAGAAACAAATATATAAGGTAGCTTGTGTTTTATTTTGTTATTTCCATTTTTTGTTTACTTAATTTTTATTTAATATTTATTTTTACTTATTTTTTTTCCATTTAATTTTTTTTTTATTTCTATTTTTTTTTATTTTTCGTTTTTAATTTATTTTATTTTAATTTAATTTTTTCTTTTTGTTTAAGGTAAGTTTTCTCAATTTTTAATATATGTATGAAGATTATTTTGGGCAGACATGAAATTTGGGAAGAAGCCTCCAGAGTCGGGGATGAAATGTAAATATCAATTGAAGGTAATTGATGGAAACCTTTAAAGTTAAGAAGATTATCTGAAGAAAAGAAAAAAAGAAATTAAACGAAGAAATTAGGGAAAAGCAGAAACGAAGCGGAGAACAAACAATAGAAGAAAAACTAGGAGGTAGAAAATAAAGTAGATTTGCTTCTCGTAATTAGAAACAATTTACGAAATTCGAAACGTTTGAAAATCAAGGGAAGGAAAAACTTTTCAGCTGCACGTAAATGTTTCTCTCCCTCCCTCTCACTCACTCACTCACTCACTCACTCACTCCCTCTCTCTGTCTTGCTCATTCCATCTATCTCTTGATTCTCGACAAGAGTTTAGTGGATTCTCTTCACATCCGGCCAACGATGCATTCAGTTTCTCTCCTTTTCTCCGTGCACGTTCTGCCTTCTCCTTCTCCTCCTGGTGCTGATCACACAGGACTTGACCAACAACTACGGCACTCACGCACAGACATAGCCACATGCAAACACACACAGACACACGCCCACACGAGCACGAATGCAAAACAAAACGAACGTCAAACCGGAATCGGATCTGAAGTTGATGTGCGAGAGTAGTTGTAGTTGATTTTGTTCTCTTATTGTTTGTCTGCTCGCTTCTTGTCGAAGCTTGAGAAACTTTTTCACAGAGACAGAGAGAGAGAGAGAGGGGGAGAGTTTATTAGAGAGAGGGAGATAGAGTGATGAAGAGAGAGGGTAGTAGGGGGGATAGAGATAACAATAGACAGCATATGTGATATCCACATCTCGATTATCGTCAACATCATCGCGCTCGTTGTCGTCGTCGCCAACTGGGATCTCGATCTGGGTTCCGAGTTCGGACTCTGGGCGAGATTTTCATTCCATCTGCTTCTAAACCTTGACGAAGCAAAAACAAACCAAGGAGCAAAAAACAAAACACGGAGAGGAAAAACACAAAAGGGGGAGAGGAAAAATAATGAAGAGTGGGTGTGGGTGGAAAAAGATGGAATTGAATTTCCATTCGTAGAAGCATGGAAAATGAATTTGAAGAATCGAAAGGACTTTTGTTTACTATTCCGAGGAAACAATCGGACCCAATCAAAGGCTGTGGGGCTTCCTCGATCCTTTCTCGGCCAAGGGCCATGGGCCCTGACCCATTGTCCTCGGAAGTCGAGTCGAGTTCACGGATTCAATCCCATTTCCTAGACCTATTTTTCTATTTCCAAGAACCGAATCTCGTTCCTCAACCCTCTTCTGGTGGGATGTAATCAGACCACCCCTCCACCATCCTAACTGCCCGAGTTTTCTCAATCTCTCGCTCTCCCTCTCTCCCACTCTTATTCTCTTTGTTTGATCCTTTGCCCCCTCGCCCCTTTGCCCTTTCCGACTCTCCAACGATTTCGATTTCCATTAATGATTTCCTCGTAAAAATCGTGCGGCGTTTGATGAATGATACGCATTCCACCCATCTCTCTCACTCTACCTCTCTTTCTCCCTCTAGCACATATGATTCCTTTTCTCCCTCATCTTCCATCATCATCTGGCCTTTGTCGCTTTCTGTCCTGTTCTTTTTGAAGACTGATTCGAAATATCTTTGGGCCAATGAAAACACTTTTCTTTCCCACCAACTAATATATTGGAATCGGCAATAACAACAACACTACTACTAACAACACCTCCTTACATTGTTGTTGTACTTTTCATTGACGTTGACCAAAAAATTCCATTGATATTAACTTTGATTCGCCCAAAGCCAGATCCATGCGACGACTTTTATTACTAGAAATATGTTGTTGTCGTGGTTTTTTGTTGTTATTCTTTTTGTTTTTTTGTATTGGTTGTCTCTTTTCTTCCCTCTTTTATTTCTTTTCCCCCCCTCCATCCTTTGCCTTTGTCCAGATGTCAATGTCGATATCAATTCTAGAGTAAATAAAAAATATGTGCTACAGAGTTGATGTATGGTGCGTATGTATATGTGAGTGAGTTGGTCAAGTGTTTTTGAGTGTGCGTGTGTGTGAGAGAGAGAGCAGGCCATTTGCCTGAGGCTCGTAGACAGACAATATATGACGTATATGAATATATAGAATATATGAAATATTTTTTCGTGTCTCGTCAACTATTTTTATTGGCTTTTGAAACGGATCGCGAACACTGTGGATTTATTTTGTCTCGCCTTCGTTCTCTCTCCTATCGCTCTCTCTCTCGTTTTGAGGACTTTATATAAAAAAGTATTTATTTTACCAACTCTCAAAGGGATCCTTTATTTATTGTTAAACTTACATAAATTCGATGTATGTTTGAGGACATCAGAATATAAATGATTTTTTAGCATTTTACACCACTGTGCACAACAAACAAAGGACCACCAAAAGGTATTCCATCTTCCTCACACTTCATCCTTGATCTCTTTTATTTTGGTGCACAATTTTTACTTTTATCACACATAAAATAACATTGATTTTGTAACTTTTATGAGCAAATAAAAATGCGGTGTCTCTCAGAGTAGGGAAGAGAGAGAGAGAGAGAGAGGGGGAATGAAAGGGAGAGACAAAGTGTGAGAGAGGGAGAATGAGAGTGTGAAAGAGATGGCGTGGAACATGTGGAAAATTCATTTTCAAATAGCAATCAAAGTTGATTGATTACGTGATGATGAAAAGTTTGTCAATCAATGGAGAGAATCCGAGAGACTGTAGGGAGAGGCAAAGAGAGAGAGGATCAGAGTGAGAGAGAGAGTCACCATCTCGAGAAGAAGAAGAGGGAGAACTTAAGTGCGAGCCAATGAAAGAGGTGGGAAAACCAAAGGAGAAAACATGAAAGAATCGTTGCTAGGGAATGAGAAGGAAATTCAACAACAACAAAAGCAACTAGGGAAACAATAAAAACATTGACAACAACAACTCCAACCAATGATCAACCACAGTAAATGAACAACAACAACAAGAACAACAGCAAACGACATCGGCAATCAAAGGAGTCGCAGGAATAAATCGAAAAAGGATTCCTCGAAAGGACTCATTAAGCACGAGTCCGAAGGAAATCGATTCGAACAAAGAAGACCAAGTGATGGAGAATGGAGGAGGACGAAAAGGGGGGAGGAGAAGGAGATCGGAAGAGGGGGAGAGAGAGATAAAGGGCAAGTGAGGAGGAGAAGAGGAGACAGAACCAGATGAAGCGAATGACGATGGACGATGAGATGAGAGGAAGACAGAGATATGCAGGAAGATAATGAATTGCAGGGTTTAAAGGAAGAACGAACAATTGAGCAGCTTAAAGGAATGAGTGCTGAGGGGGGGAAAGAGGAGGCAGATGAGGAGAATGTTGATGAAGCGGGATGATCAAGGACAATGATGAAGAAGGAGGGTGAAATCGCAGGAGGAGGATAAAAACCGAGGGTTGAGGTTGAAGTCGATGAAGTTGATGATGATGAGGGGGGAGGATCGAGAATCGTGTGAAGGAATCGAGAAGAGTTTTTCGTCGAATTCGATTTGTGAGTGCGAGGGACTGGAAAGGAATAAATACACGAGAGAAAGAGAGAGAACGAAAGCAAAAGACTCCTTTAATTTCAATAATGTAAGGAAGGCGAAGCGAAATCAAGGACGATGAACCAAGGACACGACTTCTGGCTAATGAAGTGGGCGATGGGAGAGTTGAAGAAGGAGAGATGGAGAGAGAGAGAGAGAGGAGATGCAGTAGGGAACGAGAGAAGAAAATAATTAAGAAAAAATAAAATGACACTAATGCAAAAATAAAAAATATGAAGAAAAAAAAAATAAAAATAGAAAAAAATAAAGTACAAAAAAGTCACAACACAATAAAATAAGAAAGAAAAGAAATTACAAAATCGAAACAAAATAAAAAATAAAATGAAGACAATATGAAGAAAAATCGAATAGAGAAACATCCAAAGATGAGGAGAAAATCGAGGAATATGGAGTCTGTAGAAGCAGGATAGATGGATCGCGTGTGGACTTTTTGACTCAAGACAAGCACACTCACTCATACTCTCTCACTTACTCTCTCACATACACTCTCGCATGCTCCACACATGCACTCGCACACACTCACATCACGCAACTAATTGCCTCCTGATGAGTTCAACTGCGGATTTCTCGGGAGCTTCTTTTGTTTTTCTTCTTCTTTGTCTTTGTTTTATTTTTCATCCTCCAGCTCTCCTCTCTTCTTCGTCTACGCCAATTTCTCACCCCTTTTGTCTTTCAAGACTCGAGGGCTTCGATGAGAAGAACTTGAGCCTGTGGAGGGTGTGAATTACAACAAAAATAAGGACAACAACAATGGCAACATGATGCTGAGGTCATTATCGTCAACGAAAATTACAACAAGAACGAGAACTTCTGTTACAACAACAACAAAAGAACTATTACAACAAAAACAACTGTATGCCAATCAACAGCAATCGAAGCATCGACAATGAAAATCAAAAGGAGAACAAAAAAAACAACAAAAATAAAGAAGAACAAGAAAAACAATATGTTCGAAAAAAAAAAACAACAATGATAAGAGAAGAACTACAACAACAATGATAACAACAATTACAATAACAAGAAGAACAAGAAAAAGCAGCAACACCAAATAGTTGTAGTTGTTCATTTTTGGACTAATTGAAAGGAATGCTCAATCAATCAAGCAATCAAGGGGGCGTATGAGTAATTAATTGATAGGAAGTGTTCCCCATCCCATGCCACGCCCTTCTCTTTGACTCCCCTTCTCATTCTCGCCCTCTCTTTTTCACTCCCTTTGTCCTTCTGTTTCTCGGCTTCGTTTACTTTGATCAGCGAACGAAACAGCAAAAGGATGCCATGGGCGGGGGGCGAAAGAGAGAGAGAGAGAGAGAGAGGAGACAGAAGACAAGTGATAGGAGAGTGATGATAGAGGCCGAGGGAAAGAGACGACAAGAGAGATCGAACTAATGGAACTTTGTTTAAGTTTTTTCTGTCGTTTTTCGGCAAAGGCGAATAATTACTGCTCCTCGGGCGAGAGAGCAATATGCTTTGAGAGAAAGAGACGAAAAAAAAACAGATGGACTCAAATTGTAAGAGTCAACGAATTTTTTTGCAATTTTTGTTTAATGTTTCCCTTTATGGATTTTTTCACATATTCTCACTTTTCACATTTCCACATTTTTTCTAAGAAAGTTTTTTTGGCCTTTGTGGAAACAGCTTTCAATAATTTTCAAAATTTTATAAAGTTTTAAAAATTTTCTTTCAAAACAATTTTTATTACTTTTTTAGACAGTAAAAAATGTAACAAAATATAAAAAAATGTAAATTTAAAAATTAGTTTGCTTAGAATTTTTAATTAAGAATAACTTTTAATTTCATTTCACCAAGTAATAAAATGATAAAATTCTTTAAAATAACTTTTGCCTCTTATTCTTCCCGCATTATTTTTGCGCTAATGAGGTAAACGAAGAAACTACCTGAGGGCAACATCTTCCTCTCTCGCTTTCTTCGTCCCCTCTCCCTCTACAAACACATCTTGTTACCCTCATGCGGAGACACACGCATACACGTATAAGTCTAAATACACACACGTCAATACATATTCAATCCGCCTGCAGCGAGATTTTTTATCAAACATCAAAATCCAATTATTTCATTTTACAGTCAGGCGACGTCTGTGTGGAAAGGACAAGGAGAGGTAGATAGATGTAGAAAGGTAGGGACGGAAAAAGAGAGAGCGAAATACGTGCGTATCGTGTGTGTCTGTGTGTGTGTGTTGCTCCTGTCAACAATGTCAGCGCGTACATTCGCGACTCTCGACTGTCGTCGAAGGATAAAAGGCGCTCCAGGATTATGGATTATGCCAGGCGTTCCCAAATATTTCGCTGTTGCAATAACAAATAACAACAACACGATGAGTTTGAAAAAAACAATAAGAATAAAGAATTGAAGATAATACTATGCCACAACGAGAGAATCCAAAATTTGCAATATTTTTGATAAAACAATGCAAGGTACAACAATAACAATGAATAATCAGTAACAAAAGGCGGCTGCGATTCATGTTGTTAAAGTACTTGTTGTTATTATTGTTGTTGCTATGGTCTCACATGTTCAAATCTTGTTCAACTACCAAATTATGCTTCACTTTCTCTTACTCAATTTCTCTTACTGTCCCTTTCTTTCTCTCCATCTCTTTTCTCTTTCCATGTCTACGCCTTCTTTTGAATTTTGTATTTATTATTTAAAAATCACGTGGTGATGGTAAAGATCTCCTCCTCTCTCTCTCTCTCTTTGAGAATGCTGTAATGACAACAACGAAGTTCGAGGACTAGACGAAGAAAAACAACAACAACAATAACTGCAAGAACAATATGTGTTCAACAAGGAGTTCAACACGGAAATATCTTAAACTTTAGAAACTTCTGAGGCTACCGGGAGATCGAGGTGAATGGGGGAAGAGAAAAAGGGAGGCAGAATGATAAAGAGGGAGAGAGATGGAGAAAGAGAGTGAGATAGATAGATAGATACAGAGGTAGATATAGTTGGAAAGAGAGAGAGCATCGTATGAGAATATTTTGTATGTGTGCCCCCTAGTGCTGGGAAATTATGAATGGGTTGAAAGCGAATCCATTCTCCTCCTGTAACGAGTGGCAGGTGAGTCCTTTTATATGTCTGTCTGTCCCTCTGTCTATACATCCTTGTGCTTGTCTATTCGTTGGTGTGTGTGTGTGTGTGTGTTCTTCATTCCACCATTTTGTTTATTAACGAGAAGACAAGACGCCTCAAGGATGATGAGAAGGCAGAAGAGGCGAACCAAGAAGCTGACGAGGACGACGAAGACGAGAACGAGAACAATGGAGAGCCAGGTGAGGACGAAGGAGAGGAGGAGGAGGATGAAGCGAAGGATGAAGGGAACAATGAGGAAGAAAAGATGGAAAAATATGAAGACAAAGATGAGGAAGACGATGAAGACAAGGATGTGGTTGTTAAAGACGAAGATGAGGACAAAAATTATGACGAGGATGAAGACGCGATTGAAGACAAAGAAGGAAGACGAAGACGACGATGATGAAGATGATGATAATTCAGGACTCTTGGCTCTCGGCTGTAAAACAAATAAAAAGCGTAGATTTTTTCATTTTTCAAGAACCCAACGACGGCTTGTGAGTCTGTGTAGTGGGTGAATAAGAGAGAGTATGTGTGAGCGAATGAGTAGATGTGTGTGTGCAGATCTACTTATGGAATTAGCAAACTCCTCAGGGCTTCTTCGCAACTTGAACTATAGCCGCCAAGCAAGAGTCTGACTACGGGACTTCTGGATGTCTGTCCATAACGCGTTTTCTTTCTCACTCACCTTCTTTTATTCACTCTGCCTCTCTCTCTCACTCACTCTCTCTCTTCGTCTCCATGTCACTCTCTCCATTTTCCACCCATCGCCCTCCAGCTGTCCTCATTATGTCCTTGTACTTATGTGTGTGTTTTATTTCAAGATAACGCTTATTTGTGTTACTTAGTGAGCACGTGTGGTCGTTGTGTGGATGTGTGTGTGTCTTTAGTAGTAGTGGTTTATTATCGCCTTCTCCCTCTCTTCATCATGTCCCATTCACCTGTCGCTGGTGGTCGTTGTTGTTGTTTTTTCCTTCTGATATCCCCTTAAATATATTTTATTTCTCTTATCTCGTGGGTTTTCATTGTTATTTTTGTTCCACGTTTCCCTTTTATTGTTCTTTTTATATATTATCTCTGTGTTATTATACATATTTTTTTATATTTTATTTTTTTAGGACTACTTTTTATGTTTTTACATGCTTGTGTTTATATTTTTATAGTTTTTAAGGTTTTTTGCCTTATATATGTTTGATGTTTAATTTTATTGCTTTTTTATATTTATTCATTAATTTTGATCTTTTTCTTTATAAAGTACTTTTCACGCTAATATCTCTTATTTCACTTTTTCTTAGTTTTTACCTTCCTTTTTTTACTAATTTATAAAACTTCACTTATTTTAATTATTTTTTAATATATTTTCTTCATATTAATAGCTTTTAGTTATTTTTTCACTCTCGTTGTTAATGCTGGATTTCGTTCTCTATTACCATTGTGTGTATTTTATTTCTATAATAATATTTACAAATCTTTACAATCAATTTCAGTTCATATTCATCGTTCTTTCAATACTCGTTCTTGAAATTAATTGACAAAAGTCAAATAATAAATCGTTGGAATGAAAAATAAATTGAAACTTAACTAAACTGAAAACTAATCTAAGAAATGAAAATAGTTGACAAAATTCAAATGTAAAAAAATGTAACTTAAATAAAAATCTTCAATTTTTTACAAAGAACCGTAGTTTATTTCTTCATTTCAGTTCTGTCTCCCCTTAATCCCTTTTCTCTCTTCGTCTGTTTTGTCTTAACTTTTTCTCATCTTGCCGGAGCCACAAAATCAATGAAGATTTCGTCGATGAACTGAAAAAAGCTCATTACCACTTTTACTTCTCCCTCTTCTCCTTCTTCCACTCCGTCATTCCCTTTCTCTCCCCGAGCGATTCTTCAATTCTTCCTTCCCCTCCCCTGATCAATCGGCGTCCCTCTTCCTTCTCTCCTCCTCATCGTCCTCTCTGCACAAAAGTATGTTTCGATACATAAATGAGGAAAGAGGAGGAAATTTCGCATAATTCCCAAATGCGCCAAGGGGCAAGAAGAAGAAGAAGATGGAGAAGAAAGAAGAGGAGTAAGTAACCGATGAAGAAGAAGATGATGGTTGAGAAGATGAAAATGAGAAAAAAGCTGCCAGAGTTGATGATCCAATGATGATGCTCCTGGAGGAAGGGAGAGGGAACGAGAGAGGTGAGTTGAGAGAGAGAGAGAGAGAGGGAGAGAGAGAGGGAGAAAGAGCTAAACCCCAATCGAACGCGGATTAATATGCAGCTGAATGGAAAGAAAAAGCAGCGGAAACGGACGGAAGCGAGGTAAAAAGTGCAACAACTACGATGGAAACAACAACAACAACAACAGCAATAGCAACAACATGAAGGCAGATCAAGGAGTACAACAAGAAGAAGAAGAAGACAACATGATGAAAGGAAGAATATGATGGGAGATGCAGAAGAAGAAGAAGACGGGACATCATTCGTTCGTGGCTGCTGCGGTTTACATTTCAATTTAAATTTAAATTCAAAGCAGACAAAGAAACGAACCTCAAATAGAAGAGAGGGACAGAGAGAGAAGGAGGGAGGGATGGACAAAAAGGGAGAGAGAGAGGGATGAAGGAAGAGGTCGAAAGAGAGAGGTGAAGTGAGGGAGTGGGAGATGGAACATTGAAATGTAAATAGAAATTGAAAATGCTGGCGCGTAAGTAAAACCGTTAAAACGACGACGAGAGCCTTTTTTTGTTCCTGTTGACTTTCCTGCGTCTGTCCACTGACATCTTTCACCTCTCTTTCTTTCTCTTCTTCCCCTCTTTCTCACTCTCTCTCCTTCCCCTACTTCTCCTTAAGTTCTTCTTCGCCATTAGAATTCGGCGTTTCCATTTCCGCCCGCCTCAAAGTGGCAGCGTGGGAGGAAGAAAGGGACAAGTGCTAAAAAGAGAAGATGGAGAAAAAGAGTAGATAGAGATAAAGAGAAGGTACTGATAAATATAAAGTATATGGAGACAGAATGAAGAAGGAGGGAAGGAAGAGGTCGATGAATTGAGTTCAGTCTTCGTTCAGTCATCAGCGATACGAGAACAAAAACATGTACAACAACAACTGGTCATCGATATACAATAAATACAGCAATAGTAAAAATATCCCCTTTGTCTTTTTTTTAATTTTAACCTTTCATTCGTTTGTGCTTGGGAATCTAAATTTGAAAAATAAAATAATGATGTGGTCTGAAAATGAGAAATGAGCAGAGTGGTCGAGTCAGACAGAAGAGAGGGGGAGAAATTGGCGAACACACTTTTTCCATTACGATAATAAAAGTATGCGTACGCAAATGGACACGAGGACAGTCGCCAGAGCAGCGATAGAGAGATGAGGGAAAGGCGTGAATGTGGTAGTGCCGGAAGGCGTATTCTGAAAATTCAAAAACCTTTTTTTTTTTAGAAAAATCAGAAATACATTTTTTAGAACATTGTTTTTTAATTTTTTTAGAACATTTTTTAAAAAAATTTGTAATTTATGTTTTTTGTATTTGTAAAAATGTTTTACAAGAAGAAGAATTAAAAATCATTTGTATAAAAACCGTCCCTAGTTAGTATCTGAATTTCTCTCCTCACTTCTTCCTTGGACAAATATCCATCTGCTCTTAGTCCAGTTGACATCGACGAGTTCGAGTCGTGCGACGGGACGAAATCCACGAAGAATAAGTAATCAGCGCTGCTGCCGAATCGTAATTGAAGACGAGCGATTTTTTAGTATTCCCTGCATTCCTTCGTTCCTCGGTATCATTCGTCCTAATGCATTCCTCATTTCTCCTCTCTGTCTCACTCTCTCTCTATCTGCCCTCGTCCTCTCTCATTTATTTCTCTCTCCCTCCTACTTTCCCTTCACTTCAACTCTTTCCTCGTCCTTCTTCATTGTCGTTTAGAGTCGTCGTCTCGAGTCCTCAGCTTCCTTTTCTCGAGTCCTTTTTTTCCTAAATTGTCTTCTTCCTCTTTTCGAGTCGTCTTTCTTGTGGTTTGAATTCGTCTTCCTCGTCATGATTTTCTTCGTGGTCTTCGTCGTTGTCTTGAGTCGTCAACTTCGCCCTTGTCCTTCCTCCCACCCATCATCGTCCTGCCGCGGCCTCATTTCACTGTTGACTTTGGGCGACTTTTTTCGGCCCGAAGTTAGGTCTTGGTCTTTCGTCCTTCTTCTTCGTCCTTCCCCAGATCTTCCGTCTTTCTTGGTCCTTGGTCAAGGAGTTAATGTCGAGGTATTTATTTCCATTTAAGTTTTGTTGAATCGGCGCTGTGGCAATATTCATTAAGAATCCGGGCCGAAGTGGAAAAGGAGGAGGAGAATGAAGGGGTGAATGAAGGGGAGGAGGAGAAAATTGTGTGAGGAGACTCCATATTGAAGAGAGAAAGAGATACTCTAAAGTTGTTCTTTATAAAAGGCTGGAAATAGTTGGTCTGTGTAAACAATTCTACTTTGAAAGTTTCAAAAAGGCTTCCACAATATGAGAGGGAGAAGCAGGAAAAGAGCGGGAGAAAGAAGGGAGAGAGAAGAGAGAGAGAAACAAAGAGAGGTCGAGTAAAATAAGGAGAATAGAACAGAAGGTTTAGTGAGAAAAAACATAGTGAGATAGTTCAAGATAGAAGAGAGGATTAGAAAGGTATTCAATTTATTTATCGTTAAAAGGAAATAGTTCAACAATTGATTAAGAGAAATAGAGGGAGATAGAGAAACTTGAGAGGAGGCAATATTGAAGAAGAAGAAGAGGATTCTTCCTCTTAAAAGAAGTGATGAAGAAAGCGAGGAAAGAATCGGTGGAGACAACTTGGAATTTTCTCATGAAGTTTAACGTTTGGAAGAGATATCAAGATCTCTGAAAGGAGATGAATTCTTCAATAACCTTGAAAAATTTACCTTATCCTACCGAAATCGTTCTTCCTCTTTCCAATCAAAACTCTCATTCTCTCTCTGTCTGTTTCTTCTTGTCTCTTATTTACTTCCTCCGAATTTCAACCTTTAGTTCCACAGTTTCTCCTCGAGATCCAATTACCGTAACGACAGCAGCCGAGCAGGGATGCAGCGAAGACACTGCACAGGGCTGCCACCTTGGTTTATTAACAGAATTCATTTTTTTCTTCTGGTAAAATGGAAGGGAAGGAAAATATAATTAAATTAATTAGAGAGATGAACTTGAGAACATTTTCGGCAGAAGCAATCGAAGTTAAGGTGGAGTTTAAAGCAGAATCTCTCAGAGACAAGGGGAACGAAGGAGAGGTGAAAAGAAAAGGACGAAAGAAGATGAAGAAGAAACAGTTCTGTCCGCCATCTTGTTTGCCGCCGTCTTCCTCTTCTTCGCCTTGAACTGCATCTTCATTTTCAATTTCAATTTCATTTTCATTTCCGTGCAAAGTAATTAACGGCTCTCATAAGCAGAAGCAGCGGGTCTCGCTTGAATGCGATCTTGTCTCTCTTTCTCCCACGCCTCTATCTCTCTCTTTCACTCCTTCTCTATCTCTCTTTCACTTGCTCTCTGTCTCTTTCTGCCTCTCTCCCCTTGAGTGGACTCCCAAGGAAGATTCTCAATTAACAGACTTCGCTGCATTTGATTGAGGAAAGTAGTTGGCCTTCTGGGTTTTTTCTCTCTCTCTTTTGCGCACAACTTCCAACCGCCTCCTCCCACGCCCCCAATCGTGCTTTCATTTTACTCTTCCTACTCCCGCTATCCCCTTCTCGCTCCCTCCCTTTCATCACCGCATGGCGTGAGCTTTGTTTCAACTCGAAGTCGATAAGGAGCGAATAGTTTTTGCTCTCTCTCTATCTATCGCTTCTTCTCTCCTTGCTCTTGGGGAATTTCCACTTGATGGTAGTTTTTGTTGTTATTGTCAATGTTATTGTTGTTGTTGTGATTGTTGTTGTATTTTACTGTCGTCTCAATTATTTAATTATCGATTTTAATGTAAAGTGTCGAACGTAATTAACACTCAGCTCTCCGAGTGAAACTGAGTGAGGCGGAGAGTAATTAAGAAGGAGCGAGGGCGTGAGAGAGGGAGATAGCAGTGAGTGTGAGAGGGAGATAGTGAGTGAGTGTTTGGGAAAAAAGTAGTGGAATCTGTGTGTAGACAGAAAAGTGTATTGGCCTGGTATTTAAATGGAGCTGATTATGGATGGCGTCGTCATCTTCGCCTTGGTTTCTTCCATCGTGAGTTGCCTTCTTCTTCTTCTTTTTTCTTACGTATTTTTCTTTTCTTCCCTTGTTCTTCCTCTTCTTCGTTGTCATCTTCCTCGTCGTCCTCCTTGGCTCGGTTGTCGTCGAAGTTCAGAAGCTAATTTCAAAAGTTCCCTTCAGAATTTCTGAAATTAATTCATCCTCAAAGGGAGTCTTCGTCATTTTCATCGCCCAGCTATTACTTCTTCTTCTCCTACAACTACTTCATGTCTTCCTTCTACTACTTGTTCTCATCCCCTTCTCCTACTCGTCCCCTTCTTCGCTTCTCCTCATCTCTTCTTCTCCTTCTTCCTATTTCTTCACCTTCTCCTTCCTTGTCGTGCTTCCAACTTGGGAGTGAAGTTTGTCGCTGGAAGTGTTGCTGAGGGATTAGTTTTTTGCGTAAACTTCTTTTCGTTGTTGTTGTTGTTTCGGTCTATTCTTCATCGTATTATTGTTGTTGTGAAGTTTCTTCTACTTGTTTTTGTTTCTAGTGTTTAAAGTTAATATGGAAAATTTTAACGCTTCGGGGAACTGTTAATGAAATGTGAAATGATGAGAACGGAGCAGCAGCAGCAGAAGCGCAGTCTTTCCGTAGGAGGTAGCAGAAAGCGTAGTAGAAGCGGTAAAAGCTTAATTAGACGGCGAGAGTCGACGTTGGGAACTGACTTCATAACATTATAATTAAACTTATTATACATAAAAGTTCTTTTGATATGAACACAAATTTAACAATAAATAATTATATAAAAAATACAAAAAATTATTTTTCTATTATTTTCTAAAATTCAAAAAATTAAAATTTGAAAAAAAGAGAGAGTTTGGTTCGTCCAAATCCGATCACAACTTTAGCCACAGTGAGTCTGGGAAGTGGACGCAGAAATTTCGAAAAATCGATTTTTGAAAAATTTTTAAGTAGTACTCAGAATCGCTTAAAATCGCGAAATCTCTTCAAATGGCGGAGATATGACGACTTGAAGTTTTCATGTCGAAAATTGACTATGAAATCTGTCTCAGTCGCGATAGAAAGGAGCGGCCGGGTGCAAACGAACGGGGGATCCTCCTCTTTCAGTATCAGTTTGGTTCGTCCAAATCCGATCACAACTTTAGCTACAGTGAGTCGGGAAAGTGGGCCCAGAAAATTATAAAAATTAAAAAAAAAAAAAAAATGAAAATTTTTTAAGTAGTACTCAGAATCGCTTAAAATCGCGAAATCTCTTCAAATGGCGGAGATATGACGACTTGAAGTTTTCATGTCGAAAAAAATACTTTTTCAAAGATATCTTTGTATAAAAAATAAGACTGTTCTTATTTTTTTATTTCATTAACAAATGTTATCGACCCAAAAAGAATTTAAAAAGCAAAAAATATCTTCGATCCTGCCAGGAGTCGAACCTGGAATCTTCTGATCCGTAGTCAGACGCGTTATCCATTGCGCCACAGGACCGGTAAACACTGTCTAGATAATCCCAAATTTCTCTCTCTCGTTTGACATACTCGCTCCCAACATGAACATTTGCATAGGCTTCGTTATGTTTTGTCATCATGAATTGTTATCACATGCTCGATGTGTAAACAAAGTGTAAAAATCGGTCTCTGGTGCTTCACTTGAGCTCTCCTATTGTTATTTTTAGATCGGGTTTCGTTTTGTTTGGCGTTCGTCGTGGTTCTCTTTTCGTTTGCTTTGCTTCTCGTTTCGTTGTTCGTTCTCTTTCGGCGACTTCCGCAGGTGGATTTGTTTCAACACATGCAACAACAATACTTCTCTCTCGAAATTTTCCCGTTCCCATGATATTCTCCAGTGAACTTGACCTCGATCACCTCTTTATATCTCTCTCCAACACCTGTTTTCTATTGACTCTTCTTCTCATAGCTCTACTGCTACTCTTCTCCCACGTCCCACACTCATTATCTCCCTCTCTCTTGATCCCTCTTCTTATCGCTCGGCTGGTCGTTGTTTGTGTTTTTCTTCTCACTTCACGCACAATTGAATAAATTAACAACATTTTCACGTTCTCATTTGTAAATTGATAATTTGATATTGTTTTTTATATTTTAATATCAAACTTAAATAATTGTTATAAAAAAAAAATAATTTACTATTTTTTTTTCAAAAATGTGAATGAAACGTTTTGAATAATATATATTTTTATTATTATCTTAATATTGAAATGTAAAACTAAAATTTGTCGACTTTATTTCATGTTTTAGTTTTATTCCAGATTTTTTCCAATTTTTAAAATTAATTTCACAAATATTCTTGATGGATATTCAAAATAACTCGTTCATAAATTCGTTGCTAGACTGCGATTTATAATAAATATTAATAAAGCGATTTCGTGAGAAAATCTTCTGCATCGATTATGAATGTCGCGAGGAAAATATCGCTCCTCAGCTATCTCTGATCCTCCGCCCACCTCTCTCTATCTATCTCTATATCTACCTCGTGACGCTTCACATTCCAATATTGGGAAATATTTCTCGCTAACAGGGAAATAAATCTTCGGAAAGTGGCACCCAATGAAGATCGAATGGAAGAAGAAGGAAAATAGAAGAGAAGGAAGAGGTGCAGAGCGAGAGAGATGGAGAGTGGAAGGGGTGGATTCTTAGGGGAAGGGGTGAAGTAATGCCTTACTAAATAATGCAAGGTAACAAATTTATTCGGACAAACCTGCAACAGCGAAAGAAGCAGAAGGATCTGCGAAGACGAGGACGAGAAAATTCACTGACAATTTATGTCGAGCCATTTGCTCGAATCCCAGAAGTCGCAGTTCTCAAGGTTCTTCTTTCTCACCCTCTCTCCCTCTCGCCGTGTGTTCCTCTCTTTCTGTCAAACATCGGCGATGCACGCATTTGTTTGCGAAAATATTGCAAGCGATCCAAGTGCCAGGAGCCGAAGCAGCAGAAGCTCAAGCCAATCCAATCGAAAGGGAGTGCGAGTGCGAGTGAGAGAGGTGATGGTGAGAGGAGAGGAGAAAATAGGGGTGAAGAAGATGAGGGATGTAAAGAGATGAGGAAGAAGAAGTTGAAGGTGATGGCGATGTACGTTGAGGAGAAGAAAAGGGGAGGGAGAAAAGTTAAGAGCTGAGAGAGATTGGCTGAGAAGTGGAGAGATGAGATTAGGACGGAGTGAGAAAGAGGGACATGGAAAGGGAGAGAGAGAGAGTCTCAAAGCTGATTCACTGCAGCAGTCGAGGATTTTCAGGATTCAGAGACAAAAACATCGAGTCGAAGCCCACGAAGTCACTGACAATCGACGACGACAACCGCCCGAAACAAGTTGACGAGAGAGAAGAAGAGAAAACAACAGGAATGATATGTACAGAGAAAGACAGAGAAGAACACGGAGATAGAAAGATATAGGGAGAGACAGACAGAGACACAGAGGCAGAGAGAGAGAGAAAGACAGAGAGATGGATACTTTTTTGAAACCCAACGAAGCATTTCATTTGAATCTGATGCGGCAGAAACAGCCACGTGTCCTTCGCAAGCTCTCTCTCTCCTTAGATTTTGTTTCCTTACAATTTTTTAGATTTTCTCCATTTCCCCCCTGTTACTCTACCTCTCTCTCTCTCTCTTCTTCGCTGCATCACTCTTGGTTGGATTGAAGGAGATCTTCGAAACTGAAACTCAAATTCATAAGTTATTCAACCGCTGCAGTTCCTCAAGTCACGGAAGTCACGGCCTCTTGCAGATCGAGTTCTTGCCTTTTCTTCCTTTTTGTTCATCGAATTTCGCATCACTCTTTCTCTCTCTCCATTCCTCCTCCCTTTCTCACTCTACACCTTTTGTACTTGTTCTCATTTTGTTCTAGTTTCGAATTCTCTTTCGTTCCTTATTCTTCTCTTGATTCGACAACTTCTTCCTTTATTTTTTTCGTATGCATGGACTTTTCTGCCACTCTTCTCTTATTCTTCTTCTCCACTCTTCCATTCTTTCACCTTGTCCATCTATCATATCTTCAGTCCAAACTCCACAGGGCACGTTTCGTCCTCGTTTCGATTTCTGCTAAATCTTCGCTCGAGTTATGCTTTCAATTTGTATTTTCTTCGACATTTGATTTGGTTTCTAAAAGTCTTCCTGTTTCTCCTCTGTTTCTTCTTGTTACCTTTTATTCTTCTATTCATTTTGATCACTCTTTCTTTCTTCGATCAGACAAACTAAATTTGAAAAAATTGTTCTGAACAATTCTTGTTCTGGATTTTTAGTGTTTTTCATGACTCGATTTAGGGGATCGAGGTTTTAGAAAATATCACTTATTACTTATATAAAGTATATTAATTGATATTTAATCTAATTTCAGATTAAAACAAAATTTAAATTAAACACGTTTGAAACAAGTGAAAAATAATTGAATTATACATTGAAATAAATATTGAAGCATGTATTGCGGAAAAAATACATACAAAAATATATATGTAAAAAAATATACATGCATACCTATACATATATCAGGCAGAGATGCCTTCCATATTTTTTAACGTTAATAATTTTTGAGCAGAAATTTTCACACTCCATTAAAAGCTCATTTAATTACATTTCTGGCATAAACACGACAGAGTGTCTGTGTGTGTATGTGTGCGTATGAGTGCGAGAGTGTTGGCGTGAGAGTGACACATCTGTATGTATGGGTGGGAATATGCCATGAATATGTATGTGTGTGTTGATGCATCACTTGATGTAAATTCAAGTGCGAAATATTGATAAAATTTCTGATGAAGTTCGGTAGAAAGCGAATGTGTGTTGGTATGTGCTTGTGTATAGGTGTATGTTGATGACGAGGTGCAGGTTTCAGGGTTTGCACAATGATGACAACAACACCAACAACAATGGCACAAAGTGCACTTAAAAGAGGTGAAAAAATCGCTTTTTTGTGTTATTTGTAAATGTTTTTGATATTCACGCGCACTCACACATACGCAGTCATAAAGAGTGGGTTTTTATTTCATTACGTAGTTTTTTATTATGTATTTCTTTATTTTATTTATTTATTTTCTCACTTTGTTTTATAGTTTTATATTTTATATATTTATTTAAATTTTACTTCATAGTTTATTTTTCAACATTTTTTAATGTGGCTTGTGCAAATATTTTTTAAAATAATTTCCATTGTGAAGGGAAAGCAAAAGGAGTTTCGCGTAAATTGAGTTTTCAAGCGTGAAATCGGGTAGAAGGAGAGGGAAGTGTAGTGTGAAAGAGACAGATATAGAGTGAGATGAGAAAGGAGCGGAACCGTGAGGATTAAATGTCGTTTTGAGAAAATTCGGGAGAGTGAAAGTGGGAGAAAGAAAACGAGAGAGATAGAGAACGAGAGAAAGAGAAAGATGGGGGTACCGAGTGAGACAGAGTGATTCCGATCCCGCTGACATTCGACATTTGCCTGCGGGTTTTTGGGCGAAGGAGTGCATTTCCTCTTTCCCTCTTTCTCTGTTCCATTCTTCCACCTATAGTGGTATGCGTGTTCAGGCGTGGCACGTGTCTGAGCATGTGGATGACTGTGCGTGTATGTGTGAGTGTGCGTGTAATTTAATATAATGATAATAAATGTTAAAAGCCTTTTAATGTGAATTGATTAAATGTATTTAATGGAAGTTCCTCCACCATATTGCACAGCTCACTCACACACACAGTCTGTCCCACTCCCACTCTCTCCTTCTCTCTATCTATCTCTTTCTTTCCCTTTCTCCCGATATCGACATATTGCGAACGACATCGAGGCGTGGAGATGGAGGTGTGAAAGAGGCAGAGGGTGATGGGGAAAATTTGCTTACGTCATAAATTTCATTTGTTAAACTACGAAAGAGAAATAACTGAAAAATAAATATTTTAAACACATTTATCGATTTCGCTTCTTTGCATAGGATAATGCGATTTTTTAAAGTGATGACAGAGGGGGGATAGAGAGAAAAAGATAGAAGAAATATTTACAAAATGCAACTAAATAAATCTATATAAATACATCATTTGATTCACTTCGGAACAATTTACATTCATGCAACATTTTCATATAAAACAGAAATCAATACCAAAAAACATCACCAAAATTTATAGAAAAAAAAAACTATCACAAAAATCATTTTCACAATCATCAAGCTTTGAGCTCGCCATTTTGAGATGGACGGACAACATTTTTTGACGGACGGTCGCCATCTTTGGTCGACGTCATGGCGATGACGATGGCTGCGGCATTTGTCCAAAAATATGTCCGCTTCGTCAGACGGAGCTGCTGCGGCTGATGAATGACGAGAGAGAACGAGGAAGAGAAGGAATCGAAAGAGGAGGAGGTGATCGAGGAGAGATGTGGAAGAAGCGAAAAGATCATGAGAGACAGAGTAAACGGATGAAGCAGAAGAAAAGGGGAGGTGGAAGCTGGATAGAAAGAAAATTCCTTATGATGAGATGATCAGGATGCACGAGAGGAAAGGAGGAGAGAGTGACAGAGTCACAGAGAAATCAAGAAAGAGTGAAGAGAAGGAGAGAAAGAGTGAAGTGAGGGAAAGAAATAGAGAGTCTGGGAGTAAAAGAGAGAGAAAATTGGCCGCATGAGGGAAAGAGAGGCCTCGGCGATGACGACGACGACGACGAGGGCAACTGCAGTGCGCAATTTATCAACGCAACGTGTTGACGCGTCGCAGCAATGTTATTTAGTGTGGCAACGCTGACAGCGCACGCACACTAGCACACCCAGTCCTATGCACACTCACACTCACACTCTCCATACAAATTCACACTTCGCAACACATTCACGCACTCCCGAAATTAGGCCATTGAAAATTTATGCGAAAATCTCTCACTGTCTCCGATATCCTCATCCTCAGCTTCTGTCGACCCCCCCCTCTGTTTCTATCTCTCTCACTCCTATTATCTCTTTCATCTTCTCTTTCTCCCTTTCCTTCCCTCTTCCTCTCGATCTCTCCTTCCTTCCATTCTCCTCGTACATCCCTCATCCGGTCGGTCGCATTCGTAATCCGTAATGAGGATCCAAATTTCACACTCCATTCCATCCACCATCCCGCTCTCTCCTCTGCCTCCACTCTTCCGTCTCTTTTCCCCGCTTCACGCCAAAGTGAGCGGAAAATTCAATGCCTCCAGTTTCGCTCGGCGAAATCCTTTCATCGAGGAGCGATTTTAGATTTTAGTTGTTTTCGAGGAATTGGATATAATTCGATCTATCCCTTGTTCTATCTCTATATAAAGAAGTTCTTTTTAAACTATTTTTGAACAAACATTTAAAAAATTCTTAATTCGTTGTGAATTTTTGTAAAATAAACATTTTAAAATTATATTCTTTATAATTTTGTACCTTCCTTTCCACTCGCTCCTTCCTCTTCGCCTTCAGATCCTAAAAGAATAAAAATCTTTTTTTTATGATGCTTCGGTCAATAACTGATAAAGGAGATGCAAATTGGGAAGAAGAAACAAACGATAGAAATTCCCTTTGAAAGAAAGGAGTTGTAGAAAAAGCTATACATAAAAAAATTGAAAAACGTAAATTAGTGTTGAAAAAATCCCCAACTTAAAGAGAAAAAATTTTATGAGAGTATTTCTAAAACAAAATGTAAAAATAAATCTTCTCTTAATAGTTGAAAAAATCTCCATTCAGAGGTAAAAAGAGAGCAACCAAAAAATTTGACACATGAAACACTGAAAGTGCAAAAAAGAATTATTTTCTCCATCAAACACCATCGACGCCAATGGCTTCATGAGTGCAGGACTTGAGGAAGTGATGGAAAGAGAGGGGGAAGAGCAGGAGCTTGTGGTAGATGAGGTGATGAAAGAGACAGAGGAAGAGAGCAACTCTCAATGGCAAAAGGTTTGCGAAGCTGCAACAAAGAGGACGAAAGGATGGGAGTCGAGTGCTTGGTGCCTGATGCTTGGTACCCCATCTCTGTTTCTATCTCGTTCCCCCCACCGGGTGTCTGACGATGGCTTTGATGCCACGGTGGGTGGCACCACCGTCAATGGTGAATGGCAACGAATGGTCCCGATGTCGAAGTCGATGTGGCGTCGGCAATTTAGCTTTGAGAGTGCAGCTGAGTGGAAACTATGGCTTGTTAAGGTGCACAAATGTGTGAAAACTATGAGGACCGTGGTGTCGTCGTCGCCGTCGCCAGTGCCGTCGTCCTCGTCGCCATCGACGTCATCGTCCATCACGTCGATGGCGCGCTTCCGGCGGTGAGATGGAGATATGCCAATGAGCATGAGGGTGATGATGACGATAGGGTGATGAGGATGACGATAACGCCATGGTGATGAGGAGAAGGCCATGATGACGATGGTAAGGCTCTGATGACTACAATATGACCATCATGAAGAGAGATGACGAGAACGTGATGATCTTGGTGTTGATACGGGATAAGGTTCCACTCTCAACGATGGCGATTGCTATTGAGAAGTTTCTGATATTGATAAAGGAAGATTTTCTAACGAAAGTCAGGAAGATGATGGTGTAAAACCAGATGAAGGCGTGAATGGATGAAAGAGAAAGAATTTATTGAAAATGTGAAAAAACGGCAAGGGAGAAAAAATCTATCGACAGCAGTTGTCGATCATGAAGGTAACGACAACGATGATGATGATGATGGAGCAGAAGTCGAGCTCTAGTCACTGCGGTCGATGATGATGGTTCGTGGTATTTTGCTTGAATGGATCCCAAAATGTTGACTAGTTTCATGGTTCACTCCTCCGTTGATTGCTCCTAACAAACGACAACAAAAAACCAATCAAGTGTGAAAAGAATGGGGAGAAAAGGTTGTGAAGGTGGAAAGGTAGTGGTAGAAATAAAAGGGAAGGGTAGGTGAGGGAAATAAAAGGCAAGGTAGAGGTGGGAAATAAAAAGGATACAGGAAATTTACAGAGAACAAAATAAAAATGATGAACTAGGAAGGAAAATGGTAGTGAAAAGTTAACGGAAGTAGAGGAAAACTTGTTAAAAAATATTCATTGTGAAAAATGATTACAAAAAATATATTTCTTCAAGATATGTATATGGGAATAGATGAACAAATACTGAATTTATATAAGGATAAAATAGTGAAATTTTATGGAGGCAAAAAAAGAAGGAAAAATTAAAATTTTCACAATCATAAAAGTTCAAACTTCCACATAACTCTTTGTAAATTTCAAAATTCCATCGTATGAAATTTGCAACTTTTTTCGCACAAGGACCTTTCGTCCTTTGCCTGCGAGGGGGGCGGCTGTGTAAATTGGCGATGAATGCATCCTCATCAATTTCTTTCGACTTCATCACTTCCCATCGACCCCTCTCGTTTCACCAGATCATCTTTCTCTTTTTCTCTTTACACATTTGTATGTCGATCTCCATCTCCCTCTTTCGGTTGATCTCTTTCCCACTCTTGGTCTGCGGTTTTTTCATTTTCCATTCTCTGCAGCTCCTGTCGTCCGGCCAGAAGTTGAGGTTATGTTGAAATTTCCAGCATTTCATGTTTTTGATTGGTTCTTCTTCAAGTTCTACCGATCTCTCTTTTGTTGTTGTCGTTGTTGTAATACAGTCTTTTGTTGGTGTTGTTGTTGCTCAATTGACTTCCATTTTCGTTATGAATGCAATACGAGAGCCAAACAAAAAGAAATATATGCATGTGTATGCGTATGTGTGAGTGTATGTGTGGTTGTGTTTGTATTAAATAAAATCATGATCCCTTCGAAAGGGCAACACTTAATTGCATCCTTAAATCAACTCCATCATTCATTCGAGAAGAGAACAAAAGCAAACCATAAAAAATCTTTTATTTTTGTTTCGGAAATATTGAAAATTGGAAATTTCCCTGACACAAGTGAAGAAGGACAAGAATCGATAGCCCTTCATTAAGTGACGACCGCAACGATGATGAGAGGAGACATCAGTGGCAGGAAGTTGAATAAAAAAATTGAATTATTATTCTTATTTAAATTTTGAACTATGGAACTTCCTTCACCATCATCTTTATTGTGTTATATGAAAGTCATGAAAAAATATTGCGTATTTTTTTAATTTTTAATAATTCATTTTTATTTATTTTTTCTTAGTTCCCACTTTGGTTAATTTCTACTCCTTGTGATCTAATTATTTTTTCATCCATGGTCATCAAGCTGTCTCTTTCCCCTGCCTCTGTCGATCTCTCTTCCTCCTCTGTCTCTCCATCCGCTGACTGAGCTGAGCTGACTTTGTTAATGGCTTCGAACAGGGCCCTCGAGGGAAATGCAAAATTTACACTCATGACCCAGTCGTCAGCTTCTCCCCCAATATTTCTGTCTCTCTATCTATCACACCCGAAATTCCCCTTCCTACCTCCTCCCCCTCTCTCTCACTCATTCCTTCTCTCTCTCTCCCCAATCCATATGCAACAGAATTATGAGGATCCAAATTGAATTCTCCACACATGATGCATTCGGCGAATGGATTCTCCTCCACCGTGGATTCAGAAAGCGGCGGATGCATCGCCGAAGACGATGATGAGCGAGATCGTGATGAAGGTAGCGATGATGATGATGATGATGAGGAGAACCATGTTGCAGCTGATGATGATGACGGTTGGCTAGAAAGGGATCGGAGTAGGCTTTTAGGCGCAGTGCAGCACGAAAGCCGGGGCGCAGCGAAATCACGACGACCGACGGAGGCCGGCAAATGAAACTCATTAGAGGACCGACCGGAGAGAAAGAGATGGAACGAGGGAAGGGTAGAGCAGGCCAGGAAGGGGAGGAAGAGAAAGACAGGATGAAGAGTGAGAAGGATAGCAGAAGGGTAGCGAGATAGAGGAGGCGATTGTGGGAGGGAAAGAAAAGAAGATTCAGGAGTAGCGAGGGGATAAAGGAAGGGCGATTGAAACAAGGGAGAGAAACTGATAGGGAGAAGAAGAGAAAGAGGGTTGCTAGAAAGAGAAGGAGACATTTGCAGTCGGTGCAAGCGGTAAATCATGTCCACATTCATTAAATTGTCAACGTCCTTCGCGGAGTGTCCTTCATTGCATTTGCGGTTAAAAGCGAAACGCGCTGGAAGTGGAACAAAATGCACCACGAGGAGATGAATCGCCCGCACAGTGGGCTGAGAAACGGGTAAAAAGAGAAGGAGAACAATGGTAAATTATGTGAAATCGGAGAGTTCAAATGAATTTGAGTCAAAGAATTCGACATGGAATTAAAAAATGCGGTGTGAAATCGAAGAATTCGAGGTCAAATCAAAGAAATCGCGGTGAAACCAAATGATTTCCATGATGTTCAAACCCATCACAGGGAAAATTCATAACGAGTGAATGCCAAAATCCACCAAATAACCATAGATGGAGCCACCAGAAAATAATACCATGAAAGGGAAATAGTGAAAAATACCACGAAGGGGAGATTTCTCTATTCTCTAAAGCCATGAAGGGAAACTAGTGAAAAGTATCATGAGTGGAAACTATCTCTCGGAAATCTCTCGGATCCAAAACGAAACTAGCCGTATGTAACTGAAACTGTGGTAGAATTAAGTCCTACAGGACACAGACAACCGCATTTCGTTGCCTACATTACTACGATAAATAATTCAATGAATGGACCGAACATTTTCAATCGAACATCAATGGAACCCCCAACTACCTCACGTCCTCGTGAATCTGAATCGAACGCCGGGTCGAGGCCACCATCGTTGATATTGGTTTTCTCTCTCTCTCTCTCTATTCGATCGCTCGCTTGGTCGCATCGACGCAAATTAAATTCTGCGTATTTTGTTCTAATTCGCTCCGCTGGATGGCGTTGTTGACTGCGCCGAGGCCGTTGCCGATGGCTCCGATTGCCGAGTTCTGTATTCGGATCCCACCAGCTCAGGCCAGGTGGGGGGCGGTGGTGGAGAGGTGAAGACGGAGGTCCTGTCACATTACTTCATTTCGCATTGCGAAAGGCGAAACATTTGCAATCTCTCGCTCTGTCCCGCTTGCTCTTGGCTTTTGTTACCCCACACCTTGTTCCCCTCTCTCCCTCTTTTCGATCCAAATGACCTGTCGATAGAGGAGAATCGAATTGTGTCCCAGCTCCAAGGCCTGTTGACAGCCCTGATCCCCGATCCCTGGCAAAGAGAAAGCGTTCAGCGAGAGAGAGAGAGCGACAGACGGAGTGTGATAGAGAGAGATGGGTGCTGATGGGGTTTCGTAATAATGTTTCATCATTGATTTGTCAAACAGATACATTTTGGTCTGTAATTGCGAATGTTCAGCGAAACAAGGCTATTGTTGTTGTTTTTGTTGTAATTGGATCTGATGATCTTGTTGTAGTTATTGTTATTTTTGCCATAGAACGTTGTGTTGTTGTCTCTGTCATTTGACATTCCGAAAATGCTCCACAAAATTTTGACAATAAATTTCGTTTGATAATTTAGTGGAAAATTCGGGAGACCAGACACGAGGGAAATGGAATTGATATATTGAGAGAGGCATCAAGTGAGAAAGAGAGAGAGAGGTAAAGAGCGACAGAGAGAGAGAGGAGACAATTTGGAATGGGATTTCAGAAATACATGTCAATATTTGTTTGATGATAGGCCAATTGAAAAGACCTCTTTGGAAAACGAGAGAAATAATCAATTTATGGCATATGAGGGCTTCTGGTGGTCATGAAAGAAGTTAGTGTGGACATGATGGGTTAATCATGGTATAAGTAGGGTCTGAAAATGGTATTGCGTGAATCTTGGAATTAGTCAAAATCTTCATAACTTGACTTTACCACAAGAGTTTTTCCTCTTCCTCTAGATGAACTATTTCCACTCTTTCCATCCTGAAAACTTGGCACGAAAAGGCCGACAGTAGAAAAATGCAAATAAGAAATGGCGGCAAATGTAAGTTTATGGTTTGATTTATTAAACATCGGAACACGAGATACTTAATAACTTTAACAGCAACCACTTAGCAAGAAGAACAGCTCTCCTTCTCTCTCTCCCTTACAACTAGCTCTCCATCTCTCTTGCAACTAGCTCTTCTCTACTCCGACTACCACACAACCAACTGCCAAGTAGACGAATAGTAGCCGAAGAGGAGACGGAGGTGAAAGTGGAGAAGATGGCAAGTGGTGTGAGATGGACGCCAATAACTCTCCATAGACAGACACGGCCAGAAGGAGCAGAAAGGAAGGAAGAACGGATTACGAAGTGGAGATTCTTCCTCTTCCAGCTGAAGAAGAGGAGAATAGAGTGAGAGAATCGAAGAACTGAACGAGACCAGAACTCACTGCGGTCGGGTTCGGTTCGGTTTGGTTCGTGGATCTTTTGCAACGAGGGACGAAAACCACTTTTTGAAAAATGCAACAGAAAAGAGAACAGACAACAAAAAACTGCGAACAAGGATGAGGAGGAAAATCCTGGCCTGATGAAGGGACCATCGAAAGATCAGGAAGTGGAAGAAGTTGGTGGTGAAAATGGTAATGACAGAAGAGAGGGGAAAAGTCGAACGACTAAAGACTGGGAATCTGAGACGAAGAGGCTGCCAGTGGTAGATGAGATGAGAGAAAGACAGAAGGAGAAAAGCTGAGAAGGAAGTGATTTTGGATCGGAAGACAGGGATAGGAAAGGACTAGAGGTAGAGGAAAGGAGAAGAATTGGATTGGACGAATAACTGGAGGATTGAAGAAGAAGAAAGGCAAAAACCGCAGCAGTCCATGGGGGGAATCATCACTAGTCACGGGATGTTCCACGGAAGACGCAACAAAGGAGAAGCCAACGTTGTTTTTGTATCCTACATACATATCATGTATCTATGTATCGTGTATACTCTGTCTACAGATGATGGTAGTTGGCCAACAACGGGATTTTGTCTTCTATGATAAAATATTAAAAACTCATGTTTAAGGAAGAGAAAGAATGAGAGACAAAAAAATGAACGCAAAAAACTACGCAAGATAATGGAGAGAATATAAAACTATAGTGAGAGAAAAAAACTGTAAAGAGAAAGAGAAAAAGAAGAAGAGAAAACCCAAAAAGAAAAGGCAAAAAATCAGAAAGAAAGATCGTAGAAAAAAGTGATGGGAAATATACACAGTTTCGTTGAAAACGGAACGAGATGAGAAAGGGAGACGGAGTCGTAACCGCAGCCTGAGAATTCGTTATCATTGCTCCTCGGACCTGAAGGAGGAAACGAGAGAACGAGATGAAAAGGGATGCACCGACGAAATTGGCTTAAGTTTTGGCAGAGCTCGTTTCGTTTCGACGACGTGGTCCATGTGGACCGAGTGTCAACTGAGTGAGAAGAAGAGAGGGAGAAGCGAGAGAGAAGGATTGAGGAAAACGTTGAAAGTAAAGTTGAGGATGTAAAAGGTTAAAGAGATCTGTAGTTCGACAAAAAATTAGGAAATAAAGAAGATAATGAAGGGGTAAAAATCATGAGATCAAGATAATGAGAGAAAGGGATGAGGGTGAGGAATTGGGATTTGGTACATAAAAATCTACAAAAGTGATAGATCTCCATACTCTATAAGCAAAAATGGAAAAAACTCAAAGTGTCGAACATAGTTGGCAACTCCTAAGTGAAGTGAACTAAGAACTCGAACTCCTTCGATGGCAACACTAAACAGGATGTAACGCTAAATCCCGAAACTCAAACTGAAATCCTCTGTTGACAGTTGACGGCTGAAATATTTATTAAATATCAGCTTAATGCTTGAAAAGCAAAGAGCACGAAGGATAACGAGTCGAAGCAAAGGACATCGCATCGATACGATAGAAGGATACCGAGGGAATACCAAGGGATGGAAAGAATTAGGGAAGATGGAGAAAGCTGGCGAGATGGAGAGACTGAGGGGAGAAGACGAAAACTGATGGGATCGGGAAAGCGAGCGAGAAGTTCCAGGACTCTCCAAATAGGATATCAACGCCTTCTTCCCATCTCTCTACACAGTTCCCTCTTTGATTTAATTGAGTGGTTTTTTCTCATTACTAATTGTGGAGCGGATGATAATGGATAGGGTTGATTTTGCTTCGGTGAATGCTATTGATATTCATCGCCAAATATACTAGTTATAATAACTAGACCATACTATTAATATATAATTTACTATTCTCTTATCCTTAACCTACTCCTACACTGTATATATTACAATACATCAAGTCATGGAACCCTAACCTGAACCCATGATTTCCTAGCACATCTTGCCTTTTGATGTCTCTTCCTGAAACCCCTCGACTCGCTTCGGTTTCGTCCTCTCCTGCGGCTCCGAACGCGCTGGTTTTCCGAATCCGTCAGCCATCCACTGGCTCCACCGTGCTTTCGGCTACGGCTTCGTCCTCGTCATCCTTTCGGCTTCGTCCTGGTCGCCCTGGCCTCGAGTAGGATAAGAAAATTTCATTTCGCCAATTACTTGCATCAAAGTAGCAGGCTAATTGACTCTGATGCGCATAATGAAAGAAGTCTCGTCGACCCAGGAGCGGAGGGGAGCGAAACCGAGAGACGCGAGGGGGAGCGAAAGAGAAACCTAGACATCGAGCCGCTGGGAGACAACGAGGGACTAGAGGGAAGACACAAAGAGAAAAGGAGACGAAGCGGAATAGACGAAGAGGAGGACGCAGCACGTGCATTGCGGTAGGTTGGCAACCCTAACTGCCTTTGGGGAGCTCCGGCAACGATGCCGGGATCCGGATCCCTCGGTTCGAGGTGGTGGCAACAGCCACCGTGGTTCGGCTGTCAACGTCTTAAGGGATATTTTACATTTTAATGTTATTAGCGCGTTGTGTTTAGTGCCCTCCTTCTCTATCGTCCTCCCTCCCTCTCTCTCTTTCTGTCGCTCTCCATCTCCGTCTGCTGATCCTTTTCTCACTCACTTCATCTTCTATTCTTCTACTTGCCATTGGCTTGAATTTTTAATGCCCCGAGAGTCCTCGCGATGGAAAATGGATTTCGGTCCGCATTTTTTTCCTGCTCCGACTTCGGGTTTTGTCCTCGGGGTTTTGGCTTAAATGCATATTTATCTGTATTGTATTTGGATTTGTGGGAAAAACCGAGGATTTCGTGCGGATAGAGGACTTCTTGTTGTTGTTGTGGTAAGGGATTCTTTGGTGCGCCAAGAGAGAGAGAAAAGTTAAGTTTTGTTGTAAAAAAGTCATCGGATACAATTTTAATTTTTATTTCCCTCATAGGTGTCGTTTGCGAAACAAACTAAAGGAAGTTTGGATCGTGGACAGAGGGAGAAGAGGATGGTAGAGGTTGGTTAAGGATGATGTCCTTAATTAGTGGAAACTCGAAGAAATCTAAAATTTTTAACCGTATTTTGTAAGGAGAAAATAAAATAAAAATAAAATTTATTTGCGAGGTTTTATTTTACGTTGAGTATAAATTGATGAAAAGGAATCTATAGAGACAATATTTAATACAGTATTTCCTCTTTCTTTCTCTCACTCTCTCTCTTCGATTGGTTCCTTTCTATCCTTTGAAATCGGTACCATTTCTATAAAGTTCTTTCTTAAATTTCAAACATCTTCTCGCAGTTCTTCCCCTTAATCGAATCCACTGTGCAGCGATTAAATTTCCTTCTACTCGACCACAACAATAAATAGTTGTGCCTTCCTCGCAACAACTACCAACAAACATTAACAAACAACAACAACTTCAACAAACAACAACAACTCTAACACACAACAAAAACTATCTGCAAGAACAACAAACTCGAAACTAAACTTCATTCAGCTGCAACGACGAAACGTCGAAAAAACAAATGCAAAATCAATTGAAATGACTCGAAATTCGATGCCGAGCGTAAAAAGGCCAGATGTGCGTATGAGCGAAAGAGATAGAGAAGAAGAAAGTGAGAGAGAGAGAGAGAAAAAGAGAGGGCGCGAACTTTTGCCAGTTTCAAATGAGTTCCGCAGCCAAAACGAAATTAAATGAAACGACGACACAAGGATTCACGATCGGGTTGAGTTCGTTGCGATTCGAGTTGAGTCGATTCGATTCGATTTGCTTTGGTTCGATTCCGATGTCCAAATCGAAAGGAGTCTGAAGAGAATGAGAGTCAGGTGAAGTAAAGGGAGAATGTTTTGAAGATAAAGGCTATATAAGATATTGGCATAGTTATCATACAGTAGGTTAATATCTAGTTATATTATAGGAATAATATATTGTTTGGTAATATATAGTTTGGTATGAAGACCATAGACTCTTTGATATTCGACTCAATAGACAAATGCACTCTCATCTTCTTCAATTCTCAAATTCTCACTACAATCTCTTTCACTCAGATCTCACTCACTCTTGCTCCCTCATTTTTCTCTTCCTTATTCTTCTCTCCTTCACTTTTCTCTCCCTCACCTTCCTCTCCCTCACTCTTCTATCTCTTTCTTTGCAAACTTCTCGGTTTTCTTGAGAATTTCGCAAAAGTTTTACGTTCACTGATTTTCCATTAGAATTCAATTTACCGACACATTTTCGTGATATTAAAATAGTTTATTTAAGACACTATCAAAACAACAACAACAAGAGAAATAATAGAAATACATAATAATATTAACAACAACAATAAGATTGACAACAAAAGCAACAACAATAATATCAACAACAATATCAAAATCAACAGCAACATCAAACGAATCGAAGCAAAATCCGTTGACAAATAAAGCAATAGAAGACGATGTAGAAGAAGGAGAAGAGCTCAAGCGCGATGAGGTGAAGAAAGAGAAAGAAAACAAAATAAAAGGAAGATCTGAGAGAGACTTCAAGAGTTTCCGTTCAAATGTCTGGAGCTCAGGTGCTCGAGTGTCAGATTTTATCATTTTCCACGGTGTCGTCGGTGGCAACAGCAGCAGCAAAAACAGTAGACGACAAAACACCAACAACTACAACATCGGCAAGAACAAGGACGACAACAAAAATCACTATGAGAAGAATAAGAGAGGGATATTGACAACAAATAACAGCAACAACAACTACAATGTCAACACCAACAACAATCACATTATCGACAACTTAGGAATATCAATTGACATCAGACAAACAGAAACCGACCAGACCCAAGTCGACGAGAGAAAAAGAGACAGAGCTAACGGAGAAATAGACAGAGCTAAAGGAGAAGAAGACAGGGCGTAAAGTGAAGAAGACGGAGCTAAAGACAAAGAAAGGGATAGAAATGACGGAGAAAGAGCTAGAGGAGTGAGATGGTGGAGAAATAGACAAATAGAATAACGACAGACTGAGAGAAAGACATTGAGGGAGTGGGAAGAAGACAAGGATAGTTGAGAATGCAACGATAGACTGGTACGACAAAGACGGCTTCTAAAGGAGGGGAAGAGTGAGAAAGAGACATTGAGTGAGTGAGAGAAGGAGTTCAAAGAGCGCGGATTGTGGGGAATTTGAGGAATCGAATCGAGTGAGATCGTGGATACAAACTGTGGAAGGTTGCAGAGTTATAGAGAAGGGTTCAGCAAAGACTGTGAGTTAGGTAAAGAATAGCATTGAGACAAGAAATGTTAAATCAATGAAAAAGAAGGCGAGACGAATCGAGATGAGATAGAAAGAGTGTGTATATCATAGAGTGCATTTTTCATTTAGAATTCATTTTTTATACTCAACGAAAGTTTTTGTCATCGTTTTCTGCGATATCAGGTTTTCATGGTTTGAATCTTGAGAGTATTGAGACAGTGGTGGAGGAGAAGGAGAAGATGTGGAGAAGGAGAAAGACAGAGATAGAGAGAAGTTAAGGTGTGAAGGTATTTTTGGTGGTATTCTTTGTATATGACATACTTGATATTTGATTTTTCGCTACTATGATTGAATATAAAAAATAGGTTAATATTTTTCCAAAAAAATATATCATTTATTTCGGAATGTTTTCCGGAGGTATTTATGTTAGAAATTTGATATTTTATCTCCGCTACTATGATTATGATTATTGAATCATGTATCTATTTGGGATTTTTTTTCCGTTGATATTCTTCGTTATATTCTATATATTTGATATTCTATTTCCGCTACTCGTCGGGCCTTAGGTCGCGCCGGAAGAACTCGGTCACGTCGAGCACCTTGTTGAAGTAGCACTGGGCGGGGACGACGCCGTCGACCGCCTTGCCGCGCGTGTCGCTCTCGGTGACCAGGACCTTGGCGCCCGGCAGCGGGAGGAACTTGAAGAGGCGCTTGCGCAGCTCCAGCTCGTAGGCGGGCCGCATGTGGGGCGGCGTCTCGTTCAGCTTCGCGGCGATCGCCGACGCCGAGCAGCGCATCACGGGCTGGTCGCGCAGCTGTCGCTCGAGCGGCAGGCGGCGCTTGGCCTCCTCCAGCTGGGAGACGGTCAGGATGGGCGGCCGGTCGGCGTCCTTGAAGCGCTCCTGGCCGCTGTTGAAGGCGATCTTCTTGTTGTTGCGCAGCTGCCGCCGCACCACGCGCTTCGCCATGCAGTTGTAGTAGACGCGCTGCGGCAGCTCCAGCATCGACTCCTGCCGCAGCCCCAGCGCGCCGCGCACCGGGTTCGTGATCATGCTGATGTAGCGCGCGTCCGGGAACAGCTTGAACTGCCGATCGGACTTCTTCGCGTCCTTCTTGTGGTCCTTCGCGGGCCGCGTCTTGGGCTTCGGCGCGTCGCGGAAGAGCCGCCGGTGGCCGTGGCCCGCCACGTGGCGCCACTCGGGCGTGCAGAAGAGGCGCGTCCGGATCCGCACGTACGGCTGCCGCCGGAACTTCAGCCGCTTCTGGCGCTCCACCTCCAGCTGCAGCCCCGGGGCGTAGACCAAACGCGGGGCGCAGGGGCAGACGTCGCGGAAGCGGGTCTCGTAGCGCCCGGGCCCCGGCCGGAAGCTGATGTGGCGCGCGTGGATCGCGTTCGGGCGCGCCGGGACGCACGAGTTGCGCAGGAAGACGTGCGGATTGGGCGCCTTCGGCTTCACCGCCGACGAACTGCATCGAAAGAGAGGTTGAGTAGGTGAGATTAAGAGAGAGTTTGAATAGGAGAAAGAGAGAGAAAGATCCACTCACATGTTCTGGGTCATCAGGTGGTTGGTCGGAGTGTAGGTCGTGGGTCCCGGGTCGCTCGGGTTGTGGTAGCAGGTCAGGGCGCTGCTCACCATGCAGCGCGTCGTCGCGCGTCGCTCGCGGGCATCTTTAGAATGATAGGGAGAGATAGACATGTCAATGAGAAGAACTCCTTCTCGCTGGCCGACGATCCTCACTCGACAGGAAGACGCCCTTGTGCTTGTGGCACGGCCTCGTCATGCGCTCCGTGTCCCGGTGCAGCTCGTAGAACTTCCACTGCGGCCGCGGGCCCCGCGTCGCCGTCGTCGGGCGCGCCTTCGACTTGCCCACCTCTGGCCAGTAGGCTCCGCCCCGTCCCCGCAGTCGCTCGAACGGCTGCGCGGGAAGATCGTAGCGATTGGGCGGCAGCTGCCACGGCTTGTCCACGATCAGGTCGCGCGTCAGCGTCAGGGGGCGAGCGGTGGGGCAGGCGTGGCGCGGCCGCTCGTCCAGCCCGACCAGGTGCTTCAGGTGGCGCGACGTCGCCGTCTCGGTGGCATTTTCTGGGAGGGGGAGAGAGAAAAGAGAATGGGAGGAAAGGTGAGAAGGAAAGTGTTAGAATGAGTGGGATGAGAGGTATAAATGGTATAAAATGAAGATAAATAAATTGAAATAAAATGAAATAAAACGATATAAGATTAAATGAAATGAAATGAAATAAAGTAAAATAACATGAATTAAAATTAAATAAATAAGAATACATTATGAGTAAAAATAAGAACTTCAAAAAAGAGGTTGGAAAGGAAGACATAAAGGAGAGATGGAGAACGAGAAGGATTCCAGGAGATCACGATATTTTGTTGATTGTTCTTGTTGTGTTGGTGAACCAGATGATGAATTCTCTGTTCTTATTGTTGTTGCAGTAGACCATCTGTGGTCATCATTGTTGCTATTGTTGTTAACACCAGATTATTATTGTTGTTGCTACCGTAGTAACTACCTTTTGTTGCAATTGTCTTTGGCATTGTTGTTTTGTTTGTGCAGCTGTTGTTTTTGTTGTTCGCCATAGCAACCGAAATGTAAGAGAAAACTAATTATATTTCCACCAACGAAGCAATTAAAGTTTCTTCACTCGATCTCTCTCTCTCTGGGAAGACTGATGGAATCTGCATCCCTTTCTCTCACCCTTCTGTCTCTCTCTTTCATACCCTCTCTCTCTCCACCCATAAATAACGGTACCTTGGTTACAGTGGCGCGTGTAGCTCAAGCGACGGCTCGCGATGTGACCTCGGACCGGGTCCAAGTTCTCCTCCTTGATGCGATTCCCTTTGGGCCAGGACGAAGGACGAAGGAGGTGACGTGGAATGAAATCAAAGAGAAGGAAAACTAATTAAAAGAGAACACAAACAGCGGAAAGAAAGTGATGATTAACAAAAACAACTGCAAATTATTCAACAAGAACAATAACTAAAATAGAGAATATTCCAAATGAAAAATGTGAAGATGATGATGAAAAAATAACTAAAATTAGATGATAAATAACAACAACAGGTAGACGATGAACGACTACAACAATAAGTTAGTAAATTACAATAACAACAAAAATAATAACAACAACAACAACAATAGAAATTAGTTTTACTTGTCACAAGAAACAGCGGCAAATTTAATTTTTCCGAAACAAAATTCATTTCGTTCTCTTTTTCTCAGTTTTCTCTCTTGCATTTATTTTACCGACTAGATATTTTTATGGTGTGGAATTTTATCAATTTATTTTATTATTGTTTGGCAAATCGGAAAGTTTTATAAAAATATATTTTTTCGAATGACAAAACTGATTCAAATTCTGAGATTTCTCTGATAGAAAAGGCGAAGGAATTGAGAAATTTGAGTTGATAATAAAAATACATGTATTTAAAATTTTTCTTGATTTAATGTTTCTCTCTCTCTCTCTTTTCGCCCTTTCTTTCCACACAAATTCACCATGCATTCAACGTTCTTTTATACAAAATATGCAAATTTGCAAAATATTCGTGTAAAATTATAATGTAAATTATGAAAATATCTGACAATGAGCCAGAGATGGAGAAAAAACACCTTCAGAAATATGTTTTCCTCTTCCTTTAGTCATCCTTCTCTATCTTTCTCCCCTCTCTCTAACTCTCTCTTCCACATCCTTTGGTCACTCCTGTCGCAAATGTTGTTTATTGCATTTAACAATTCATATATTCTCTCCCTATTATCTGTGTGCATTGCTTAGGTATGCGTATGCGTGTGTGTTTTTTTGTTGAGAAAAAATTCCTTCCATTGCGAAAAAATATTATGTTAATTGCGAGGATACGAAGTGGGAGTAGAAGAGGAAAATAATATATAAATTCCTTCTCATTTTCATCTGTATGGTGGGAAATTTCATTTTTGTCCTTTTCATTTTTTATTGTATTTCATTAAAATTATTTTTTTTGCTTAAACACTCTATCATTAAAAATATAAATATTTATATTTCTCTCTCTAATTTAATTTTCATATATTTGAGTTTACGATCCTTTCTTTTTATGAATATCACATGGTTTTAAGTTACTATGATCGAATTTCGAATATAATTTCCCATGTAATTATTTTTTTTTGTATTGTCCGTAATTATTTATTTAATAATTTTGTATAAATAACTTTTATAGATAAAGATAAAAAGAGATAGAATTTTCTATAAAAACTGTATATTATTACCAACATACTGAAAGAAACCTGATACAGAGAGAGAGAACGAACGTGCGAAGAAGACACCAGTAATTCGAATTAAAACTACTGCTCGCTTCGTGATGTAAATTTACATTAAAATGGAAATTTTTTCTTCCGCATTCCGCAAAAACCCTGAGTTAAAAAGAGAGAAAGAAATCGCCAAAAATATGAGACGCAGAAATGAGCCAAAGAGGGAGAGACAAAGACAGAGATATGCACAGACAGAAAGAAAAAGATATGGGAGAAGAACGAAATAATGTTTAAAATATTTCGCATGCTCGCGGTGCACTTAAAATGTCAGCGCTCTCTCAAAAATTCGCCATTTACCATTTGTCTACATTAACATTTTCATTCTTTACACTTTTCACGTTGCTTTTTCTTTAAAAAAAATTCGTATATTTTTGTCTCGCTCTCCTTGTTTCAAGTTTTTAGTTGTGGGTTTTTATTTTTTATGTGATGTATTTTTTATTCCTTTTGAAAATTCCTTGTACTTATTTTGTCCGTTATTTTAATTTCTACTTTATTTGCATTTATACTTTTTCTTTTAAAAATTTCATTTCATTTATTTTTCTTCTCATTTTTTTTATTTCGCTTTATTTTTATTCTTAATTTTTTCATTCATTTTCTTTTTTGTTTCCTTTATTTTTATTTTAATTTTCTTTTATTCTGTCTTCATTTCATAATTTCTCTTATTTTTGTCTTAAATAATTTCACTTTATTCCTTCATTTAAATTTGTCATATCTCTCTCTTTTAATATGTGCGTTCATATGTGTGTGTGTATGGTGTATATGGGTGCTTGTGTGAGTGCGTCCGTGTCTGTTTGTGGTCGTAGAAATGCATTAAAGCGGAATGTATGACTGTGGTAAAAGAAATCCTCATGCGTCGCTGCTTTCGCTCGGAAAAATTATGCTGACTTGAGAAATAAAATAAAACAAAAGAAAAAAATATGAAAACGAAAATATTAAAAATAAAGAAACGCATGAGGGGAGAAATGAAAATTATGTAAAAAATTCCGACATTAACGAGTTATCACAACTTTATCACAATTCACGGCTCTCGCTGGGTTTTCCAGCGCTTAATGTTGCAGAAACTTCGCGACATAAGGTTTTATTTCTGCAGAAGGATACTTTTAAATTATGCGAATTTTTGAGGGGAAATTAACGTTCATATCTCGAGGACAGGAAGGAAATTATTAATTTTTATGTGAAATGTGTGTGGGGGAAATTTGGAGATTGGAATATATAGAGCGAAGATGATTAAAAATATATTTAAAATATACAATTCATTCTTAAAATTATAAACATATATATTTTTAAATTAAAAATTTGAAAAGGTTTTTATAATATGTTTTAGAAACACACAAAATGTCTCCGTAAAATTTGTTAAATATTATAAATAATAAATATTATTATATTGCAAATTACAAATTTCTAGAAAAAATCCAAAATTGAAGTCGAGTTCAACAAATTGCATCGATATATCATGAGAAATATATGGCCGACAATATGTCTTGCATACATGTCTATTGCTTGTGCTCGATCCTAGGAAGAAGACGACGACGACGTCAGTTGTTGCTGTTGAATAAGAATGAGAAGAAGACGAGAGGAAACCATAAGCTTGAGGGAGGCAGAGGCACAGAAGGATGAGAGTGAAAAGGCGAGAAGGAGATGAGGGAGAAGGAAGGAGAGAAGACCGCGGGGGCTGAAATGTAATGAGAATTACTTGCAAAACGTCAAATGTATGCAAATGCTCTAATTTACAGGCGCTGCCCTCGAAACCTATTTACAACCCCATCAACCGATCTCTCCATCTCGCTCTCTCCTTCGGTTCTTCTTCATCGAAGCGGGGATTCATTCTTCTTGCTTCTTCTTCTTCTTCGTCCTTCGCTCTTCTTCTTCATCCTTCGCTCTTCTTCTTGTTCATCATCCCCATCACAGCGGGGAGGAAACCAATGGAAGGATGTGAAAAATAAGCTCGAGATTCTCTTGCATTTGCAACAAAATCTTCTCTCACTCTCTCCTTCTTTCCTTCCTTCGCTCAGCATCGTCATTCACTGTAGTTATTGTTGTTGTTGCAGTGCATTTTCTCCGCATGCGTTCGTGGCTCATAAAAAAAGCAACTTCCGTGGGGGAGGAAAGAGACAGAGAGAGAGGGGGGGGAGAGCGAGAGAGAGACGTTAAAAACTCGCTGCGTTGCACATTTTTTCTGATCTCTGCCTTTTGCTCCGCCATAAAACATCATAATATCGCCGTCTCACTCTGGCTCACTCCCAGTAGTTTTCTCTCTCTCTATTTCTCTTATTTATCCGCCGGTTCACCTCCCCTCGTCCTCCACCCGTCGTCGGCCTCCCTCGGCAGGGCTGCGAAGCGACGAAAGCTCGGCAAGAAATCACGACAGGAAGCGGAAATGCAAAAATATAACCAACATGTCGCTGGGCGCCACATGTGGTCGCAGAGCGAACGAAAGGAGGGAGAGAGAGAGTGAAAAGGGACGTCGATGGGGGAGTGAGAGGGAGGATGACGAAGACTATTGCGTCGGTGGTGGGTCGAGGTCTGAGGGATGACTTGTAATATTTTGCATTTAAGCCTTGAGAATCTCGATGTTGTTTTTGTTGATTTTCTCGTTGTAGTTGTTGGTGATTTTCCTCGTTGTATTTGCTGTTGATTTTTCTGTTGGACTTTCTTTTTTTTTTTAAATCTCCTCAACATGCTGCGTTGCATTGTTTTTCATCCTCCACGTCTTCCGTTTCTTCTCTTCCGCATCATCATCATCATCATCGTTGTTCGGTTTCTTGTTGTGTTGCAGGAGATGTTGTTTTTATTGTTGTTGTTGTCTTGTCAGCGCCCTCTGCTCGCTGTCTTGTGGGTGACGTTTTTCTTCTCTCCTCTTCCTCTTTTCTTCTCTCTCTTTCATTGTCTCCCTCTCGCTCACTCGTCAGAGCCGTGATGATTTAGAGGCCAACAAAATGAACTGTCAGCGCTTGTTTTAGACAAACGACGGCGACGTCGACGCCATGGTCTTCCATTGGGGATTCCCAGGAGGCGTGGCAAGGGGCGGGGGGGAAAGGGTAAATATTTGGGTCCAAAATATTTTCGCTTTTTTTATGTGTACTTTTGACTAGCATCGATTTTGTCTGGCGTTAAGAGCTTCTGCGACTAATGGCGACGGCGGGGGAGGGAGAGGGAAAACATTTTGGAGACTTTTGCGCAGACCTTGAGGGGATTTTTAAATCCGATTTTTGAGGATTTTACTCACTGCTGGACTTCGAAGATTTGTTCACAGTTTTAACAAATAATTTTAAATAGTTTCACCAATTTATAAGAATTTTTAAGGACGTTTCTTTATTATTTTCTGTTTTTAACATTTAAAATTTTTAATTTAAATTCTTGAAAATATTAAAATTATTATTTTACATTTTTTACATTAAAAAATTCTAAAAAGCAAAAATTAAAAAAAAAAAAAAAACAGTTCCACCTAAAAAACTTTTCGACAATCTCGACTCTGTCCTGTGGAGCCGAAACAACAAGAGCATAAAATCAAATAAATTTTTCAAGATATCGAACATAAAAATTACGTTTACGACATCCCGCGGTCGAGATAAAGAAATTTTAAGCCATAAAAATTTCGTTCACAAAAACCTAGAATTGTTCTCTCTGTCCGTCTATCTCACTCTGTGTTTGTCCTGTTCCTGTACCTGCCGAACGAATGACAACAAGAACAACAAGGACGACTATGACGTCTCGATGGCGCTGCAGTAAAATATAAAAATATTACCGGAAGAAGGAAGTGGGAGGAACATAAAGAGAGAGAAAGAAACAAGAATCCTGAAGGCAAACAAAGAACTTCAAATAGCCTGATGGAAGGACTTTAGACGATGGAGAGGGATAGAAAGAAACTGTTGGAGGGAGAGAGAAGAAAATAATAGGTTGGAATAGCTTAGGAGTACTTAAAGTGAACTAAAGTGTGATAAAGTTTCACTAAAAAAATGTAGAAATGTAAGAAGTCTACTGAAAAGTACTCAAATACAAAATAATGCAACAAAAGTAAAAAAATATATTATTCAAAGAAATTATTACAAATCTGCAACTAAAATTATCCAAGTATAAAATGGACCAAAGAACATATACAAAGAACACATATACAAAGAACACATATATATAATTTAAAGAAGTTTTTAATAGACTACTAAAAATTATTCAAGTACCAAAGTACCATAAACAATTATAATGAATTCTATTGGAAAGTACTCTAGTAGCAAATGTACCAATTAATTAAATACAATAAAGGTATAAAATCTTTCAATATTTTTCTGTCCAAACAAAATTTAGTTATCAATTAAAAAGGTCAACTGAAATCGTCAATCTCCATTGGGAGTTCAATTAAGTTCGTGAAAGGTGGAAATTCTCGCTTATTTTTCACCGGAGATTTATTTGTGAGAAATTGGAGGAATCTTTCTCTATTTCTCGTAAATACGTTTCCCTCACAAATAGCAGCTGTTAGTCATGGACGAGCAGTCAATCCTTCGATCTCCCTCTAGGCCTTCCTTCTCCCTCTAGTCGTTGCTTTTCCTCTTCTCTCACCTTCATCCAGCTCTTGTTTTGCTCTTCGTCTCAGATGGCGAACGTCGGACGAGACCCGTGTCCAAAGCATGCATCCGATGCTGGTCCATTTGGCTCCAAGTGGGGAGCTCAAACTCGTTATTGATGAACGCAAAACCAATATTGATGGCAACCACAGGACTCAGGAGTCGGAGTTTTTGCCCGGCAACGGCTCCTTCGCGTGCAGGTCGAGTGCTGCATGTGGGCCAAGTTGCGGCGAGGACAGCGGCGCTCGGTCTGGGTTTGAACTTTTCTCCTTCACCGAGAGCTTTTTCACACTCCTGCTCTGGAGGATGGCTTTAAAGAAGCCAGAGGTACATGCGGGAGTTATTGGAGGCCTGGGATTCATAGGGTACCATTCGAATTTAATGGATGTTATTTAAAGGAATTTATTTAAATATTACTCCTGAATAATATACCCTTTAGTAATATTTTTTTCAATACTTTTCCAAATGAACTCTTTGTTTTATTAATTCTCTCTTTCATTGTTGTAAAAAATATGATCTCAATGATTTAAATTTTTTTGTGGAAAATTGTTTCATTGCTTGAGTGTAAATTTTTTATTGGAAATGCATAAATTTGTATGAGAGACATGTGCATGCAGCATTTCACCACTACAACTGCAACTGGACCAATGAAAGCCACATGTCACCACTACGACTACAACAAAAGACGAGGGAAACCAAAGTTTAAGGTTAATAAAAATGCTTTCTGACAAATTGAAAACTATGATGATGACGACGACGATGATTCGTTTTCGTATAAACTACACGATTTGATGACAAATGCCAAAAGACAGTAAAAATATGATGGGCGGAAGTAAAAATGTTTACAGACGGAAATTCAATTACTTAAAAAAGAGCTCAAGGAGGGGGAGGGAGGGAATTCCAAAGTGTTGAAATGAAAAAAACATACGAAATTAAGAATTGCGAAATTTTCATCGAATAGTAATAACTTAGTAACTTAAGATAATTAAACAGTAGTAAAAATGGAAGAATTCTAAATAGGAAAATAAAAAAAAAAATTCTTAAAAAAATTAATCATAATAGAAATGGAAAAATCTTTCTTAAAAATAAAAACTATAAAAAATTTCTAACTCACAACAATAAAATAAAATTAAGAAAAATATAAATTAAATATCAAATTGAAGAAAATCAGTTGCAAAAACTAAAAACAATTACAAACGTCAGAAATAATTGCCGTAAGTTCTCAATTTGCATTTGAATTCGCCAAACTTTTTCGCTCTCGCTCTCGAATTCGAGCTCGAATAGTTCTGCAATAGTTTCGCAGTCATCGTGAATACCAAAGTACAGATGGAGAGATATATGTATGGATAGTCAGATATTTGTATGGATAGGTAGATATATGTGTGCATGTATTTCCACGTAGAGCGAGCATAAATTCGTTGAACGTAAGGATGTTAGAAATAAATTTGTTGCAAGAATTGTTAACATCACTTTGGAAGTTACGACCGCAGACTTCGTGTTAAGCAGAGGACTACTTTAGTACCTCACGGACATACACCATCAACAGCACCAACACTAACCTAACTATCACACACACATAGTCACATGGACACGAACACATTTGCACACCAACAGCAACATCAACACACAGTCGGAAGATGCTCAGTGAGAGAATGAGCCACGTACACATCTTTGTCTTCCACTCGCTCGTGCACTCATGAAGTTATCACATAAATTTTTAGATAAAATAATGCTGATGCTTTCTCATCTTTCGTAGGGAAAACACAGACATATCAGGGAATTATGTGTGTGTGTGTGTATGGGTGAGTGTGTTTTTTCTATTACGAACACATGCAGAAACTCAAATATGCATTCAAAGAGCCGAAAATTGCACAGCATCGAGCCGAGGTTAGACGAGAACCGACGAGAGACAAAGGAAGACAATGAGAGCGAAGGAGAAGGATGGAGAGGGGGCGGTAGAGGAGAGAGAGACAGCATGCGAGTTGCTAGCGTGAAGTTCGGGAACAGAGAAAATTGTTATATACGCCAAAAACTAATTCCTAGTCAGCCAACCGCATATTTTTCTGGCGGCAATTTATAACTTTGTAACATTTCCAGATACACCACTTAGTGTTCGAGGATGTGAAGAAGACCAAGACGAAGAAGAAGAAGACCAAGAAGGACGACCACCCATTGCATTCGTCTCTTCTCCTCCTCCTCTTCTTCATTCGGTCGCCTTTTGTTGCTCATCCTCGATTTGGGGCGTCCTTCTTCTGTTTTGAATTCACACTTCTCTTGTCTCTCTCACTTCCACAAGTTCTTTTTTTGTATTCTACTACTACTTCTTTGTCTCTCTTTCTCCCTCTCTCTCTCACTATTTCTCTCTCTCTCTTTCTGAAGGTACGAAGTCTGCTCCTCTGGTTCCTCTCAACCTCTGATTTCCACTCTTCTCAACCAACTTCTTCCGTTCCTCTGCTTCTCTGTTTCGTGGCTTCTTCTTCGGCCATTCCTTCTCCATGTGTGACTTCTGTCGTCCTTTCCCTCCCTGTCTCTTTCTCCCTCCCTTTCTGTGGTCCTTCATAGGTGTCCATGGCTCATTCTCAACTCAAACTCTTTCCTCACTTCTCAACACACTTTTCTCATCCCAAAATTCTCTCCTCCTCATCCAAAAATTCTCTCCTCCTCATCCCAAAATTCTCCTCTTCTCGTTCCTCTCTCTTTTCATTCACTTCATTCTCCCTTTCTCTCTCTCACTCGCTCCTCGCCTCACATGTGCCAAACCATGGTCGATGGTGAAAAAAAACAAGAATTCGACCGGAAACGAGTCTCGGCACGGTTCGTGGAGTTGCTTGGCTCGGCTTGGGTGATGTCCAGCGGGTGAGAGAGGGAGAGGAGAATAGAAAAGGAGATGACGAAGTAGAGAAGGAGAATGGGGATCTCTCAAGGATGAGAAGATGGCGCTGTGGGTTTTCGAGCTGGCGAACGAGTTACTTTGGCTAAAAGCTTTTCGTTACATGAATTAGTTAGTTGCCGAGAAGTGAGAACAGAACCGAACCAAATCGGGAGATGAGAGAAAGGGAAAGAATGAGTTAGAGAGAGGAAGAAACATGAGGAGGGATAATGTGAAGAAAGAAGATCGGTAGAAGGAGAAATGGTCACGATAACGAGAACGAGGAGAGAATGAAATGATTGAGGGAAGAGAAGAGAAAGGAAGCGAATGAAGATGAGAAGAGAATGAGATTGAAACGAATGAAATGATGGAGAAAAAGAGAGGTGAAATGATGGTGGGAAAGAGAGATGAAAAGAAGAGGTGGAAAGAGCAAGAGACCGAAAGTAGCACGTGGTGGAGAGAGAGAACGAGAGTTTGGGAGCAGACTGAGAGAGAGAACAAGAAAACGACCGGACGAGGGCTGGGCCAAACGAGACAGAGTGACACAGAGAGAGTGAGAAAGTCGTAGCATCGAGTGGTGGTAAAGCTGCTAAAGCACCGGAAACGGAAGTGGCGCTGATGGTTGGCTGCTTGCTTGGCTGGATGAAGTTTCGCTTTGTACGACGACGACGACGACGACGACGACGACGACGACAACGAATACAACATTGAGGAAGACGAAAGGACGACGATGATGACGACGACGACAACGCCGACGTCAGCAGCGACGTCAACATCAGCAGCGGCGTCGACGTCGAGCAGCAGAAGTCGAGAATTTCAATGAAGTTCTCGGCAAATCTGTTAGAAGTTCAACAAGAGTTTGCTCAACATTCGCCTAATTTTTGAGAAAATTCATTTTCGAACCTCACCTAGAGAGAGGCATCAAGAGAGAGAGAGGGAGACATTAAAAGAAAGAGAGAGAGTGAGTAAGAGAGTGCGTGGGAATGAGAGAAATTCTTACATTTAATTTTTGCGGATTTTCCGTGGTTGGTGAATTTTTGAATTTTCGAGAAGACGAGTTAATTGTTGTCTCTAATAAGTTTCTCGAGCGAGTTCCTGACAGGATTATGTGGGATGTCGAGTTATTCGGGAGTTTGAAGGAGTTTCCAGAGAGTGAGAGAGAGAATGAGAAGTTGTGGAGAGAGAGAACTCGAAGTGGAGTTTTTCAAATGAAATGATAAAGGCATAATTTTTTTGTATATTTTTTTGGTATTTCTAAATTAAAATTTAAAAAATGTAAAATATTAAAACAACAATAAATATGAAATGAAAATCATTTTATGAAAAAGTTGAAAAAATTGCTGCTATTTATTTCATAAACATAATTTTTAAATGTTTAAAAATTATTTTATTTCACGAACCTTTTTTTTATGCCCTTTGCTGCAAGCCACTAAGATTTCTCTGTGTGTGTTAATTTGTTCTTTTAATGTTTCCTGCCCTCGGGCTTGTCTTTTCCTCTTAATGACCTCCTCCCACAGAAGTTTCCTCGAGGACGTTCTGCCAGCGACAAAGGTGATAAAAGCCAGACAAAGCTCCGGCTTCCTCCATAGGCTTAAGTTTGTGATGGAGATATGGAAGTGTGCGTGCGTGTGTGTGTGTGGGTTGCAGTATCTCTGTGTTAATGCGTGTTTCTCGTGTTCCCCACTGTGTCTGTTCTGCCTTATTATTCATGTTTCGCTCGCCTTCCTGCTGGTTTATTTCGCGTTTTCGCATAAAATTAATCTGCGCATTTTTATTGCCTACCACGAGTTTAATCTCGACGACATGTTTTCTCCCAGTGTAAAGCTGTAAAAAGTTATTCTAATTGTTTGGGCGAATATTTTTTCTCTTCTTCTATCTGCCGAATAAAATGAAAATATTATTTTATTGTGGTTTTTCTGCGACTTCGCTTACTTCAATTGAAAAGTTTTCATCAAACGCGAGTCGATTCGTTCGCGGCATAGGGTTGCCAGCCGTTTTGACTGGGAAATGTCTGAGTATTTAAAATTGGCATTTTATTGAAATATCTGTGAAATATCGACATAGAAATGCTTTGGGGGGAAATTTGTAAATTCATTTCAAGCTTCATTAGTTTTTAAAATACCAAGTGCAGAGAATTCGAGAGAGCGAACAATGGAAAAGCATTTGTTTTACCGTTAGATTGCGTTTTGTTTCGCGCATTTACACAGCGAGAATGAAGGACTTCATTTATTTTAGTTGGTATTGTTTCTTTTTGTTTTTGATTGTGATTGTTTTTGGTTGTTTTTTTGCTCACTGTGGTTTTTGTTTTTATTGTGGTTTTTGTATTTATTGTTGTTTCCTTTGTTGATGCTGAAGGTTATGCGTGAAAATATGAACAAAGGTAAAATAATAAAAAACAACAATAACAAAAAAAAAAAAAATAAAACCACAACAACTAATAAAACTAACAACAAAGTGAAGTGAATGCAAATAATTCCGAGTGAAAAATGAGGCAAAAGTGAAAACGAAACGCAATGGGAATGAAACATAATCATAGTAGTTTTCATTGCTATCTCTCTCTTTTTTCTCTTTCTCTCTCTTCCTCTCCTCAACAAGTGGGGAACGAAGAAGTAAAAGAAGAAGCGCCAGCGAAAGAAACCCAAGAAATGTTTTTAATTAAGTTAACGGGCAAATTTTCATATTTATTTTAAATTAGTTCAGGCAACTGTGGCAACGCCGTCGCCATCAGGGCTCGTCTTCTTCTTCTTCTCTCTCCCTGTTTCTCTCTCTCGCCCTTTGAAGCGCTGCTATTTTCTTTGTGGAGAACCTTGAGGAACTCATTAAAACCAAGAAATTGCGAAAACACAACAAATAAATTTGAAAAAATAAAAAACAAAATAATAAGAAAAATGGCGTTGCCACATTCTGGCCTCGGTGGATGGAATTTGTTTTCTTTTTCTAACAAATGTTGAGGCAAAAGTTCGCAGACGAGAAAGAAATTTATGTAAATTTTCCAAAACAAAGAAAAAAATTTTCTTCGTCGACTCAAAAAACGATTTAAAATAAAAAATTCGATTAGAAAAATTTAAGTTAAATACAAAAATAATAACTTTTCTTCTACTCTTCTCCCCTTCCTCCGTGACACAATTCGGTCTCGGTTTACAACTTGTTATCCTCCGTTTTGTTTCTTGTTCTCACTATTTGGTTTCAGTTTTTCATCGCCCTGTATTTTTTTTCTATTTTTTTGTTTTTCCTCCTTCTGTGTTTTTTCTCCACGGTTTTTTATCCTCTTGTTTTTTTCTCTCCGTCTTCTTTGTTTTTCGGTTGTTTGGTCCGAAAATTGTTCCTGCTCTTCAACTCCTTTCCTCTTTTTCTCTCTCTCACACATCAACTCCCTCACACACACACGAATTCCCTCTTCCTCACGCACTGAAATACTCTCACACTCTCACAATCCCACTCCCACGCAGTTATTCCGAAAACAATAGTCGAAACAATGCGATCCAGGGAATAGAAAGCTGAGAGAAATCCTCGCAGATCGCAGTCCGAGATGAGGCCGAGGCGACCAGGGTCCGTGGCTCGGGGAATCCAAGGGTTCCGGGGTCCAGATCCGGTTGTTCGTTGGGTTTCGGTCTCGTTTTCAATTTAGTTCTTGCAGCAACTATGTGAAAGAGAAATATACAGAGAGAGAGAGAGAGGGAGATAAAGAAAGAGTGAGAGAGGGATTAAGGGGGAGATAAAGAGAGGGTTTTACTGTGGTTTTGTCTCTGTCTGGGATTGTGAACTTTATACTTCTTCTTCCTTCTCTTTCCTTTCTCATTTTGAGTTTTTGTTTATTTTTTTAATGTTCAAAATTTGTATTTTCAATTTCTGTTCATCTCTCTTATGTTTATATTATTTTTATTGCTTTCAAGCGAATTTTTGAATTTTTTCCTTAATTGAATTTTGTTTTTTTATTTTCAGCTCCTTTAAAAATTGTTGTCCAAATTTTACATTTTGGTAAGTATTTATTTTTATTTTATAATTAAGTTTTTATTTTAAGTAAGGTTTTTATACGATCTAAATTTGTTTTTATTTTTCATTTTGATTTTTTTTACTTTTATTACATTTTATTGTAATTACATTCAAAATTTATGATTTCAAAAATTGTTTTTCCAAAATGCATTTATATTTTTTTAATTTGCAATTAATATTAGTTCTTTATCTCATTCTGTATAGATTTACGAAGAAGTTGATAATATTTTGATTGCCATTGTTTGCTATCTCAGTTAAATTTTGTTTATATATTTTTCTACGATCGGTATTATTAACTTTTGCTTCGCTATCCAATTCGTCGTCTTTCTCCATCCCCAACTTTTTCCCCTTTTCCAACAGCATCGTTTTCATATTAACTTTTAACCAACTCCTTTGGATTTTCTCACCGGGTGGTCGATTCAGGGAGTAGAGAGAGAGAGGGAGGGAAGAGTGAGAGAGAGGGTCCACCTCTGGCTCATGGGAACCGCAACGAATGCTTGTCGAAATCACATCTCATTGCGCTTCAACAATTTTCGTTACGTTTCACTTTTTCTTCGTCCACGACCATCATCTTCATTATGAGCCCCATATCATCGTCTCACTCACACTAATGTCTCTTACGAACACACACATGGACACATATACATTATTTTCCTGTTCTTGTCCTTCGTCTGATATTCCCCAAAAACTTACTAATCCTCGTCCGTCTCCTGGAACCTTCCTTCGGCAATTTCGCCCTCTTCCTTTCTCTTCCGAACTTCTTTCGATTCTCGGTTGTCTTCCTGTAATTTTGCTGCGTTCTCCCTCTAACATTGTCCTTTATTATAAGGATTTGCTTCCATCTTCCTCTGTCCATTCTCCAACTTCTTCCTTTAGTCATCTGCCGCCTTCTTTTCCTCATTTCCTCCTCATACTGGACTAAACTTTTATTATTATTGTTTTAATTTAATCCACGTCCTCCTCTCAAAATATCCTCCATCCTGCGGGGCATTGGGCTTGTGTCACGTGGCGAGCCCAGACCGACGTCTGACCGTCGAACGCTTGGACACTGAGAGCGAGAGAATTATTACTTTACACTGTGAGAAAATTGGGCATTAACGGGAGACGATCATTGGGTGGAGATCGTAATTCATGGAGATGAGTCGAGGGAGAGAGAGAGAGATGGATAAAGAGAGGGATGAGTAGAGGGATGAAGAGAAGAGAGAGGAAGAAAGAAACAAAACCAGAGTGAGAGAGATATAGATACTGCGAAACGAAGAAGAACTCGTTTGGAGAAAAGTGCGGAGAAATTGAAAAAATATATGCTTTCGTGTTTCGCTGAGTGAGCATGAAGAAGCTCTCAGGTTCTATTATTCTCCTTCTTTGGTTTTCTTCCTCGTTCTCTCTCCTTCTCCCCCACTCTCTTTCTCTCATCCTCTTCCTCTCTCCCTTTCTCTCCATGTCTGTCTCTGTCGTTGTCTTGGTCTTCCCGTCGATTCGATGGCAACTTGATGCCCAGGCGTAATCCCTGCTGATCCTAATCCTGTTTCTCTTCGCATCAACTTGCGCTCGATGTCTCTGCATGAGAGAGAGAAAGCCAGTGTTGCCACAGGGAGAATGGAAAATATGTATAAAATTTCCTAAGAATACAAAAATTACACTGCAAGAAACACGAGAAGATAAATTTGAGTATATAGAATTATTTTTTTATTAAATTTAAATACATTTTTTCTAAATTTTATATAAGAAAATATATATATAATTGAAAAGATACGTCTCTAATTTTTTATAATTTTTCTTAGTGTTTTTAAAAGTTTCAAAAATTTACTGTGAAAATCTGGCCACGCTGCCAACGCCATCACCATGGTCATGGTCGGCGATAAAAATCTCTCGACCATGAGAGCGGCCCGTGCTTCTTCACGCTGCGAGGCTGCTCAACTTTATCATCGCACGCAGGGATCTGGCCATAAAACCAGAAGCCACTGGTCAGGACGACCAGGACGAGGACACCAGGACATGGAGGACAGAAACTTTTGTTGTAATTTAATAGGAAAACTCCATCCTTTTCTTCCACTCAATCCCATACTCATACTTTTGTCCCTGTCTCTCTCTACCTTTCACTTTATACCGCTTTCTATTTAATTTCCTAATACTTTCTTCCCTCTCTTTCTCCCATTCCTTCTCCGTCTCCGTCTCCGTCTCCTTGGTATAAATTTTCCCTGCGTTTTATGCAATGTTGTAATTTTTTGTTCTCTACTCGTCTTTTTCTAATGTTGAAATAATTGATCTGGAATAAAGTTTTACGATGAACCCATAACCAGCGCACAGAGTGAGGGAGAGAGAGAGAATAATGTTTGGTTTTTGGTCACTTCTTCGTGTCCTTGTAGGAGTTGCTTCGTCTTCCTTCTCCCTCTCTCACTCTCTCTGGCTTCTGCGACCTCCTGTGGTCGACTCTTAGATCACCTTAAACAGTTTTAGTCGGCAATTTTGCTCCGGATTTGCTATTAATTTTCTCTTTATAACGTTGTTTTTACTCTCCATCTCTTTCTTACTCTCACCATCTCTTTCCCACATTCACCATTTCTCTCTATCTCTCGTTCTCTCTCACTTCATCGCATTGTCATCGGGTTCCTAGAATGTCTTTTGATTCCATGTGTGTATTTTCGAACAAAGTAGATTTTTAATTTATATATTTTTTGTGTGCAAAGGGAGGAAGGAAAAGGAGTGAGAACGGGAGAAGAGGAGGGTGAGAGAAGGAGAGAGAGAGAAAAAAGGCAATGGGTGGGAAAGAGAAAGAGACAAAAAGCCTCGCCCACAAAAGTTACTTCAGTCGCTTTTTTGTCGTTAGTTTTGCTGGTGCCGTCCTTTGTCCATTTCCTGTCTGTCTGTGTCCTTGTGTGTGTATGTGTTTGGTGTCCAAGCGTTTGACTCTGTGTTTGTGCGGGTGTTACTGTCTGGATGTCAGTGTGGTTGTTACTGTGTGGGTGTGTCTGTGACTGTGGCTGTAAATGAATCGAAGCGTTAACAACAAATGGAGAACTTATTGAATCATTTCGAGAATTTTGAATTATTGTCCGAACCGGGCCGAATGAACGGGGAGGAAAGTGTAAATTAAATTGTGCGGAATTCGTTTGGACACGATTTATCATCACTTTAATGGGATTTTCTTTGTCTTACACGCTGTGATAAAAATTTGTCTGCAGACGATATTTTCGAGATTACATTTTTCTTATAATGGAAATATTTAGGAGAAGTGATTAGTCGTAATAGTAATAAGAAAAGTCAATAAACGTTGAATGCTAGACAATATTTTTTATCCATGGCGTATACTTAATATTTTCTAATAAAAAAAAATTAATATTCATGTCATATTTTCCCATTTTTTTATTATCCAAATATTTTCGTGGCTAGAAATTAATATCTATATCGACTTTTCAATTTCCATTGCTCCAGAAGACTTTCTCTATAGTCAAAAGGATTTTTTCAGCCCTTGGCTCAAAAATTTGCTGCATTCAGTTTTGGGTTTTTTTTAGTAGATGTTGTTGTTTTTGTTATCCTCTGGCATCTGCGCGAGACTTTCCATTTCTAATTAGTTTGTCGGATAAAATTTGCTCGACACGAAATTCCATTGCTTTTGCCGTCGTTCATTCGCTTCGGATTTCGCTCTGGGTCTCGTGGAGCAGATGTGACGTTTGAGTTTGTGATGGAAAAGGGAACACGAACACACATATACAAACACATTCAAACATATAGATGGTACACTCAAACACATACAGCGCGCACTAACAATCACACATAGATATGAGGAAACAGTCACACGAATCATATGCACAAATACTGAGATTTTCAGACGTCAAACAGACACAGAGTGAAAAACCATCTCATGGAATGAGAGCAGAGAGAGGCTGCCATATATATAGAGAGAGATGAAGGTAGAGAGAAAAAGACAGAGAGAGAAAGGAGTAGAGAATATGAGAAAGGGAGACAGAGATATGGAGGAAGGACACGAAACACATTTCAGCAACTGTCAACGCAGTCGTATATTAAAAATTGAATTTGGAAAACAAAAAACAAACGCAAGGAAAACAAGCTAGGAAACTACAACAACAACAACAGGAGCACTGTAGGAATCTACAACAACAATGTCATAGCACTGAATAACAACAACAACATCGAGAGATAGAGACAGAATCAGATAGAGAGAGAGAGAGAGAGAGAGAGAGAGAGAAGAAGAGAAATCGCGTCAAAGTCATCGCAGAGATTTTTGCGAATTAAAAAACTGACGAGCGAGAGAATGAGAGAGAGAGTGAGAGGGGAGAAAAAGGAGAGAAAATGCAACAAAATATTGTTGTTGCTGTTTTTACTTCTGCTATTTCCGTTTGCCAAATGTTGTTGTTTTTATCATTGTTGTTGTTATTATCGTTGTTATTTTTGTTCTGGATGCTGCTGGTTTCACGTATGTTTTTGACTCCAATTACTTGCGGTCAGTGGTCAGTCTCACACACACACACACCCATACATGCATATATGCAAACTCACAACATCACACCATACACATACATATGCACTCTATTACCCCAAACACACACACACACACACATACATATGTTACTTCTCGCATACTCTCGCATCGTAGCCACACATATGTGGACACGATCTTTTAAATCAAATTATTGTTAACTTTATTAGCGTTGGTCGTTCGTTTGCCGCAAGATGTCGTTGTTGTTGTCGGAATAGCAGTAGCTAAATTCGTTGTTGCTAAATTTGTTGTAGGTTTCGAAATTGTCGTTCTAGCAAAATTTAATATTGTATTTATATTTGTTGTTATATATTCTGCATACAGTTGTTGACAAGATTTTTAGACACAATTTATTGGAATCGAGAAAGAAAAATTAAATTTTCGACAAGAGACAAAATTAAAAGTATTAATGAAATCAAAAAATTTAAAAATCGAAATTAAAATTTAAATATAAAAATTAATATGTAAATGTTATTATTAGTATTCAAAAATTTAAATTAAATATACAATTATAAATAATTTTTACTGTCACATTTTTAATAATTAATTTATATAATTATATTTTTACTTATAGTAAATTTTTACAATAGATTCAAAAAATTTTGGAAATTAGAAGTCGCGAAAAGTAAAAAAAATAACAATTATGGTTATAGGATATCTTAAATGGAAATAGAAAGAATTTGCATATTTCTCTTATCTTCTCATTTCTCTTCCCGCTGTGACCTCTGACCGCGCAGCGATGCGTTTTAGTGTTGCCAACTGCGTTTCCTCCTTTGCTATCCGTTGGCCACCTTTGGCTTTCATTAAAATAAATTGCGACGTGCGACGACTGCGGGACACGATTTCGACATCGCCATCGTCCGCCTGACCTCGGCGAGGACATCGGACGCGATCCTGCCACGGCGTGTCCTTCATAATCTATCGGTCGCCCACAATTTTATCTTCTGCTCTTATTTTTACCTCCTTCTCTATTTTTCCTTCTTCTTTTTCCTCCTTCTCTGTCATTTTTACACCTTTATGATGTTCGTTTTCATTTCATTTCGATATTAATATTCTCTTATTCTGTGTTTTATAATCATGCAAATTTTCATCTTTCTTCATATCCTATTCTCATTCCTTTTCTTATCCGTCACTTTTTTCCTTGGTTCTTTTTACGTTTCTTCTTCTTGCATTTGATTCATTCATTGGTTTCCTATCTCTCAATATTTTTTCAATTTCTTCATCGTATGTTTTTTTTTGCTCTTCTACTATTTTTAACTCCACTATTTTTTCTCCTACTCTCTTTAACTTTCTCTTCTACTCGTTTTCTATCCTACTATTTCTCTCCTTCCTTTCCTGGAGCTATAAGAATCCTGGTATATCGCAGTAATCGTTGTTGTTTTCGTGCCATTTTATTGTCGAGTTTACTCATGTTTTTTGTATCGTTGTCACTTCTGTAAATTCTCTTCTTGTTATTGAAGTTTTTCCTATTCTTGTAGTGGTTCCTGTTGTTGTTCTACTTCTCGTCATCTTTGTTGCTTTTATCACCATCTCCTCAGCTTCTCACGGTATTTGAATACCACGAAGTCAACTGAAGTCCATCTAAACCGTCGCCCACGCCTTCCAATGAAATCCTCCAGCATTCTCCGCAGTTCGTCCTTCAACCTCCACTGTTGGTCCTTTCATCACCCTCCTCAATCGCTGCGCAACCTTCGTCCATCCATCGTTCACCCCTCGTTTCTCCTTCGTCCGTCCTTCTTTCGTCATTCGCTCACCCTTTGTCTCCCTTTCATCCCTTTATTTACCTTCATTTCCTCATGGTCCATCGTAATTTTGAAACCATGGTCTTCTTTGACTTTTTCTTCCCTTTGCTCACTTTTCTCCTCTTCCTTTCGCCTGGGTCTGCCCTTTCCTTCCCTTTGCCATGCTCTTCTTTTTCTTCCTTATCTCTTTCCTATTTTCTCTTCACAATTCATTCCTATTCTCTGCCCTTTCTTCTTCCTTTTCCTACCCTTTACCATCCCTTTCCATTCCTGTTCTCATTGCCATCATCACCTTCTCCTCTCCTTCCATGGATTTCATCTCATGCTCATCTCGTTCGTTTCGCTTCTGTTCGTTTCGAGCACGGTTTGCACTTGTCGCGAGACCTCGCAATGAAGTGTCGTCCTCGCCCCCACCATGCCACGCCCCTCTCCGCCCCTCGTTCACGGTGTCGCGTGGTCACGGGGTGGTTGATGATGAGGGTGGGCTCCGGTGGCGACTAGTTATGCGAGGCATGTTCCATGAATGTAATGAAACCTCATTTGAATTTCAATTGGGCATCGAGTGTGGGTGACGTTTGTGCTCCAATTGTTGTTGTTGTTATCAAGTCATGTTATTGTTGTTAAAATGCCATGTTGTTGTAATTCTTATTGTTGCAATCTTTGTTATTGCAATTTTTGTTATTGCGATTTCCTAAAAAAATCGTTCCTTCAGCCTTCGTTTTTTCCCAAGGGTTGGCCCAAGTCAAGGGTTGCCACTTATTTCGTTAAATTGCTGCTAAACCCCGTTGTTACTGTTGTTGTTATTCGGAGGTTTCCGATCTTTGGAACGTTTCGGTCGTTCCTGGACCTGGATCGCGCCCTGGATGCGAATCCAGCCGTCTTCATGGTAATTCTTATCATTTTTGCGTTGGAGAACTTACAATTAGTTGAGTTCATCGGGGTTGGTCGGTCCATCCATCGGGGGATGGTGGAGTTTACGGTGGGGGTTTTCGAATTTTTCAGCCACTGAAAGTAGGCCGCACAGTGGAGCAAATTCGTTATAGTAGGCACTTACGGAAGGGAGTTGAATCAAAATAAGGATTTTCTATTATTATTCTAACTATTTATTTTATTTTTTAAATTTATATATATTTTTAAGGGTAAAAGTCAAAGATATTTTGGTTTATTACATTCTAGTTTTATTTATTTCTTCTTTTGTTTTTGAGATTTTTATTTTTGATTGATTGTTACTTATTTTTAAATATATATTTTTTTTTCTTTATTTGAATTATTTGATTCAACATAAAAATAGAAATTTCCATAAATCATTTTATAATTTATTTTTAGTTTGATTTTATTTTAGAATTCATTTTAGCAACTCCTTTATCCCACTGTACCCATCCCATTTTCACGCCACGTGTGAGGATAGCGAGAGAGAGAGATGGAAGGAGAATAGAAGAATTTCGTGTTAGAAAGGTGGTGAAGAGATGAGAGCGAGAGAGAGAAGGGTAGAGAGGGGAGATGGAAGAGCTTCCGGTGGAAACGAGTGACAGAGAGAGGTGGAGATTGTGAGAGAGATGAAGAGAGAGAGAAAGAGATGGAGGGAAAGAGGTTATCGCGATGCCACAAACGTTATTCCCGAGTACGCGGTCTCACTGGGGTTTTACACTGCACTTGTTGTTGTTGTTGGAGAAGTTGTTGTTGTTCTTCCACTAGTTGTTGCAATCGTTGTAGCAATTGTTTCTTCTTCTTCTTGTTATTATTGTTATTCCAGTAGAAGTAATTGTTGTTGTTGTTGCAACGTCAGAAGCCAAAGTGAAATCGTAAATTCACTGAACGAAGCCGAATGCTACGTGATGCACATACAGCTTGTTACCTGTGACAGAGAAAGATCGAGGTGAATGAGAGAGATAGGGAGAGAGGGAGAAGGAGAGAAAGACCGAGTGAGAAGGACATAGAGCAACAACAAGAACAAGAAGAACAATATTAAATAGAATTCACCTCGCAGAAGAACACGTAATGCAAACAAATGTTTCCACCAGCAAGGTTTGAAGGCGTGAGAGGGACAGGAGAGGAAAAGCGAGAGAGAGAGAGAGCGGAAGGTAGGGAAGAAAGAGACAGAGGGATGGATGGTGGCAAGCAAGTGGCGTAACATGCGAAATTATTGCAACAATTACAACAATAACAAGAAGAGCTACAACATGCAGAGAAGCAAACAAACAACTCAAGACAGACAGACAGGAAGACAAAGAGAGAGGAAGAGATAGAGAGAGAGAGGGAAAAAGAGAGGGTGAGAGAGAGGGAAAGAGAGAGGGTGAGAGAGAATGAGTGTGAGAGAGCGAGAGAGACAAATAGACTTTAAACTCAATTACCAGAATTACAGCAGCAATAGTGGCAGAAACGACTGCTGCAGTGGGAACAACAACAAATAGCGGCAATAACAACAATCAACTACAACAAACAACGACAACAACAACAATAAAGCCATGGTAAATGTAGCAACAACAACAATAATTGAGAAACACTTGCAGCAAATGCACTCATTATCTATTGTTGTTGTTATTTTTATTGTTGGTGGTAGTTTTATTGTTGTTGTTTAGTCTTTTAAATATCCAACAAGAGTTACAACAAATTTAGAACAACAACGAAGATGAAGAAAACTTCTCTGAACAATGAAATCAAAGACCAAACAACAAAAGTCAGGTGTGCAGCAACAAAGAGAGGGGGAGAGAGAGAGAGAGACAGAGAGAGAAATGGGGAGAAAATCTTGAGGTAAAGAACAGAGAAGGAGTGAAGGAGATCGAGCGATTGAGGAACAGAGAATGCAACCAAAACAAATAGAAAAAGAGTCTCGCTTTCATGTTTTCTCTTTGTCATTGTTTTATCGTCAATTGTTTTGTTGTTGTCGTTATTCTGGTTGTTATTGTTGTAGCATGTTATGTTTTTCTATTTTTTATTGTTGTTAATGTTGTTGTTATTGTTGTCTTTGTTGTTGTAGTTTATTAGCAACATCGGTTCAAGAGTTATCAACACTTGCCCGAACTCAACGAAAGGAACAAAGCCAAACGAGAACAACGACAACGAGATGCCGACAAGGGGGGAGACGCCAATGTCGACGACTGTGAAGACGACAATAATGACGACAAGGTACTCGACGACGACGATGATGACGACAACGTTGACGGCGGCAACGGCTGCAGCGGGCGGTGACTGAGAATCGCGCGTGCAACTTACAACATTAATTGCAAACAATAAACTACAACGGCAACAAAAACTACAGCAACAACAATGACAACAAAAGACAACAACAACAACAAGTACTACAGCAACAACAATTGCTTACTCACAATGGACGGAAATTTCGTTACGCGTGAATCTCTTGAGTTTCGAGATAAGAAAACGTGCTCGCTGAGAGGTAAACAGGTACAACAACAATAAAAAAAAAGATGTAGTACAACAACAACAACTATAAACTACAAAAATAATACAATACAACAATGAATTACAACTACAACAATGAACAATGAACGCACCGAAAAGAGGGGAAATAAAAACCAACGGTTCAGAAAAAAATAAAAAAATATTCATAGAAAAGTTAACACATAAAAATAAAGGAACCACAGGAAAATATCAGTAATTTTTGGTTATATTCAAACTTTTTAATAATTTTGTTGTTTTCATAAATTTTCGTCATTTCTCAATATTTTGATAATTTAATTTATTTATGTTTTAATCTATATATTTAATTTTTTATTTTTTTATATTATTTAATATTGTGTGATTTTGAAATTTTTATGTTTTTTTGCAAGTATTATAATTTATTTCATTTATTAATTTTTTATTTATCTTATATTTTTTTGATTAAGTTTCTAATGTTTTCTATATAATACATCATTTAACTTAATTTCTCATATTTTATTCCATTTAATTTTTTTTGCGCTTTTCTTGTACATATTTTATTTTACTTTACTTGATTTCATTTTTTTATTTGATTTGATTTTATTTCATTCCCTGTTGTTCTTAACTTCTGCTCCGAAGTTCACTATTAGAAGTTTTGTTTCAATTACAGCAATAAATCAGCGGCAACCCTGTTGTTGATCAACTTTATTCGTGGCGAGTTTCGTGACAGCGCCAAGGGATTGTGAGAGTTGGAGAGGGGAGAAGAGAAAGAGGAGATGGTGGAGGAAGTGGTGGAGGAGAGTGAAATAGGAGCATTGAGCCAAACAGCTGTTGTTGTCCCTTTCCTTCATTGAGTTTATTGGCGAGGGAGAAATTGCAGCAAAAGTTCTAATTGTTGTTTTTGTTCTTTGGTGTAATTTTACTTTTGTAGTTGGTCTATTGATTTTTTTTATTTGTGTTTTTTTTTTTAGTTTTTTTGTTATGTTTGTTTGCTGTCTTTCTATTGTTGCGCTGAGTTTCTGATGAGATGCAATTGAGTTTAATGGTGTGAGAAGGAAAGGTCAGCAATTGAAATGAATGAGGGAGAGTGAGAGAAATGGAGTGAGAGATAGGGAGAGAGAGATAATGAGAGAGTGTTAGGACTAGATAAAGAGGAAGAAATAAAGAAACAGAGAAAGGTGGATTCTATGATAATTATTATTTGAAGAAATTTAGATTAGGAAAACAAAAATTTTTAGAAAAATGAAAATATCATAAGTATTGACACAGGATCAATAAAAACATAACGAAACAAAACAATAAAACAGCACATAAATAGAAAAAAAGAAAACAGAACAACATGAGTGCATAAACTAATACCAACGCGTTTAACACACGAACACATCGACATCGTGCAGTGCTTAAATGTTGATATAAATCAAATAAATTGCATGAGATTAAATTGTTTGGTCTGGACGAGTGTTGTTTGGCAGCAATAAAAACAAAAATTACTACAAAAACAATAAATGGACAACAAGAAAAAGAGCAGACTAAGAAAACAATAAAAGTATAATACAAAAACAACAAGATCAAACGAAAATAGTCAACAAAAAACAGACAAAAATAATAACAACAATAAACTAAAACAATATCCTGACCATGGTCGTCGACTCGAGATGAAAACTATCAGCAACACTTTAGATCGAGATTTCCTACACAAAAATAAAAAACAAAAAAAGAAAAAAATTCAACAACAAAAATAACAGGAACCAAAATATAGAAAAAACAACAATAATGAAAATAAACAATATCAGCAACAAGAACAAACAACAATAACTTATTTCTACTGCAATGGATTGCAATTGACCACAAGTTGATTGTCTGTGAGGAAGCAAAAGGAAATCGCAAATGGCGAACGAGAACGACAGAGTGAAGGAGGGAGGGAATGAGGGAGAGGTAAAGAGATAGAGAGTATGGTAGAAGGGCTGAAGGAAAGGATGTGGGAAGGAAATTCCAAGAATGCAGTTTATTATAACTCATTTTATTGCTGTTGCTGTTGTTGCTGATGCTGTTGGTGAGTTCCTGTTGCCTGAAGGATGCTTTGGTATAAATAAACAATACCTACAACAACAATACTAATGACAACAAAAACACAGGCGAAAACTAACAGGAACAACAACAACACTATATCAACAACATCGACCTTAGCTAGTATGAAATAAAGTTGTTGTAATTTTGATTACTTTAAAATTGGTTGCTGACGATGAACAAACGAAGGAAGGAAGGAATAGATGAATGAATGAGGGAGTGTGTGAGTGAATAAAGGAATGAATGAATGAGAGAGAAGATGAATGAAGAAATAGATGAATGAAGGAATTAAGATGGGAATGAAGGAAGAAATCTTTGAGTCCTTTGCGAACTCCGTCGTAACCCATCGATGGATCTTCTCGAGGATGCTGCAGGAATGTTGTGAAATTGTTTGTTTATTATCGCTAGAATAGCGTGGGAAGTTGTAATTATTGTTCTGATTTGTTGTTTTTATTGTTGTTGTTGTTCTTATTATTGTTTTAGTGGTTTCTGTTATTGCTATTTTATTCGTCGGTGTAGTCGTTGTTATTGTTTTTGTTTTCTACTGCAGCAAATGCATTCGACGAGCAGTTCAATGACCTTGAGTCGTCTGGAAGTCAGATGGAATTTGTGGAAGGTGGGGATCAGGATTGACCGAGGGGAAATGATGGAGGGAGAGCGCTATGAGATAATGGAGATATCTAATTGAGTGATATTGAGGAAGAGAATTCAATGGACGAAGACAAAGAGTGAAAAAGAGATTTCGAAGACGAGCACTCCACCTTTTTGACCACTCCCCCTTTTTGGCCACGCCCCTTTTTTGGCCACGCCCACTTTTTGTCCATTTTGAATATGTCCATTATGGTTTAAAGGACTGTTTAACAGACTTTTTTTAAGCTGCGAAGCTTTTTTTCCAAGCTTCTATGGTTTGTTGGGTTTCAAATAAATTATTCAAGTACATCAGCTGTGTGGAGTTCAATTTTCGTAACAAATCACAACAACACACAAAGTCACAAACATTCACTCACACGTCCATACTCACACACACACACACACACTCAGTCATACTCACTCATACTCACTCACACACTGATGCACACAAATACGTGTTCAATAATAAATAATGAAAAAATCCATTAAAATTGAGATTTGTTTTCTTGTTCCGATTTCTTTTGTGGCATAGTTCGTTCATGGTTGTTGTTGTTTTTCTATATCCTCAAATACTCCCGAGCAGTAGGTTGGCTTTAACCAGTGTTGCCACATCGATAAGCTTCGACATCAAGAGCTGTCCATCAAAGCTTTGAAACAGGATTTACACGGGCATAAATTGTATTTAAATATTTCGTTTTTTAATTCCTTTTAGGAAGAACTAAAAATATTGAATCTAACAAATTTATAAAATACATGAAATTGATGAAAATTTGAATTTTATGATATTTATACAATATTCAAATATAATATAAGATTTTTCAGTTTATGAAATTTATAACATTTATACATTTTTATTTTCATTTTATTATTTTTCAAATCATCTGGCAGCACTGCATGGAAATTACAGATGATTTCTGTTCTCGCCGCATATTGTCGATGATTTCCGACAACAATAAAAACAACAACAACATTGTTGCCACTGCATTCATCTGTTTCTTATGAATTTTTTTCGTCCTTTCCATTCCTTCGCCTTTGGTTTTCTTCTTTCTTCCGTCTCTTTCTCTCTCCTTGTCCTACACCCTTCGTTGAACAATCATCGAATCAAATCTCGTTTGTTGTTGTTTTGTTGCTGTTGTTCGAATGCCTTCCGTCTGAATAAAACATAAAAATAGAAATTGAAAATTTAATATTTCATGTTTCGTTTCGTTTCTATTCGAGTCGGTTTCATTCTTGCTTCATTTCTTCTGACTTTTGACTTCGTTCTTCTCTCTCACTTCTTCATCTTGATTTCTCTCTTTCTTTCTTTCTCATTCCCCTTTCCTTCTCATCTCCTCTCGATCTCTCTCCCCAGAGTCCTGCAGCGAGATTTCTTCAATTGCGTGTGAAGGTTCTCATATTGCTTTTCGCTCATTGTTTTTGTTACTTCCGATATTCCCTTCTCTTTCTTTGTTGCTCGTTCCTCTTTTTTCTCCCTCGTTTCTCATTCTCAGTGTTTTTCTGGCTGTTCACATATGAAAAATACCGCAACACATTATTCGATCGATCAGCATCTGTTGTTGCTCCCGCAAATCGGGTTTTGCTGTGGTCGAATTGCGAAAACTCGCATGAGACTTTTCCTTCTCTCTGATGAATACAAAAATTCTATAAGAAAATTTTACACAAAATTCAGAATTAAAATAGAACGAAAATTCTTTAATAAAATTCTATATAAAAATTATCAAAAACCAAAAAAAAAATTATTTTTCCAATTTTTGTATTACATTTTATTCCAAAATTTTCAGAATGTTTATAATTTTCTACAAATTTTAAAATTTCTTAATTCTTCTTGAAATTTTTTAGAATTTTGAATATTTTTCTCTGTTGTTTCGACAACAATAACAAGCCATCTTCGAAATAACTGGGAGAAAAAAATCCATTGTAGCATAACTAAAGCAATAATAACTACTACAATAACTATTACAATAACACAATCACAACAATAACTACAATAACTAACAACAATGTCTACTACAATAACTACAGCGACTACAACAACAACAATACAACCCTAAAAAGCTGGCCACTTGAAAACCTTCTCGCGCTCTTCCCTCGCCACTTGAGCGCGATTTTCCGCCTTTTTTCCTCCAGGATGTGGCGCGATGTTCGCGAAGTCCGTGGGGAGGGGACAGGAAGAAGAGGACGAGGGTGACAGGATGTCAAGGGGGAGGTGAAGAGGTGAGGATTGAGGTCGCCGTCGTCGTCGTGGGCGTCGGGGTGACGACCGCAATTCAATAGTTAGTCACGTAGCTGCAGTTTGTTTTGTTGGGCCGTCAGCGACGCCTTCCGCCGGCAGCAGCAACAACAACAACCCATTGATGTTGTACGCACATGTGTCTGTGTCTGTGTGTGTGATTGTGTGAGTGTTGTCAGGTGCAGCTGACACTTGGCTCCCTCCATCCCCTCTGAAGGACTCGAGGATCCTCAATGGGCGATGACGATGACGAGTCCTGCGGGAGCTTTTATCGCGTGCGAGAAGAAGAAGAAGCACTTGCGTTTTTTCCTGGCTATTGTGGGCATTGTTGTACGAGTTGTTGTTGATATGTTGGAATTGTTGTTGTTTTTTTATTGTCTTGTTTTATTTTTTTTTGTTTGCTTTTATTGTCTACTGTTTTATTGTTGTCGTTTTAACATGTTTTTATTCCTGTTATAATATGGCATTTGAGGGAATATGGAAAACGTTTCACGCATTCATAATTATTTGCTGCAATTGTATTTAGCCAGTTATTGTATGAGAGAAGAGGAAGAAAAGAAGACAGAGAGGGAGAGAAAATAAAGAAAATATATTCTAGTGAAAGTGGGTAGAAAACAACGAGAAATAGTAGGTTGAAAAAATATTGGAAAAGAGGTCTGAAAACCAATTAGAATGAAAGTGAAAGAAATTACTTGTAGAATGAGGCAAAAAATAAACGATGAAAAAAAGCGAGGCAAATATTGATTGGGAGAGTGAGAAATTGATCTGGTTTTTCCGAAAATATTGCGTGTGGGACGAAATGTCCTTGAGACAAATTTGATCGTCCCAAAGACAATGAAACAAAGGATGCGATTGGCCGAAGGATATTTTCGATATTTGAAGGGAACTCATCAGAGATTTCTACGAATTCATTGATATTTGAGGGGAAAGAAGTGATACAGAAAGAGAGAGGGAGGGAAAGAGTGAGAAGAACGACTATCGAAGGACCTCAACTCACCGCATTGCGGGATCCTTTATCTTGTGGAGCTGACAAACAAAAAAAATAAACTCAGTTTTTGTCCCGAATAAGATTCGTCAGAGAAGAATATTTATTTATCAACAATGGAAATGTGAGATGTCTTAAAAAATATGAGGAAGAACAAGCACCTTCTGTTGGATTAGAAAAACAACAACTTCTTGTGCTTATTCTCCTTCTATTTCCTTTTTTCTTCCTTCCATTTTTGGAGTTATCGCGGAAACGACTTCGCCACAATGGAAAAGTTTTTGGCACAACACGAAAATATCGCACTTCGGTGGAAAGATGGAGAGAAAGAGATGGGGAGTGAGATAGAAAGAGAGGGAGATGGTGTTAGGAAGCCACTACCGCAAGTCGAGCAACAAAAATCCAAGTGACAAAAATCACAATTACAGCAACAACAACAAAAACATTGTGACCAACTCGAACCATTACAACAAGTGCTGAAAAATAGAAAACAAAAAAATGAATGAAAACAAAAATTATTTCATATCGAATCGAATCGGAGCCAGAAACAGACACCAAACTTCACAGACAGACAGATAGAGGGATGGACGGACGGACAGACAAGGCGACAGACAGATAGATAGATAGACAACCACAGACGACATACAAAAAGAGGGTGAGAGAGAGAGAGATAGAGATATGAATGACAGGAAGAGATGCAGGAAAAAATATAAAAAAAATAAAAATTTACCAAAATAAAAGAAAGACAATAAAAAGAGAAGGAAATGACGAAAAAGAGGAGGATAAAAGAATAAAAGAGAGAAGCGTGGAGAAAAAGTGAGAGATTCCGACCAAGAGACAGACGTTTTGCCGGAGACAGACAGATGGACGGACGGACAGACATTTCTGTGGTTTTATCAGTGAACGAATTGAAATTTTACACCATTTCTTGTTGTTGTTGCTTTTCACACTATCGTTGTTATTGTTTGTTTTTTTATATTGTAGTCGTATTTGTTATTGTCGTCATTGTTGGTGTTGTTGTCATACTTCTTGTTGTTGCTTTTATCCGCCAGGCGACGCCAATTTTTTTGGCACTTTTTCGAAATCTCGATTTTCAATTTGAGAGCACGAAGAACGTGGAATCAAATGAAAAACCAAAGGAAGCAGATGAAGAAGAAGAAGGAAAACGCTCTGACAGCCAGTCATAATTTGATTTGGCTGCGATTCAGAAACATCAACCTCGGGGCCTCCGACCCCTCTCCACAAGCCCAAAATCTACTTAAATCGAGGAAAATTAAAGAAAACATTTTTAAAATTTATTGTAATAAAATTATTTATATAATTTTAATTTTATATATATTCTAATAAAATTATTTGATTTAATTTTTTTTAATTATACATTTTTTTAGTAAAAATTAAAATTTAATAAAAAATTAAAAATTAAAAAATTAATTTCTGAAAAATATTTTGCAAATCAAATTTAAAATTTTTAAAATAAAAAATCCTTTCTATACCAAAATCCTTCCTATACAAAAATTCTCCTCCCTCTGATTGCTGTCCTCTATCTTCTGTGAAGAAACTTTTCCACATGCTTGTTATCCTTCTCACCTGATCATCCTCGGTTTCCTGTTTCCTATTTCTCCACAGCCTCGGGTCAGAGTTTTCTGTGGGCTCCCATTAATAACCGGAATCTCGGCTTCAAATCTATCTATACCTTCATGGCAGGCGCCTTGGCTCAATACCACAACATTATCTCCGAGAGTATCCTTTTACAACGTCCTTTTTGTTCCTTCTCTTCACCTTAATCTTGGTATAAGGTTTCATCTTTCCACATGGTCCTCAACAACCCAAGATTTTGTTACCCTAAGATTTCATCGCCTAAAGTTTTCATCCCCTCAGTTTCTTTCTCTATAAAATTTCTTCTCATTCTAAAATTTCTTCTCATTGCAAAATTTCTTCCCACTCACATGTTCTTCTCATTCGTCTCCTTTAAAGTTCTTCTCATAGAACTTTTTTCACGTCTTTCAACTATTTTATCCCAGTCTGTGGCCATCTTCTCTATCCTCCTTTCAACCATAATTTCTTCCGCCCTCTTCTCTCTTCACCTTCCCTCTCTTCTCTTCCATCTTCACCAGTCCTTCTCCTTCCCATCCATCGCCCACCTTCGCCATCAACTGCTTATCCTTACCTTCTCTTCTATTACCTACTACTCCACCTTTTCCAGCCCACTCTACGTTTCCTCCCTTCTTTCCCTTTTCATTTCACTCTTCCTTTCCTGTCCCTCATTCACTCTTCCTCTCTGTCTCCCACCCCTGTTCCTTCACCATCCTCCCCTCGGCCTAATCTTTATCTGCTCCTCACCACATCGTTTCCTTCCCCAAGCCAAAAATAGGGCTTCCGTGGCTTCCGCTGTCGCACCTCAGGATATCCTTTGACATAAAGGTTCTGCTTACACGCAACCCCACCCATCGTATGAGTGTGTGTGAGTTTATTTGTATAAGGAGCTCGACAGACGCACACCTGAGGGTGGGCGAAGTCGTCTGCCCCGCCCATCGATGTGTTTGCATTTTTATTTAAAAGTGTTTATTTCTGCTTATTTGATGTGTCTGCAAAGAGTCGGCCGTATGTTTATTTAAGGCTCCTTCTTCTCGACAAGGCCTTCTTCTTCTCCCTCCTACTTCATCTCTTTCTCCTCCTTACTCTTGTCCCTCCCATCAACACCCGTTTTTCCTTCATCATCACCTTCCATCGTCCATGCTAATGACATGCGGATATCCTATCGGCGCAGGAGGACGAAAAGTGGGCGTGGCGAGTGTGAGAAAGCCATGAAATCGTGTTTAAAGGAACCTCAAATGCCTCCCTAACTTTCTTTCTTTGGCCTTTCTCGGCCTCATTGTTAATTTCTTGTTTTCCTTCATTCTTCACCTTCTCTCTCTTCTCCGTAGTCAACCCTTCGTCCTTTGGCCACCTTACTAGGATATCCTTGTCAAGGTACGAGTCGGCTTCTGTCGAATAAAATTTATTTTATTGCAGATTTATTATCCTTTTATAGCTTGATTCGATTCCGTTTTTATATCTCGAATTTTTTATACATCTGTTTTTTTTTGTTATTTTATTTTCAACTACATTTCCTGATTAGCTGATTAGTTAAGGTAAGTAAAATGAGTTAAGTAAAATTTAAATAACTATTTATATGATTAAAAATTTAAATATATAATTCTTTTAAAATTTTATTTGTTTGTATGTATTTTTTATTGTATTTATTGTTATATATGTTATATATATTTCCTCAATTTATCTCTCTCAGTGTATTGGGATTTTGGTTATTGACTTCAGCTTTAGGATCCATCGGTAAAATTTTGCTATATTTCTTTACTATTATTTTATTACTATAATTTTAATTTATTTTACATCTTCATAATCCATATTTAATCCAAATCCAAATTCGATACCCTAACAAACTTGAAGAGGAAATCCTAAAAGCTTCCTGATGTTGAATATATTTCATTTTCTCAATACGTTCTCAATACACTCACAATACATGCTCAATACATTCCCTTAACACACATACAAACATATCATCTGTATATTTTCGCCCCACATCACTTCATCAATGTCAATGTGTGAAGTTTTTTCATCCCCTCAGCTTTTCCCTTTCCACATCCTGTTTTTTTTCTCAGTATTTTTTTGTTTTATTTTTTACTTCCCTAGTGTGTGTTTTTGTTTTTGCCTTTTTGTTTTTTTTTGTTTTTTGCTCAGTTTTACCACGTTTTTCATCCTCTTCAAGCGTATCTAATAGATTTAACATGACAGCAACAAGATATTCGTATTTGCATTGACAGGTTGGGATTATTTGTTTTTCTTCCTCAGCTTCCTTTACCTTGATTCCCGGCGCTGATTTCCATATGTACTCATGTGTGTGTGTTCATGTGCATGTATGTGTCTATAATACGTAAGAAATTATAAAACCAACAAAGGAAATGCAAACAAGTGAAGATGAGGAAATCCTTGAGTAGAGTATAAGATTGAGTGAGTGAGGGAGAAAGATAGACAGAGGGTAAAAGAGAGAGAGGGTGAACAACAGTAATAAGAAACAACCGCAACATGATGAAAACATCGAACAACAAGAGTAATATCAACAACAACAAACAATACCAATATCAACAACAATAACATCAAGGACGAGAAAAAAATAAGGTGAAAATCTTGCTGAAATCCATGAGAAGGACATGAGGAGAGACAGAGACAAAAGTAATGATAGACATGGGGGAAGATGTGTGGAAAAAAGGGTCGAAAGAGAGAGAAAGAGAGAGGGAGAGTGGAAGAGAGATGGCGTAAAAAATTGGAAAACATTTCGAGGTCTCACATCGATAACGCAACTGATTTGCATCGTGTTTCGTGAGAGGAGAAGGAAATGGAGAGAGGATGAGAGTGTGAGAGGGAGAAAAATAGTGACAGAAAGAGGAAGAGAGTAATAACGTGAGAGGTGTGAGTGTGTAAGAGTGAGAGGAAAGAACCGCAAGATTTCTCGATCATCCTTCGATGGGCGGATGATGTGAATGGGGATGATGTTGACAATGTGGGCGTGATTGTTATTGTTATTAATGTTGTTATTGTACTTCATGTTGTTCTTATTCTTCTTGTTGTTCTTGTTCGTATTGTCCTTTTCTTTTTTCTTTTTGTTCTGTTGTTCCTGTTGTTATGATGATGGTTTCATCTTGTTTTTGGAGAATGATGATTACTTCTTCCACTTCTACTTCTTCCTGCTGTGTCAATGATTTCCTTCTGCTGTTGATTTTTTGCAACTCTTTCGTGTTTTCCATGGGAAATGTTTGATTTCCGTCTGCGATTGGTAAAAAAACAGACACACAGGATGAGCCGAGGAAGATGAAGCACAATGGTTGCATTGTATTGATAAGAATTAAAGAAAGTAAGAATAAAATATTCGAAGAATAATATATCGAAATATTCGATAAAAAATTCGAAGGATGAGAAGTTGTCTGTTTTACTGTACTTTATTTAATATTTTTTAATTTTGTTAAATTATATTTTAATTAAATATTCTCTTTAAAAAAAAACAATTTTGTATATTTTAAAATTTATAAAAAATTGTGCTGTATAATTTGTCTTAATTTTTTATTTATTGTAAATAAAACATAATCTCCTTAGCCGTAATATTTGTAGTTTCTGCCGTTCTTGAAACTCAAGCTTCAACACATCAACATCATCACTCACACATAAACAGAATTACAAATAAAAAATCTGTGCAAACTAATTTCTTATAGGTGTTATGGGATTCCTCTGTAAGGACGGGTATGTGTGTGTGTGTCGACGAGTGTGAGTGTGGTTGAATGAACTTTAAGCCGTCGGCTTTTCCGTATCCCCATGAGTGTGTGTGCGTTTTTATATGGGTGTTTGTGTCGTTGACAGTTTGCATTGACAGTTATTCGTTTTAACTGATATCGATATTGGTGTTTTTTTTTGTTTTGCAGTTGTTGTCATGGTTGTTGTTGTATGTCAATTTTTTTTGCTGTTTTTCTGTAGTATTGTTATTGTATTTTACTTGCCTTGTTGTAGTTGTATTCTTGTTGTATTTCTGTTGTTTCTACTATATTGATGTGACGTTAATGCTTCGTAATTTATTGGGTTTGTTGCCTTCGATTACAACAGCAACCACATCGAGATTATGTGACATGAGAAAATGCATACATACATGCGTGTATGTGTGTGTGAGTATTTGTGTTTTATCTGTTTGTTCTTGACTACGACTATGTGTGAAACCGATGAAATCCTCGTCGTCCTGTCATTTTGAAGCCAACTACAGAAGAGGAGGATCAAGATATATGGAGAGATATATAGGATAGTGTGTGTGTGAGAGAGAGAGAGAGAGGGACATATAACAAGGTAGTTGAGTTGGGTAAAAGACTATAATCAAGATAAACAAAGACAGCAACTAAAAGTGAGCAAGGTTTCGATGAAACGTCAGCCGAAGATTGTATTAAAAAACTGTCCTGTGGGAAAACTTCGCAAATCCTGGTATTATCCTTGACTTGCATTTAATTACAATATAAATAGATTAGTTATTAATTGTTTATGAAGTTTTTTAATTTTTATAAAATAAATATTTTGTATAAAATTTGAAACAATTTTAAAATCCTAAGAGACAAGAAGAATGATGGCTAAAAAGAAGAGAAGTAAAGTTCGAATAGAAAATCATGAGATATGAAAAAAATGATAAAAAATAATAATGAAAAGTAAAAAGAAGAAAACGTTCAATAGAAGAAAGAAACATCGACTGCAATTCAATTCTGACTTCCGTCGATGATGCAGACGAACAATAACGAAAATCATACAGAACAACAACAACACAGAAATCATACACCAAATTTCCAAACCACAACAACAATAATCACACTGAAAGCAGTAGAAAAATAAAGCAACAACATTTACAAGAGTAATAACAATTCAATTCAATTTTCCACCGAATCAGAACCGACCGAAGAATGAAAAAAGCAACAATAAACGGTCAACAATTGTAACGGACTTCCGCATCCGTTTCCGCAATCGCTAGCTGACTTTGTCGCCGTCTCTTTCTCTCTCAATTCCTCTCACACATGATTCTTCCATCAATGCGTTCTTTCGCTTGGCTGTCTCTGTTGGTCTGCATTTTCTTGTTTTCCCTTTTTTATCATTTTTCTTTTTTCTCTCCATCTCTCTCTCTCTCCCCATCTGCCAGCTCCCTCCCTCCCCTTCTTCTGGTTCCATTTCCTTTCCAATCGTCTATCATTCGTCGTCCTCGTGACTCGAAAAATCTTGATCAAAGCTGACAATCGATTGTTTGTTGTCGTTGTCTCCTCATCCTCCTTCCTCTCCCTTTAGTATTCACCTCATTCTCTCTCTCTCATTCCGCGACGAAAATATCGACCACACCCCTTCCGCCCCTCCCTCCTCATCTTCGCCCACTTCCGCATGTCGGGAATTCCACGCGACTGTGCTTTTAATGCGATTGCATTAGGAAATCCAGGCTCGTCCGGCTGTCCGTCCATACATCTGTCCGTCCGTTTGTCTGTCGATCCATCCATCCGTCCATCTCTCCGTCCGTCCCACTGTCCATTTGTCCGTCCCTGGTGGCAGCCACAAATGCGGAGTCGCATTCATTCATCAGCGACGTCCACCGACCACAAGTGCGTGAGCAGCATCCGCTGTCCTCTGTCTCTTTCTCCCTCTGCAGCACTTTCATTCTGTTTCGCTTGCTCTCTGCCAATCTTTTTCTCTGCACTCTTCTCTCTCTTTTTACATCCCTCACTCTCTATTTTTACATTCCTCAATCTCTCTCTTTTCACTGCTCTCTCTCTATTTTTCTCCTGCGCTTTCAGCCCGAAACCACGAGAATTTCGCCCCTCGGTCGCTGCGTTTGTCGGTCCGAGCCGAGCGTTTGTCACCCATCCGGCAACGCTGGCCGCTTCTTGATCTCTCTCATTACATCTCTTTCCCTCTTTGAGTTTTTCCACCCCCTCTGTCTTCCCTTCTTTTCCACCATTTTGGTTTTTACTCCACTGGTTTTTTTACTCTCCTCTGTCTCCTTTTTTCCATCTGTTGTCTCTTTTTCATCCTCCCTCTATCTCTTTTTTTACCCTCCATCTGTCTCTCTGGCCGCAGACCGCGAGTACCTTGTTCCATAGCTGTCTGTCCGGTTGATGTCTGTCCTCCAGTTGTTTGTCCTTTAGTTGCCTTTCCTCTAGCCCTCTGTTCTCTGAAGGTCTATCCTTGTCCTCTCTGTCTCTCGTCCTCTCTGTCTCTGTCCTTCCACTCGCCGCATGTCCTTCGGTTGGTGCTCGGTTTCCCTTCAATTCATCATTTTCTCTCTTCGTCCGTTATACGTTTGGGTATATCCTCCAGTATGTCTGTCTCTCTCTCTCTGTCTGTCTGACTCTCTGTTCCTCACTCTGTCCTCTCGTCTGTCTCTCCCTCTATACATCATCATTACCTTCTGGCTCGTATGTTTTTCCGTCTGTCCGTCATTCGTCTGTCATCCGCAGGTCTCGTCGTCCATTCGTCAATCCATCGTCCCTGTTCTTCTCACCTCTTCTCTACAACAACCTCTAAATTCGCTCTTTCCTCTTCTTTGCACCATCTTCTCTCCTTCATTCTGGCTCTCTCCTCATCTTGCTCTCCTCATCATTCTCTTCCCATCGCCCTCGCTATCCATCATCGGGCCGCCATTGTCGATTCTTCACAATTGCACAAATTGCTCTGCAATATCGGACGGACAGAAATACAGACAAACAAACAAACACACAGTAGACAGACAGCTAGCTAGCCGGATAGATGTCCATCGTCGGCGAGCGAACCACGTGCACGTGTTCTTCATCCTTCATCGGCCGTGGTCGTTGCTTTTGTCTGTGCGATCAAATGTTGAAAATTCTTCACATCGTCTGGTCGTTCGTCTGTCCCGCTCGCATCGAGGGTGGACGAAGGATGCTTGGAGCTTGGGGGCGTGGCTTGGAGGGGGTTCGTGCGAGGTGTCCTGCGTCACCTCCTCGAGCACTCACACCACATGCCGCCGTATCCTGTCCATCGATGGATCGTCGTTCGTTCACTCGTCGTTGTTCGTTTGTCCTTCGCCGCAGGCATTTGATGGCTCTATTTGCCGCTTCCTGTCGGATCCCCTCCATCTCTCTCTCTCCATCACCTCAGGACACGAGTCGACTCCTCCTTCTCACTCACATCGTCCTTTCAATGTCCTCCTCATTCAGCTCAAGGTCTCCGGTTTCCTCCCTCTCTCTCCCTTGGTATCGTCGTCGTTCTTGTTTGGCGATCGGTCATCTTGACTCAGGGGACGTCCTGGAGTCCTGTCGTCCTCTTATCCTCCTCCTCCTCTCCCCATTTATCCTTCTCTCTGCCTGAAATTGCCGGGATAAAATTTCATTTTGATTCTTTCCGAGGCAAATATTAACATTCGATTGACCGGAGGGGCGTTTCCAATTGTGCAGCCTGAGGGCGGCGACAGAAAGAGACAGGAAGAGATAGAGAAAGAGCATCTACCTCCCTCGCCTTGTCTCCCCATCGCTGTGTTGTTGTGAATGTTTCTCGTTGCTCGAAAACTCGCCGCGGTCGTCGCTTTGTTTGAGAAACGAACGAACTTTGCAGCGATTCCCAATCATTTCACGTATGCGGGAACGATGTCTCGCACTCTCCCCCTCTCTCTCTCTCTCTCTTCTCCTTCTCTCCCTCCCTCTCTCTGTGTGTGATGTTTGCTCTGCAACCGCTATCAGTCGCCTGCAGCCGCTTCCTCAGCCTCCTTCTCGTGTCTTTCATTACTCTTTGTTGTTGTTCTTGCTTTTTATTATTCAATTTGCTTCGGGCGCAATTGTTGTTGTATTTTTTCTCCCATTTTCCTTTCCTGTAATGCAACAGTTTCATCTATCTATCTCCCTTTCTCTCTCTCTTTTGTTACTCCCCTTATTTGCTATATTTTTCTGCTGTCCATTTTAGTATTTTGTTATTTTTAACGATTGCTGTCACGTTTCTCCGAAGGGAAATCAAATTCTCTTCCTCTCTCTCTCTCCCTCTCTATCTCTCTCACACTCGTACGCTCTGTCATGAACTTCAATATTTTGTTTTTGAAGGAAGATAAATTGACGTTGGATATTTTTTGAAATGTTTGCACTAAGTGAGAAAAGTTGTTGTTCTTGTTGTTGTTGGTTGACGTCGTTGTTTATATTAGGTTTTTAAAGCTCCATAAACTTGTTTATGTTCTTTCGTTCTGGAGTTCCTCGCACTTATTTTTTACTATATGTACATCATCTTATACCACAATATATTCCATCTCATAAATATAAATTTCTACTCGACACTCACTCCATTTGATATGATCATATTTTGTGTACAAAGATTCGATCTCATTTAATTTCAATTAAAAATAATAATTAGAAAAATAAATAATAAGAAATAAAAAAATATATGTAATAAATATAAATTAATAATATAATAAAAATACTAAATAGTGAAAGTATTAAAAATTAATATTTTTATTCTAATTTTTTTATTTTTGTATTTATTATTTTTGCAATCGTTATTATTGTCATTCTTAAACATTTTATGGTTTTTATCTGTATTTTTAATAACTGTTTTCAACATTTTATTTTAATAAAACTCTTTTCACTATTTTTACTGGCATCATATTTATTTACAGAATTCTTTTTTTATTAATTTTATTTTCGCTATTATTATCTTTAAATTAAAGGCAGCTTTTAATTGCATCTGCGGATCGAGATCGATGCGAAATCAGCGGCTTAAAATTTCATCATTGGTGGAACAATAGTTTCAACTTTTTGTCGTTGTTGTATTCTTAAATATTTTTGTTGTTGTCCAAAATCATATTGTTGTTGCCGAGTGTCACGTTGTGTTTTTATTCTCATGTTGTTGTCATCTCATCATTTGTTGTTTTCCTCTCATTTTGTTGTTTCTGTAAAATTCCTCTTGTAATTGTAGATTGTTGTTATTGGAGAAGGTTTTGTTTTTTTTTTTCTTTATTAAATCGTCATGTTGTTGTTCTTGCAGTATTGTAATTTATTGTTATTGTTGGATTTTTATTAATACCCTTGAGTGTCGAATTAAAGCGCAAAAACGAAACGAAATGAAACGGTTGGCAACGCGAACACAACAACGTTTGGCAACAATTTTCGGTGCGATAAACGATATCATTCAAGGATGAAAAAACAACGCGAAAGATAACTAAAGTGGGAGAGTGAGAAAGAAGATAATACAAATAGGGAGAGTAAAAGAGAAGGAATCAAAAAGAGAGAGAGAGATATAGAGAAATTCATGATCATCGAAGGGAGAAAAACTTAAATCACATTTAAATGAATTTATGATTCAATCAAAATGCAAAATGTTGTTCGTAGTGTTGTTGTTTCTCAAAGTGTTGTTGGTTGCTGTAGTTACAGTTGTTGTTGTTATTTCTGTTATTATTTCTGTAGTTGTTTTTAGCTCTTTTTTTACTCCTCTCTCTGGACCATGTTATTGTATAACAAAAATTCAGTCGCTGAAACTGAAATCCATTTTATGCAATGGAATACCAGCAATCATTGTTGTTGTCACTGTCTTTGTTGTTGTTTTTGTTGATTTTTTTCAATCGAAATTATTTACAACAGACACTCGTTGGTTGTAAGTGTCTGTCTGTGTATGTGTGTCAAAGTTAACATTGAAAAAATAAAAACAATAACATAAAAAAAATAAAAAATAAAAAAATAAAAATAAATAAAAATAAAAAAAACAGTAGACAGACAACGAATGTGAGCGAGAGAGCTGAAGATGAGAATATGAGAAAGAGAAAGAGATGGAGTGAGGGATTGAGAGATGAGATGGAGAGAGTGAAAAAGGTTGAGAGTGAGAATGAGCGGGATCGAAGACCGGGGAGAAAAGACTGAAAGCCGCACATAAATCACTCTGAGACCCATCGAGGATCTTTTCATTCATTTTGCTGCTATAAAACAACAACAACAAAAATAGCAATAACAACAACAGTAAATAACAATAACAACAACAGTAAATAACAACAACAATACCAACGACCTCGACATAAAAATGGCGTAAATAAAATTAACAAAAAAAACCTTGATTTTTCGGATTGAAAAACATTTTTAATATATTTAAATAAATAAAAATAAAATGTAGGGATTTTAAAGCCAAGGATTTGCGCAGACAAACGAGCGGTAAGTCAATGTGAAGGAGGGAGAGAGAGGGGTAAAAGAGGGAGACAGATAGACTCGGAGAAAGTGAAGGACAGAGGTCGAGAGTTCCTGGGGACAATGAAAAGGCTGCGTCGATCGATGAGAGGCGGTCGAGGCAGGGCTTTGGTGGGCTGAAGAGTGGGCGTGGTCGAGGGAAAACCTCAAAATCCAACAATTGCTTAAATGACTCTCTCTTTTGGTATAAATTCTCCAGTAATTGTTATTATTGTAATGAATTTCATTGTTTTATTTTCATATTTTTTGTGTTGTTGTAGATGTTGTTTTTGTTATTGTTGTTGCTCATTTTCTTCTCGTCGTCCCTCACTTCCGGTCGAGTCCGAGTCCAAGTTCTTTCCGTTACATAATCATCATGATCTTCTATTCACCACATTTACAGTTCCGTTTCCGTTCGAAGCCGTTGAAACAAGATCACGAGGTAGTAGAAACAAAAACAATAAAAACACCAAATACAACAACAATAGCAAAAACAATGACCACAAATAATAAATAACAACAAAATAAAACATCCAAATCAACAACAATATTAGCCAACTACAACAATTACCACGACAATAAAAACAATTACTAGAACAAAAACAACAATTACTACAACAATAACAACAATTACACGAATTCGTGAGTCAACACGATGAGATTCTGTTTTATTTGCATTTTTGGCATGAATATTTAAGAAGCCTCATCCAGGCACAGTGGGATAAAAGTACTCTAAATTAAAAAAATTAAAATAAAATTTAATGAAAGGAATTATATCGAAGAAATTTTAATTGATGAATTTTTTTTAAATTTTTTTATTACTTATAAATGAAAATTATTGATAAATTTGCCCCACTGTGTCCCAGCTGGACCACATTACGATTCACCGAGGTCGCTTCCCAATTCAACGCGCTCCAATTGCAAAATCTGCGAGAAAACAACAACCGCAGGAGAGAAAGAGAGGAAAAAAAATGCAAAAAGAGACCGAGAGAAAAACAGAGGGAGTGAGATGAGAGTGGAAGGGAGTGAGAGAGGGAGAGCGAGAGCGAGAAAGAGAGAGCACGAATTGAAGGAGGGAGAAGGAAAATGCGCGGGATAACATGAATTAAACAAAATATTTTCGCCAACGAAACGCAATACCAATTAAAATTCATTACGAAGGAAAGAGACAGAGTACGAGAAAAATAAATTCGGAAAGGGAAAGAGAGAGGGAGCACGAGACAGAGGGATATGGAAAAGGTCGAAAGCTGTGAGAGAAAGGCGAACAGCAATTGACAGATTGGAGGTGGCGAGAAATAGTGAGGAAAAGAGGGAGATAAAAAGAGCAGGAAAGAGTAATGAAAGAGAGGGCTTTCGTGTGAGATATGGACATGTGTGTGTTTGTGTTGAAATGGCTTTCACGCTCTGGAGTGAAAGAGAGGCCACCACACGGATGAATGAATGAGTTTCATTTGGCGGAAGTGCGGCCGCAAAGTTGGCATCACTGTTGACAGCCGTCCGCCGTGTTGATCCATTGACGGTTGCGGCTCGTGTCGCACGCGTCCCCGGATCCTCTTGAAATTGGACTCGATGCCAACGGGGGGCGGGGCCGCCTCCCCTTGAAGGGTCATGAAAATCCCGGATTTCGCTGGGCTTTCATTGCATTCGATTGTTATTGTTATTTTTGTTATTGTATTCGATGTTTTTCCCTTCTTTTGATGTTAATATATGTGTTGTTGTTTTTATAGTTATATTTGTTGTATTTGCTTCTGATATTGGTTTTTGTTGTTATTGTTTTCTCTTGTAATCGCTGTTATTGCAATTTGACACTTAATTGCGGCGAATTTCGGTTGAAATTGTTGTCATTATTTGATCCATTGTTGTTGCTATCCTCGTCGGTTCCATCGTTGTCGTCGCATATGCTATTGTTGTTGTTGTTTTGCCATTCTTGTAATTGTTTCATTTACCCAGCAACAGATTCTCTTATTTTTGCAATTGTTCAATCGCAACATTTTCCAATAAAATAAAGTTATGTAGCGAATAAATAAAGAAATACATATGAAGTAAAAAAATATATATACAATAAAATTTATATAAAATGAAAAAAGTATAATAATAAAATCACAGTTGTAAAAGATGATAATTGCCTGAAATTATTGGAGTCCACAAATATTTACAACACGCGATTGCGATTGAATGCAAAGTGATGAAAATATTTTCGACTTCACGTGACTGAAATAAGAATTCAATGAAACCAATTTAATGTGAGATAATAAATAAAAAATAATAATAAATTATTATATGCTTCAAATTTTTATTTTACTTTTTTTACTTCTCTCAATTAGATTAAATCCCAATCGTATAGATTATTTTCCAAAAGATTCCTATAAGAAATATTGCTTCTTCTTAGTTTTCTTCAATAAAATCCATCCCATCAAACTTCCATTCGATATTTCGTATCAACCACAACATACCATAATCTCCTTATCCTTATCTCTTTCCCTTCTCTTCTTCTCCTTCTCTTCTTCTTGTAAATCTCACTCATTACCGCAATCTAAAACACTTTCCCTACACTGAACGAAATCAGATCCCGAACTCAGCTTTTCTCGTTCCGTTTCATTTGATTCGATTACATTTAATTCAATTCACTTACGACGGAAATCATCGCAGTCATCATTATCGTTATTGCCTTCATTCAATAATTTCATCATCATTGTCGATATCGTCATCATCATCATTATCGATGTCGTCATCATTATCGATGGTCCCATCGCTATCGGGAGAAGAGATCGCCAGGGAGCCGATGCTTCTTCGATCCCTGGCATCTGTCTTTTGTTCTCATCACTCTTCCGTTTTTGCAATCCTACTTCTTCTATCTTTCTTTCTCTCTCCCACACACTTCTCTCTCGTTGTCTTTCTCCCTCTTTCTTCGGTTGTGTATCGACTGGTTGGTGGTTATTTTTCTTTTGATCCTGAAAAATCGCAGGACTTCATTGCAGAAATCACAAGCATCAAAGTTGAGCGAAAATTATCGGAGGATGGAATCGAGAGGGACACAGAAAGAGAAAGGGCTGTTTGTCAATAGAAGGGAAGAGCGGAGATAGAGATGGGGGAAAATAATGAATGATTGGGGATCGAAACAGATAGTGGGGCGATAGTGGAAGAGAGAAAAGTTTGAAGCTGGAGACAAGTTGACAAAAGAAATTACTTTAAACCCTTTATGAAGCTATCTTTGATTTTTTCCCTTCATCTTTTATTTTTTCCAGATCTTCTTATAGAGTTTTTTCTCGTTAGTTCTTCCTCCCGGATTTATTTTTTTCATTTTTTTCTCCATTAGTTTTTTTTGCTTAGGTTTTGAAACCTCGGCTTCGCAGATTTTTTCCCCATACTTGACAACATCTACTTTTCATCTCCTTCCCTTGCGAATCCTTCGCATTCTCATCCTCCTCATTTCCCTCTCATTTCCACCTCACGCCTCGGCATTCGATCATTCCTCATGCTCGTCCTCGTCCTCTTTTTCATCCTTTCGCACATTTTCCTTAGGACATTGTGACAAATGTCCTCGAGGAAGGACGGACAGAAGTGGAACCAGAGTCAGATAGGGGAAGGGGAGAGGGATAGAGAGAGGGATAGAAGTAAGAAGGAGAGGAAGCCATTTATTTGACCTTACATCTTAATCTGCGAGAAATGTCGCCAACGTCCTTCTTCCTCGTTGTTGTTGTCCATCGTGTTGTTGTTATTGTCCATCAAGTTGTTGTTGTTGCAAAAGTGAATAATAGTCACCGATGGAATGCGTGCGAGAGCAGAAGATCTGAAGTATTTAATTGAATCCTTTAAAGGAGAATTTTATTATTTTTTTCATATATTTTTTTTATGTTTTACTTCTGTTTTTTTATTGAGTTTTTTTTTTTTAATTTTTTTGTTTTGTTTTTTATCAATTTGCTTTCATCTCTTCGTTTCTTCAGTTCATTTATTCCCTTCCTTTCTTCCCGTTTCATTTCGCAAAGCATTTCCATTGATTTATGCAAAAAAATTGAGCTGAAAATTAATGCAAAATTGCGAGTTGCCACCAGGTATCTTCTCTCTCCCTCTCTCCTTATACGTCTCCTTCTCTCTCTCTCGCTCCCTTCTATCACATTTGCACACTTGCTGTCTATCTGTCTCTGTCAGTCGAAGGTGTTGAAGCGCGTCGTCCTCGTCCTCGACGTCGTCGCAAAGTAAATTCTCGTGTTTTTGCCGCACCTTATAAATTATTTAAAATGCAAAAAAGCCAACTTTCCGCTGCCTTTGCCAACCTGCGCATTGGCAGCACTGGTCGCGAATGGACTGCTGGTGCCAGTGCTGCCCATTCGAATGTAAAGTGCTTCGAGCAACAACAAGAACAAGAGAAGCAGCAACATCATTAGTAATAGAAGTAACAGAAGGAATAAAGATAAAAAAAACAAATACTCGAGGAACAGAAACAATGATAATAACAAAAAACTACAACGACAAAAAACAATAAAAATTACAAGAATGATAATAACAACAATAATAACAACAACTTCAATAGTCCAGGAATAATTTTAACTACAAAAACAATTTGAAGATGGAAGAAATGTGACAAATGAATTTCTCAACTTATCTTGAGAAGAAAAAGAAAGAGAGAAAGATGAAGATGAACAAGGAGAACTTGAAGAGGAACAGAAGAAACAGAAGACATCTTCATCCTCGACTTCTTCATTCGCAAGTGTTGCATATTTTCGGGCGTTCGACCCCTTCTCGCGCCCAGGACCAGGTGAGTGAAAACGAGGAAAACATTTAAAACAGTGTTGGAAAGAGTTGTAATTAATTTCCCAACTAATCGCCGAGTGCTCGCAGTGATTCACTCTGCTTCTTCTTCTTCCACGTCTTCTTGACCTTTTTGTCTTTTTGGAACTCTTTCAAAAAGGAACTTTATTAATTTCTCTCCCCTCCCCTCTCTGTCTCTTCCACTCTGTCTCTTCCTTTCATGTTTTTTTTTTCAATTTTAGGTTCATATAAATTATATATTCTTGAACTAGCTCGTAATCCGAAGTATTCTGGAGATCCTTGAATTAATTGTGTATAACATCGTTGTAGATAATTTCTCAAAAATAGATAAGGATGGAATCTAGTACTTCTAGTCTTACATTTCTGCTTTTTTCACCCTCTTCTTTATCTTTTCTCAAATCTTCAACAGGAAGCTGATGTCTCTTCGGCTGCATGTCCTTTGAATATTTAAATCATTCTTGTATTCTTCCAACATCTATATCTTTCTCTTTTTACTTTTCTCTTCTTAACTTTTTCTCTCTTTCTTACTACTTTTCTCATCACCTTCTCCTTTTGAATTTTGCATAGCGTTGTAGTTATTTTCTTTTTGGCCGTTCAAAACTTTCGTTTTAAAAATTATCAAGTTAATAACTGAAGTTGATGCAGTTTGTCCTCTATTTTACATAGTTTGGGCTCACAAATTATGTTTAGTAGGATGAAAGAGAGAGAGATAGATAATGATAGATAAGAAAGAAAATTGTTTGATGGAGAATAGATTTTATTTATTTAAAAATATTGATAAAAAATATATTCTAACAAATTGAAATATTGATATTCCACATTTCAAATTGAAACATTTGTTTCAAAGTCACCTAAAAGTATATTTTGAAAAATCAAATAGTCAATGCGTCCAACGAACTTCTTCTTTCAAATAACTAAGTTTTTATCCCCAGAGAGGTGACTAGAGAAAGAGATACTGGGAGTGAATAGTGGGACAAAAAGTAATATTCCCTGAGTGATGTTAAAATTTCTCATAGAAAAAATATGGCGAAAGTAAAATATGAATATGTGAAAAGTTAAAAGAGGAAAACAATATAAAAAAATATATGAAAAAAAAAATAATACAAAAAACAAAACCATTGAAAGAATAAATAAAAACATAAGGAAAAGCTAAACAAGGAATGACAAAAAAAATTATGGAAGAGCTTATAAAGGAACATAAAAATAGTATTTAGAGAAACACGTATGGCTGAATGAAACCAAGAAAGAGATAGACTGTGATAGAAAGAGACAACTCTACGATGAAGATAGAGGATTGAAGTTTGTAGGACACAAACATAAATACATAAATCAATTTCAATTTATTCGCATAATTTAGAGTTTTCCCTTTCCGCATGAGAAACGCACGTGTAGATAACAAAAATAACTACAACAATATTATCAACAATATTATCAACAACAATAGGCAGAAGAACCATTTGTACAACAACAGTGTATACAACAACAATACCAACAACAACTAATACCATATCCTCCAGTTGAACTCTCGTTCACTCAACTTTAGTTCACAAAACAACAAAAATAAAGGCATAAAAAACTTTCACAACAACAATTAAAGTAACAACAATAACAAGAAGAAATACAACAACAAGTTAAATAACAACAACAACAACGACTACAACAGACTTGTGTAGTAAACATTGACAATTTATGTGAATTATTTGAAATTTCCCTGAAACAAAACATTGATAAGTTTATTTTTGTTTTGTTTTCTTTTTGCTTTATTTATTTTTTTCTGGTTTTATATCTTTTTTGTTTTATTTATTTTTTGTTTTATTTTCTTTTCTTTCTGTTTTATTTTCTTCTTTGTTTAATTTTTTTTTTGCTTTCTTTCTTTGTTGTTTTATTTTCTTTTTGTTTTATTTATATATTGGCTCTGTTCGTTATTCCTTCATTTTTTCTTCCATGTCTTTGAATGGAAAAACTTTTCTTATTCGATCCCCATCTATTTTTCTTTCTTTCTCTCATTCCTCTTCCTCTCTCTTTCACCTCCGCACGGAAACATATTTTTTATTTATGCCCGCGGCTTCCCCACTTCAATGGAATTCTCTATATTCACCTCTTCTTCCTTTTGTCTCTCTCCTACTCTGTCTCTCTTTGTCTCCTGTATTTCCCGAAACGACCTTCGCACTCTCGCTCCAAGAGCTCGAAATGATTTATATGAACTTTTTGCTCTGTGGCTGTGATGGAGACCGGGATCAGGTCGAGGACCTGGACCAAGTCCTGGACGCTGCAGATCCTTGGTCGATGTGGGAGGATTCAATCGAACGGTGAAAATATTCGCGGCATCCGTCTCCCTCTCGGCCAGTCTCTCTCTTTCTTTTCCTCTTTATAGACTCGCTTTTTTGTGCTTCCAATTGAACTTCATTTTTCTTGTTGTTCGATTTGTTTTCGATACTTATTTGTTGTTGATTTTTATTACCCTTGAGTTGGAAATTAGAGTTGTTTTTGTTGTTGTTGTTATTTTATTTGTTGGTATATTATTGTCTTTCTTGTTGTTATTATTATTGAGAAAAGTATTCGTGAACCTGAAGGAAGTTTTTCAATAAAACAAGTTAGCAAATGTCGCCTATCAATTTTTAATGTGTTTTCCTGGATATCTTCCAATTTTTTTTATTTATGGACTTTTACGAATTTTTGTTTGAGGAAAATACTTTTTTTATTTTTTTCTTTTACTTTTTTTTACTTAATTTATAGTTTTATCTATTCATTTGTATTTTTTAGTACTCTGTTCTTATTTTTTACCACTACTATTTTATTATTATTATTATTATTATTATTATTATTATTATTATTATTATTATTATTATTATTATTATTATTATTATTATTATTATTATTATTATTATTATTATTATTATTATTATTTGATTTTATTTATATAATTATCTGTTATTTTTACTGGCACCTTCATTCTTCAGAAACAAATCCCTAACCCATGGAGAAGTACCAGAGCATCGTTCAAGGATCAAGGTAGGGAAATCACTTAATTTTTGTTATAATTTTGTCCTTAATTTTATATTTTTACAAGTCGACCATTTACAAAATAATTTGCCCCATATTCACTCTTTATAAAGTTTTCCAAAATTTCCTACAATCCTTATTCAATACCTTGAATAGATGTCCAATCGGATGTTTTTTTTTAAATCCATCCCATTTTTATTTCTATTCCTAATCCGTGGATAATAAATTCAACTCGTAAAAATCGTTTTCTGAGAATGTTATAAAAATGTTGATGCTTCTATTTGGTGATGTTTTTTTTTATTTTTCCTTCCTCAATATTTTTTTATTTTTCCTTCCGTTTCATTTTGTTCTTCTTTTTGTCCCTCTTTTATTATTTTTGTGTCTGTGTTTATCGTATTTCTCTCTGTCATTGTTGTTGTTTATGTTGCGGTTCCCGTTGTCGCCTGGGATTTTATTTTTATTTTGGTAATTTAATAAACTTAATTTTACGATTTCCACCAGCGTCCATTTTTGTCCAAGGTGCAAACAAACAACCTCCAAAAACTCCACGAACGACATCTTGTTATTTTTTATGATTTTCCTACACACTATATAGCTGTTTATATACCGACTATATATACTTTTATTTACCTACTATATACTTGTTTATGTCGCCCCAACTCGTTGTTGTTGTTATTGATGTGTTTCTTTTTACTGGGTTTTCGTAGATAAACTCGATATTATTGGAGTTTTATGATCGAACATTTTGCTAATCGAGGTTGGAGGAAGGATCTAAGGAAATAGAGCACGAGGGAGAGAAGGAGTAAAGAATGGGACAAATTAAAGAAAGGGAAAGTGAGAGAAGTTATAAAAAGTAAATTTACTCGGTATGTGAAAGTGAAAGGACGAAACACAAATAAAGTTCTCCTTCAAGAGACGATCCCAAATATTTCCTGTTTTTACCCGACCCATTGTTTCAGCTTCCACCTCATTACGTCCGCGTTGCCCACCTCTGGAGCCGTCGTCAAATTATGAACACAATACCACGGACTAATAAATTCCATTCCCTGCCGATGTAAATATTTGCGATTGAATTTTCTCGCTGAGAAATTTCGTGGAATTTCGTTAAAAAGCGATGAGGAAACATTTTTTCACGGGGCTTCTGCGGGAAGTGTGAAAGGGACAGGTAGATATCTCTCACCCAAGTTCTTCGTGTCTATCCACGTTTCGCCTCGAACACAAAGGAACTCAATTTACTTCATTAATGTCTTTTATTCCCCCGCTAGAATTGCGGGAATTTCATGCAGATTTGCGGACTATTGAGAAATTGATGGGGGGAATTTCGGAAATTATGCTAATGCTTCATTGGCGGCGAAATCTCATTGAGGATTGCATAATTTCCCACCCGAGCTGGGGGTGGGGGGAAATTGCTCGAGATAATTCCTGGTAAATGCCAATGAACGACTTGCAAAAGAACAAAATGTATGTATTTTCAATTTTCTTATTTGATTTTTATTTATTATTATTTTCTCTGCCAATTTCATATTTGTATTTTTAATTTATTCTTTCGAATTTCTCTCTTTGTTATATTCTGTTCATTTTATTTTCATATTTTTAAATTAAATATTTTCCAATTTAAATGCTTTTCAATTTCTGAAATTTTTCAATTTACAAAATCCTTCGATTTGCAATATTTTTAATTTCAATATTTCCCAATTTATAATATTCTTATTCAATATTCAATATTTCTCAATTTGAAATAATTCTTAATACCATAAAATGTTCTTTTCTTTTCTTGTCATTTTCAGCCACTTCACCTAAATTTCATATCTTGTTTCGAGTTGAAAATCATGTTCGAGAGAAATTCTTTCCTTCTCATTCTCCCTCTATCCTTTTCTCCCCCTCTCCTTTTCTCCCTCTACCCTTGATAATTGAACAATTATTGGCCCTTTGAGCAATTAAAACCAGGCTCGTTTTCCCAGCAATTTCCTTCTTTCTCTCTCTCTCTCTCTTTTTTCTCACTCCACTCAAGTCGTTAGCTCTTTGTTTCCCTCACCCCATCAGTCATTCATTCTCCCTCACTCTTCCTTCCCCACATGCTCTTCTTCTCCTTGTGTTACTCCATTCGTTCCAGTGGGGTTTTTTCAATTTCCCGCTTCCGGTTCCGGCCTCGTCGTTACATGGGTTGAAATTTCCAATAAATTTCCCAGCGTGCATTTATCTAGTTTTCTGCATGGAGCACGTAACAAAAGTTTTCATTACGTCTGCCCATGTCGTGCCTTACGTTACGTTACAGTGCGTTACGTCTGCAGGGCATAGCGTCACGTACGATGTGTGAGAGAGAAAGAGAATAAAGGCTCAGAGGAAAAAGTTAAGAAAGTTTTCATTAGAAGAACTCAATGAAATTTTGACTAATGGTTTGAGGAGAGATTTTACAGAAGAATAAATAAAATAGAGACCTAAAAATCATGTTTTTTAATTATTTAAATTTCGTGAAATTTAAAAAAAATTTATTTTCACTATTATCATTATTAGATTCAATAAACATAATTTGTTCAATAAAATATTAATTTGTAATTTCATTTTTAACAATTATATTGATGTTATTTGTATGTCGATCAGACTCAATTCCAGATCAAATTTCAAATTCTAGGATTTTCTCACCCATTACAAGATTTTCACCAATTTCGGAAATACTCAACCATCGACCTTTATCTTCCGATTTCCATTCTCTCGTTCTCCACAGCAATTACGAGTGATTCTCTTGATTTCATTATAATTTCCATCAGTGAGAATTTCAGATCCGACTTCAGAGATATGTAGTAGTAGTGGTAATTTCTCTAAATACAAGTGTATGAGTGTGTGCGAGCGAGAGAGAAGAATTATTTTCGAGAAAACAAGACGAAGTTGATGTGGAGATGGAGATGAGATGGAAATGGAGAAGAAGGAGATGAAAAAGAAAATTGCATAAATATTTCATGTATGAAAATATAACAACTAACTGTTATTCTTGTTGTTGTTGTTGTTATTTGCAATGTAACCCCAAGATTGTTGCTATTGTTGTTGTTTAATCTCAGGTCATGGTAACACTTTGTAGTTGTTGTTATTACTGTATTTGTTGTTGCTGTAGCTGGCATCTGCTTTACAGATTATAATTTGTTTTCTATGGGCGAGTAAAACACACATTCTCTCACTCATTCATTCATTTAGCTATACTCTATCTCTCTCCCTCCATCGGTTGTATTTCTCTTCTCTTTCTGTGGTGTCAGTGAATGTTTCACACACACATTCACACATCCAGTGATGTGTGTGTGGCGTGGAAATTTATGCTTTCTTCCAGTAATTGACTTCTTGGCTGCTCCTCGTCGTCCACTCTCGTCGCCTCGAGGACTCCAACGATTCTCCCTTCAGATGGTCAGCTTCTCGGTCTCTCGTTTCACACGCTCTCTCTCCCTCTCTCTCTCACTCTGTTTAGTCCATTCTACTATCGACCAATCGCTACTTTAGCAACATCCTTCAGACGGAAACCGTTTCCTCCTCCTCCTCCTTTCGCTCTGCTTCCCTTCGACTTGTTTATTCTATCTCCATCATTCCTTCTCTCTCTCTCTTTCTTTTCCCTTCAACCATTCATTCTACTCCACGACTCCTCTTGCTATCCCTCTCTCTTTCTTTCTACATCTATTTACTCCTGGATTTTCCATCAGATTCTCCTCTCTCACTCTCACTTCTCCTCCATCTCTTCAGCTCAGTATTTGTTTTATTGTATTCATTATCCTGTTTGCTCTATCTCCCTCCCACATATCCTTCACATCCTTCTATCTTCATCATTTCATTAGTGTTATCGTGTTTTTGTTGTAATTGCTGAATTTACTCTTGTTGTTATTATATTTATTATTGTTGTTCTTGTACTTGTTATTGCTGTCTTGGTATTAACATATTCTCTTCCCTTCACACTTCGCTCTCTCTTTCTCTCTCTATAACTCTCACTCTCCTAATCTCTCGCTCTCTCTTTCGTATTCGAATTTATCTCTCTTTCGCAATCTGTAATTTTCCAAAACTTGCACATTTAAATATTGTGTCAAAAATATGTTTTCATTAGAAAGAGAGGAAGGAGAGAGATTTAGACCGAGTGATGGAAAGAGATAGAAATACTGTTGAAATTGAAATTTTAATTAGTCTCTTTTCATTATTTGATTAGCATGTGACGTCATGAGGATAACATATGTTCATGATATTGTTATTGGGAGTGTTGATTTCTGTTGTTGATGTTGTTATTTCAGTTGTATTTTTGATCCCATCGTTGTTCTCATTCAATTAAAGCCAAGCTATTGAGGTTGTTTTCCTTGAAGAACACGTTTTTTTAAGTAGAGTATTTTATTGAACTTGAATACAGTGATTTTTAAATATTATCTAGTATAACAAGTTCAGAAAATTATTGGAATAAAAATTTAATAAAAATGCAAAATATTGTTATAATAAATTCTAACAAATGCAATGAAATTGAGAAATCAAAAATAATTTGGAAATTCACAGAATATGGAGATCCAAAGAATTGTATTGTGTCGAAATCAGAAGCAGATATTTTTCGAAAATTCTCTTCCTTCACATGACATCTCAATCAGGACCCGAATCGAATGTCGCTGCAGTGACAGGACTCCGAGAGAAGTCCTTGCGAAAGATGGTGTCGAAAAGAGCATCGAGTTTACCGATTGAATCCCGGATTCTGAGAGTTATTCGATGTGTGTGTGAAAGAAGAGGGATCTTGATGGTGTGATTAGAGAGATGAGAGTGCGTAAGTGGAACGGTGCGTGTGTGTGTGTGCTAGTAGAAGGGTGCGTGTGTGCGAAATAATCTTTAATTTGAAATCAAACGCAGAGCCAGAATATTTTGCATATTTCCGACTTTATTTCGATAGGCATATGTGAGTGAGGGTGTGTGTGATGTAGAAATGTAGTTGTGGAGTAAAGAGAGGGAGAAAGATAGAGAGGGTGGAGGAAAGATAAAGAGTGAGGGAGAGAGATGAAGCATGTGAGATGAAAGTGCAGAGAGATTTCTCTTCGGGATGAAAATCCGCAATGATTTGTTGGTAGAGGTTTGATAATGCCATCGTTCTCGTTGTTGTTGTTGTAAGTGTTGTTATTGACATTGTTGTTAGTGTTTTTGTGAATATGTTCTTGTTGTTTGTTTTTGTTAATGTGTTGTTGTTGTTTTTACAATTCCTGTTGCTGTGGTTCGGTTGTTCATGTCGTTGAATTTCAAACTCCTTGACATCGAACAACATTTAAATTCCGTTCCAAGTTAAAATGCAAGAGAGAACGATAGAAACGATGATAGAGTGTGTCAGATGGAGTATGTGAGAGAAAGAGAGAACGGGAGAGAGTTAAGTGCAGGCGACCAGAATAACTTGCTTAAAATTCTGAAACCGCATACAACGAGCGGATGAAAGAAGTGCAAAAACCAAAGGCCGAGGACGACGACAACGACGAACGCTCGGCATAGGCCAAAGGATAAAAGTGCAAAGTTGAAGCCGAGCTCATGCATTCGGGATTTTAATGCACTACTCAGAGAGAAATACTTTGCGAAAAAAAATTAGTTTATTTAATTTATCAAATTTAATTTAATTCAAAGATTTGTTTTGTATCATTTTTTTTTCAATTGTAATTTAATAAATTTAAAATATTTGTCATATTAAGGAAACATATTTTAATTCGTAAAAATAGTTTTACAATAAAATAATTCATATACCACTTTTTTTTACTCTTTTTCATTTATAGCTGCAACAAATATTTTTTTTTGGAAATTTTCTCTCTGTGTAATTCCCATTGTGCATCCATCTCATGCCCTAATCTCAGTGGAGCACACGCACACACCTAAATCACACACGCAGCCATACATTCTCATATTCTCATCACTCGGACGGAGTCGAGGTCAACCGGAATGCGTTTCACTGAGTTCGCTTCCTCTTCTTCGCTCTCATATTCCGAAGGAATTTTGCATTTTAAATTACAGATTAGAAACACCTTTGGGCAGGAGGTCAAAGACTAGGATTGGCCGGAAGAAGAGGCAGCAGAAGTCCTCATCTCGATGATAGAAGCATCAACAACTAGGTAGAATAAAAAAGTAAAATGAGAGAGAAGTAAATTTAGACAGAGAGAGGTAAAATAAGAGAGTGAGAGGTAAAAAACGGGAGAGGGATGTGAAAAAAGAGATAGATAAAATGAGAGGGAGGTGAATGAGAAGGAGTGAAAGAGATGAAAAGTATGATTTGGATATTTTTCACTTTGTTTCACTTCTTTTGTTGTTTTATTTTTCCTACAACAACTATGGCTAAAACTACAATTGTTGTTGTTGCTTAAATCTTTGTTCATCCTGATCTCTTGTGGTCTTGTTCTTTCAACTCTAGATGTTGTTGTTGTTATTGTTATTTTTGTTGTTGTGGCCGACCCCCGACCTGAACAGAAGTCGGCTTAAAATATTTTATAGGTCATGCATGTCATCCACTCCGAGATCTTTTCCATCTCTATGTGTGTGTGTGTACGAGTGGTTGTGTGCGTTTCTGACTTTTGATGCATGACAATGCGTGATCCTTGCAAGAAGGATATGCAAATTTTTCACTCAAATGCGTTGGAGTTGTATGGATTTTTGTTGTTGTTGTAATATTTTCAACATGATGATTATTACATCTAATCGGGAAAATTGTTATTGTTATCGTTGTTGTTATACAAAGGCATATTGTTGTTATTCTCACCGAAATCGTTTTTATACTCATCTATATTTTTGTTATTGTTACAAATTTAATTGCAAAATTTTATCATGGATTTGAAACTTGTTTTGATTCCTCCCAGAGATTTTCTTCTCTCGTCTCCAATCGCTCTCCGCAATATTTCACAAAAGGATATTAGCAGGACTTTTCTCTGAATTGCAATATTTCTCGAGGAATTTTTCGAAGAATTTCCTCTCTCTATTATTCTCCTTTGACAAATTCTACAATAATTCCTCGTAATCCCCAATTTCTTGAGATTTTCTACTGCGAGGAAATATTTTCAATTTCATTCCACATGTTTTTCTCCGAAAGTTCCCCGACCTCGACGACCTTCGTGCATGTTGAGGCCTCTCGATATCATCGCTATCTAAGATATCGTGAGAAGCCTCTTATCTATGGTGTAGACTCGTGTCTAAACTTCCGCGTCGGAGACCTCTATCTTTATATCGTAATTAGCACTCTGGGGTTCTTAGTTTTGGGAGTCAACGACCCACGCTTATCATTTAAGCTCACATTAAGTTCACACGTTTCGTTTGATGAAATCAGTGAATCGTGGAAAGCGAGGGAGTTTCCTTAAGAATTCAAAATATTCTCATGAGAAAAAAAAATAAACATATTTTATCAAAATTCTTTTTCAGGGTTTTTTCAGTTGCTATTTTAATATTTAAATAAAATATTTTTTTTTTATAATAAATTTTTTTTTAATTTATCTTATTAATAAATTATTTCGCAATTGTAAATTTCATTGAAATTAAATTTCTCTTTGAAATTCTGACCAAGAGACGATTTCCAGACAAAAACATCAATAACTGCACAATAAGTAAGAGTTGCGAAGGAACAAGAAGAAGATTGGAGAAGTGAATGAGAAAGAAAAAATTCAATAAAATATTTTCCCTGGATTGATATCAAGCCGCGAAGTGCTGTCAATGACTTTGATGGTGGCAGACGAGACCAAGGTGAGGACAAAAGATCTCCTGAGAAAAGAATGAAAAGGAGAATTGAACGAGGGAGAGAGAGAGAACGAGATAAAAAATGAGAGGACGAAACCTTACCTTGGACAATGGAGACGTTAAGTCCTCAGACATCGTGGCATTGAATCACGATACTTCTGTATTGAATGCAAAATATTGTTGTTGAAAATGGATTTTCATTTTCTTTTATTCTGGTTTAAATTTCTCTCTCGTCTTTTTTTTACCATTTATTTCTTCGTTTTCATTTCTAGATTACTTTTTCCCATTCTTTAAATTCATCAATATAACCATATTTCATTCTCAATGGATGGGACGGATATTTTATTCATTAGATGGAATGTGATAACTAAATGCAATAACTAAATAATTAAAACATTTTTTATAATATATAAATAGAGATAAAAAAACTTAAATAAATCGGAAATTAATATTTAAAACAAAAAATAAAAAAATTCCACTTATATTCGAAAATTTCATAAATTTAAAAATTCAAGCGAGAATATAAAAGATATAAATATAAAAAATCAAGATCTTCAAGTCATCTTTAAAAATAGCAACAAAAGAAATAATAAATCGGAAAAACAATGAAAAAAATTCTGCCGACAGAGTCAAACATTTCTGGGAGCCCCGCCCTTTTCTCCGGCCAGAGGGAATGAAAGAAAGAAAGAAACGCCTCCCCAGCAATTATCCTTAAGCTGTATAAATGTCCTGCGGCACCCCAATCCGAAATCAGTGCGATCCACGTACAGCTGAAAAATCTCAACAACTCAATCAAAATTATTAAAGAAAAGAGACCGAGAGAGAGGGGCAGAGAGAACGAGAGAGAGAGGAAAGACGAGAGAGAGAGGAAAGACGAGAGAGCGATATCCAAAGGATATAAAAATCAAATTAGACCAACTTCCGAAAAGGAACCCATGAGCAGCCGAAACACAATGAGAGACCGAAACAAAGTAAAATAAAAAAATGGAAAAAAAATCCGAAAAATAAAACAAAAGGAAACGAATATGAAGGAGAATCAGTGGGAGAAGGGAAGAGGGTGGAAGAAGGGAAGGGGGTGGAACAAGGAACCCGAAACGAAATTGTGAAATGAAATAAAAATCCTGCAATTGGCCAAATCTAATTTAACGCGAATGCGACGCCACTTCTGCGACACTCCCTGGGTCTCCTTCTTTTTCTTCGCTTTCTCTTTCTCCCCCCTCTCTCCTCCTCTTCTTTCCGTCCTCCCATTTTCTGCCTCTTCCACCTACATCTACTTCTGCTTCATTCACCTCTTGTTCTTTCTGTTAGCCTTGTTTGTAGCCTTTGAGAATTTATATTACAACAAGGAAAGGAAGATCCAGAGAGTGGGATGGTGAAACCGAGAATAGTTGGGTGGAGAGAGAAGACAGAGAAATCGCTGCAACTGAGGTTTGATTTCGGTCACAGGGAGTTGAGAAAAAAGACGATGGGTCGTAATTGATGAAGGGCGGGGTGGGGGAGAAAAATCTAGGCTCGATGGAGGAGTGAGAAAGGGGAAAAGAGAGAGGGAAGCAGAGAAACGGAGAAAGAGAGTGAGGTCGAGTTCTCCTCTCGCTCCAGCTGCAGGAGATGCTTCAATAATGACGGAAGCGCATGAGAGGAGGAAACCGGAAGCAGCGTCGACGGGTTGGAGAGAGAAAGAGAGGAGGCCAATGGGGTGGGATGGAGAGGCAGAGAGAGAGAGGACGAGGGAGAGAAAGAGAGTGGAGGTGGGAAACAGTTGATGGCCCAGAGACAATGGCAGAAACAACAATAACAACACCGTCGATTTGTAGATGAAACACTGGAAGGACCAATATCGACAATATTCCACCTCCTTCCTTTCATCCTCCTTCCTACATCACCTCCCTTCTCTCCGTCTTCTATCTCCACTGCCTTCTATCTCCCTCTCCTTCCTCTATCTCTTTCTCTCTAGTCATCCTCCCTCCCACTCTTGCAATATCCTGGCAAAGGAAATCAACATGACATTTCTAGGTTTATGTCCTTGCAGCTGCTGCTCCTCTTCCTTCAACTCCTCCTCCATTTACTCCTCCTCCTCTTCTTCCTCCTTCTCCTCTTCCTCCTTCTCTTCTTCCTTCTCCTCTTCCCCTTCCTCCCCCAATTCCTCTCTGATGCCGTTGTCGATGAAGGAACGATGAACGAACAAACAGCAACAAAAAGTGCCATCTTTTATGCCTAGACGAGCACGCGAAAGAGATGGCAATCGCGACAGAGGGAGACAGCGAGAGACATGCAGTCGGCTGAAGAAGAGAGAGAGGCGATAGTGAGGAGGACGAACGATTGTGGGAGTGGGAGGGAGAGAGAGCGATTCTAGTCGATAGAGTGAGACGGTCATAAACGGAAGTCGCCAAATGTTGCTGCTTCAGATGCGACAACGGCTCCGGTTGTTATTATTGCTATTGTTGTTGTTCTTGTTCTTACCAATGATGATGACGTGGTTGACGATGATCACGATCAGATGACGATGATGAAGTTTATGCTTAGTTGTTGTTGTTGTTTTTGTTCATGCGTCTACAGGATGTCATTTCCTGGGATCGTCGTTTGTTTCCAACTTTATTTTCAATTTGCACCCAACAACAAGTGTTCTGTTTTTGTTGTTGTAATTTCAGTTAGTTTTTGTTGTTGTTCCTGTTGTTGTTTTCATCGTTCCCGCTTGGTTCGTTTGTTTTGGAATGTTGTTGTTTTATGTGTTGTTTTTGTTCTCATTGTTCATTGTTTTCGTTTTGTTGTAATAAAAATCTATTACGATTAGGGACACAATAACAACAACTACAGCCATAACAAGTCGATAGAGAAGGACAACAACAAATTGGGAAGTTAGACAATTACAACAACAACATCAATGACGAGAACAACAACAACCCACAACAACAACAACACTGTTTTAGGGTTCATTGCTTTCAATGAGCCAAAGGACACTGCATAATGAGTGTATGAAGTAGTTGTTGTTATTTTTATTCTACTTGTTCCATGTTCTGTTTTGGTGATTGTTGTAGATGTTGTTTTTGTTGTTGTTGTTGTTGTTGATGAAGATGGTGCTGCTGTAGCAATTATGTGATTATGTTGCTTTTGATAAAAATAAGAACAACAATAATAAAAATAATAACAAAATGCGATGAACAACAACAAAATGAGATAAACAACAAGAAAATGAGAAGGAGAAAATATTGAGAAAAATAACAAGCAAATGAGAACAACAAGAAAAAATAAGAATACCAACAACATGTCGAAGAAAATGAAACCGAAGCAGAAGAAGCATTTAAGACGTCTTTCTTCTTGGTCAGCAGCTGAGATCGACAAAATTAAAAAGAGGACCCATAGAGAGTGTGAAAGAGAGAGAGAGAGAACGAGAGAAAATTACACAGAGAGAGAGAGAGAGAGAGTGAAAGAGATATGAGAACATAAGAGAGTGAATGATATGGACGAGACAGGGATGAAGAGCGATAGAGAGAGTGAGATAAACAGGAACCAAAGAATATAGCAGAAGATAGACAGGAATACATTAAGAGAATTGAAGTTATAGCACAAAAGGAGAGAGAGAGAGAAAGACCAGAGTAGTTCATTTAGAGGAAAGAGAGATGAAGAGAGCACGAAAAGTAGACCCCCAAGGAGATGGAAGTCCTTCGAGCTGAAGTTGCAACCGGAAGACATTTCACTTCGCCCAAGTGTTCATGGGGATCGGATCCGATGGCATGGGATGAAATGGGATGGGATCAGATTGGGTCGAGTCGGGTTCCATCGGTGAGGATGGAAGAGGGGTGAGCGGAATTATGTCGTTGAGTGTCACATTTGGTGAAAGTGAAGCTCATGGTATTTGGGTCAATAACAGTTACAACAACAATAAAAACAACAACAATGACAACACTAGCAACCAGTAGAATCTGACTTGGCAATAGTTGTGTTATGTCCTTAATTAAAACAAGGACAGCTGGATGTCGAAGTCGAAACCGAAACTAAGATGAGATTTCCGTTTCCGCTTGAGATGAACAGTGGAGGAGGAGGAGATAGATAGAGGAGATAGAAGTGCGAGATAGAAGTGCGAGATAGATATAAAGAGAGGGAGAGTTGGAGGAGGTCAAGGCAGATAAGGATAACGATATCTAAGGAAAAGTTGCAATGGGTCCAAATAATAGTGAGTACAAGTACACAAAATTACAGAAAACACATGAATATCATAAAAAATTGATTAACTAAATAAAAAGTTTCTTACTTTCTGGTCTAATTATTTTTATGAAATTTGCTATATTAAATAATAATATAATTTATATATAATATAAATATATAATAATGTCTCGTCGTATGGTACAACCAATTAAATAAATAATAATAATTATTTTTCTTATTTCTTTTTAATTTATAGTTTTTGAAAAGGATGTATTTTTTATAAAATAAAAAAATGTTTAAAATAAAAAAATGTTTCATATTTTTTTATTTCCTCTTTAAAGTTTCTTACTTATTGTATTTATTGAACATTTGTCCTAGCTTTCTTCCCATTTAAGTCATGATATTGAAACCGTGACGAAAATCAATTAAAATTTATTCCACAACCTTCCTCGAGGCATCAATAACCACTTACCGCCAACGTCATGTCCTTGAACTACAACCTCTAATAGTTTTCTCTCAACCTGCAGTCCTTAAGCTTCCATTGTCTCAACCCAACTTCTATAAAAAAAACGCCAAAATCCCACCAACAAAATCCAGAAACTCTCCATCATAACCCACAAGACGTCCACCACCTCAGGGTGACCTCTGAAAATCCCTGCGTGCGGCGGACTCAGGGCGAAAGGATCGACCTCAGACCCAGCGTCGGCCCTGCAGCGAGAGAGATGTATTGAAATTCCTCGTCGATACTTAACTAATTTATATCAATCAAAGCCAATCGCATGCGCTCGAGCTCCCCGGGCTCTCGAATGCGGCGACAGAACACGTGGAGTGGGAGGAAAAGGAGAAGGAGGAGGTAGAGGACGAACGTCAAGCAGAAATCGGAGGAGTAGGAGGACGTTAACGAAAATGAGGACGTGGACAGAGAGAAAAATCGCGGTCAGGAAAGACGAAGTGAACAGAGGGAGAAAGACGGAGGTAGAAGGAGAAAGACAGACAGAGAGAGCGACTCGAGTGATTGAGGACGGAAGAAGTCGGTGAACGGAAGAAGGACATGGACGAGTCCTTGATTTCGGAAACTCATCAATAATGTTGTTGTTTTTCTTTCAGTTCAATTCAGAGACCAACCGTTGTTGTTATTGGTTGGTGTGTTGGTGTTGTTGTAGCTATAGTTGTTGTATTTGTACATGTCATGTTGTTGGGTTCGTTGGCATGTTGTTCATAGTTGTTGTTGTGGTTGTTGTAGTCCGCCTCTTGTTGAGCGATCGAGCCGAAAGAAGTCAGTCGACAATTAAATTTTCGTGACCAGCATAAATAATTAGGGATAACTTTCCATAAGCAGGACCCACACAGGACGGCGACATGACACGAACGGCTGGGGAGGACATTCGCAAAAGGACAGCGACAACAAGAACAACAAGAACAACAAGAACACCAACTGTAACAAGAACAAAACCCCAAAAAGTAACAACAAATGCAAAAGAATCGAGTGGATCGACGTGCGCTACTGAGGGTGAAGAGTCGAAGAAGAGGAGAAGGTGGCCGAGGGACTCGTGTCCCGCTCACTCGGGGGTCTCCTCAAGGGCCTCCCCATGGAGGACTGAAGCATCTGTGGTTCGATGCACGGTTTGGGGTCATCGATTCATCGGTTGGGGTTGACAATTTCTTGTTGGATCCTCGATGATGGGCCGAAGTCGAGTCGACAAAGGGTTCGCGGGTTCTTCGAAACTTCTCGGAAGGTGGACGATGAGGAGATGAAAGAGTGGAAGAAGGACAAGAGGAAGAAGGTGAGGAACCAGTGGGAGAATTCAAAACAGAAGTCAAAGAAGAATTCAAAACAGAGTCAAAGAAGAATTCAAAACAGAACTCAAAGGAGAAATCGATGGAAAAGTCAAAGTAGAACTTGAAGGAGAACTTGATGAAGAAGAGAATTCCAGGGACCTGATTTTAAAGGCAACTCACAAACACGTGGTGACACACACACACAAACAAAGTCGTCTCCTTCTCGGGGACAATTAGCAGGACCTCCTCTTCCTCATCTCGTCAGACTTCCCTCTAGGTCATGTCCTTCGCACAAAAAGGATTCTCTCAAAGATTCTCGCTGCTTAAACTGCTTAGGAATTTAGAAGTTTTTCATGTCCTTCCAGAAGGCTTTTGTGCATAATTGTGTGAGTGAGACGCGTTGCACTTGTTGTTGTTAAGAAAAGAAGTTGCTGTTGTTGTTTCGAGAAGAGGTTTTTGTTGTTTTAAGAACACGATTTTCTTGTTAAAGAAGATGTTGTTGTTAAAGAAGATGTTGTTGTTAAAGAAGATGTTGTTGTTAAAGAAATTATCGTTTTTGTTTTCTTCTTTTTATATAGGTCTTTGTTTTCTCGATAAGAGGTTTTCATAGTTGTTGTTATTGTTGTTCTCTTTACTTAGCGCTGATATAATTTGCATAAGGAAGTCACTGTCGCAAGGATCAGCCGTCCGAAGAAAAACTCCCGAGACACGCGAAGGACGACTTGAAAAAACTAAAACAAAGAAAAGCGATTTGCTTTTGTTGTTAAGTTTTAAGCGATGGCCTTTTCTACAGTTTTTGTTTTTGTTGTCGTAATGTGATCGTAAATGTGATATGATAGAGTGAGAAAAAGAGAGAGTGATAGTGTGAGAAAGAGAGCGAGTGATGAGTGAGCCCTTTGTTGCTCTCGTCCTTTGACATTGCGAAGAGTTCTCGAGGATCTTTTTTCCGCCACTTGAGATGAGTTCATAATTTGTCTTCTGTTGTTGTTGTTAATGCTCTTCACATTGTTGTTATTGTTGTTGGCATTGCTCTTCACATTATGTTTTGTTGTTGTTGTTAATGCTCCCTTCAAAGCTTTTGGTTGTTGTGATGGAGCACTTGAGTTCACCGCGATCCTTCAACCTTCCCATCCTTATTTGCTAAACTACCGTCTTATCCAACCTTCCTTCCTTCCTTCATCCACTCGTTTTCCACCTGTCACATTCTCCTCCATCCGTCTCGTCTCACTCTGCATCTTCTTCATCTCCATATCGCTCCCTTCTCTTCATCCTTTTCTCACCCTTCATCCCAAGTGTTCACCCTACGTCCTCAGTTCATTCCTTCCGTCCTTCCTTCCTGTGGTTTCTTCTGCATCATTGTATCCATTTTTTCTCGACCACCTGCCTCTCTTTCTTCTTTCAGTGTTCTTTTCTGGTTGGTATTCTTCTTGTTTTCTATTTGTTTTTCATTTTCTTTGTTTTCTTTTATCGTTTTTCTTTTCTCGTTATTCTTTTCTCATTGCTCTTTTTCCACTGCTCTTTCCCCCTTCTCACCTCAAGTTCCTTCCTGAGTCCCCCACCTTCGCTATATCTCTCTCTGCAGGCGAAACCTCTCTCTTACCTGTTGCCGCCAACTGAACTCGCTCTCCCTCCATCACTCTCTCTTTAGGTGTCCTCACATCGGTCTCTCATTCCCTTCATCCTTGCTTCTCCATTCTCTCGACCACGCTTCAACCACTCTCCTTTCCTCATCCGTCCATCCCTCGTCCTTTCCCCTCGTGTATCCTTGAGCGGGCCGCTCTTCTTGACATCCCACGAGCTGTGCTTTGAACTCGGTGTCGTGTGTCGTGCCACGCCCCCAACCCCCATTTGCCTACCTTCTGCCTTACCTCTTGCTCTCACTTCCTACCTCTCTCTCTCTCCGCCTGCCGTTTAAACTGTTTCCTTGCGTCGAGAGCGCTCGAGGCAAAATGGCGGCTCGACTGTTTCCGGTGAAGAAGTTGTTGTTCTTATTGTTGTTGTTGCCTTTTGGAGTTATTATAATTGTTGTTGTTGGTGACTGCGGTGCCGATGAGAATCTCCTCATTCCCCTTCTCGCTCTCTTGCTCCCTCTACACGTCTCACAAAGTCACAAGAGCTTCGCATGAAGCGCTTAAAGTTTTAAAAGCGCGTCTCGCCACGAGTGTCTCCTTGTCGTCTGTGTGCATATGTGTGTGTGTGTGTGAATGAGTCTGTCCATGGGTGCTCTGTGTTGGGGACCAATTTGTATGAAATTCATATGTGTGTGTGTGTGTTTTGTCGGCGCCCCAGGATGAACGTATAATTGAGCTGAGATACCGAGAAGCTTCATGTTGCTCCTTTGTGGCTTGAGTTACCATTATTTTCACTCTGGGTTGTGGTAGTTATAGTCGAAATCATTGTTGTTGTTGTTGACATCATCGTTGTCGTTGTTTTCAATATTTTCATTGTTGTTCTTGTCGTCAACATCGTCCCTGTTGTTGTTCAGTTATCGTTGTTGTTACAAGAACACCGAAGGATCATTTACTTTTGACATAAAGTAAAACTCATGGACTCTTTCGAGCTATGCAAAGGATTTCTCATAACCATGGAAAGGGAGATAGATATTGAATACAAAGTTCATATCGCATGTATAGAAAATATGAAAATATAATAATATATATGAAAATATAAAAATGTTGTCAAATATTACGCGATTCTCCATTTGACATTGTGATAATTACAACTAGAATGCAGTTTTATATGTTCTTCTTCTGCGCGTGAGTTTTTTCCAACCTGATAGAATAATTATATTCAACAAATAATCGATTAACATCATAGAATATGTATTATAATTGTAATTTTCTCTATTATCTGATCGTTAATAATTATTACCTTGATTCAAAAACAATTAATAGCAAATATTGATGTATTATCGACAAGTGCTGTTGCATAGACAGCCACGCGTGAGGTCAATTTGACACGCCATTGTCGAGAACGTCATTCGTGTGTAATAATTTCGAATAAATATCAATCATGTAATGGAACATCTGACACGAAGGATCTTAAAAAGAATAGGGGTAATTACTACATTTATAATAAACTAAAAAAAAATGATTATAGTTTTTATCGATAAATTTTTGAAAAATTGGATTTTTTTTTATATATTTTTTTTAATTTTTAGAATTTACCTTTTAATAAAAAAAAAATTAAACGACTTTTTTTGTTCATTATTTTCTTAAATAAAACTATATTTTTTAATTTGAAAATAAATTTGTCAATAATAATGAAGAAAAATATTTGAAAATATTTCAACCTTTTTTCAAAATAATTTTAAATAAAATAATTTTAAATAAAATAATTTTAAACAAAATAATTTTTCTTAAATTTTTTATTTTTAATTTTTTTAGCTCAAGTCTTTCAGTCTTGTATTTAAGAAGAAAAAAGTTGTAATAATAAATCTTTGTATAAACCTATAATTATATAATCCCAAAAATTATCAAATATCAAGAATTACCTTCATAGCCCTAAAGCTCCATCGGCTAGACAATAATACAATTCCACCCCATCCCAATATACAAAGATGCGGCTCGTGCACGCGCCTCTCAAGAGCTCAGCCTCCACACTGACCGATAAGAGATTACCTCAGAGGAACCAAAACCAACCAACGACAACAACTGATGTAACTACGTGACAAATAATCCACTTGCATAAGAAGTCAACAGTTTCGTTGTCTTCTTCGATAAGTTTCCCCGAATAATTCTTGCGTCAAGAAACCCAACCTTTGCGAATTTTTCTTTCGAAAGTCAACGAACACTTTCAGGGTCAACACAAAGCCCTATGGAGGTCGTCAGTTAACGATGCCGTGAGACTGCGAGGGGCTTGCGATAATCAGGTTATGGTGATATCAAAATGGGAACGTGATAATGAACTGTGAATCACGACGTTAAGTGAATACAAGTAATTAGAACGAAACAATAAGAAGATGTGATAACTTGAGATATTCATTTCACAAAAATTTAAATAATAGTAGATTATAAATTAAATACACCATAGTAATATGGTTAAATCACTACTATAAAATACCAATAAAAATATATTAAAAAAATATTACTACAAAAATTCAACAAACTTTATTAGTGCCATATATGAAAAGATAACCAGAAAGATAAACAAATAGAGGTTCCCAAGGTATTTAGTGTTTGAGTACGGAAGTGTTTGCGAAGATCAAAAAAGCTGCGTGGATGCTATAAAACCATCAACCCTAATACTATGCTATAAAGAGAGAGAGAGAGAAAGAACGAACAAGAGAGTGAGATAAAGGTGAAAGATTAAGAATTGGGCGAAGTCAGTCGATGGATGAGGAAAATTCATGAGTCAGACGAAAGATAAAACCGAGATAACGCAGGGAAGACGATGAAATGAAATTAGTATAAAACCGTGGCAGCAATCGAAGAGAATCCATTCAAAAACACAGACAAGACAAAGTGGTCTAAGGAAGAAGAGAAGACGAAACAGTTCAAGGGACAAAAATGAAGATCCTCATGGTAAAAGCGGCGCTGATGGTGGGACTCGTGTGCCTGGTGCAAGGATTCAGTGTCCCAGAGGCGATCGGGACGACGGAGGCGATCATGACGACGGTGGCACAACCTCAGACTCAAGAGGAAGAACAACCACAACAAGAACAACTTTTGGGACAACCATTAGGAAAAGAACAACTGGGACAACAACCTCTGGGCCAAAAGAGCGATGCTGACCTCACCGTCGGCGACCTCATCCGGGACTTCGTGGAGGACGACGACGAGCTGGACCTCGCCTTCGACGGCCGCATCGTCGGCGGCTACCCCACGACGATCCGCAACTTCCCCTACCAGGTGTCGCTGCAATACCACGGCAGCCACATCTGCGGCGGCTCGATCCTGGCGGCGAACCTCGTCCTGACCGCAGCCCACTGCGTCGACAACCCACAGAACGTGGCCTCGTTCCGAGTGCGTGTGGCCTCGTCGCAACATCGCTACGGAGGCCAGTTGTTGGGGGTGCGAAGGATCGTGCGCCACGAGGCCTACTCGACGACGACGCTGAGCAACGACGTCGCCCTGGTGCTGCTCGACGGCGCCATCACGATGTCGAAGTACGCCCAGCCCGTGACGCTGGCCCCCGCCGACCTGGAGCTCGAGTTGAACACGCGCCTCATCGTGAGTGGGTGGGGTTTGGCCAGCGAGGACGGGCAGGTGATGTCGCTTCTCCGTTACGTCGCCATTCGGGCCCTGTCGCGGTCGCAGTGCGCCCACGACTATCGCGAGTTCACGCCCATCACCGAGCAGATGCTCTGCGCCGGCGTGAGTGCGGGCGGCAAGGACAGCTGCCAGGGCGACTCCGGCGGCCCGCTCGTCCTGCTCTCCGGCGGCCAGATGACCCAGGTGGGCGTGGTCTCGTGGGGCGTCGGCTGCGCCCGCAAGGGATTCCCAGGCGTCTACGCCAGCGTCGCGGCCCTGCGGCCCTGGATCGACGCTAGGGCGGAGGAGTTGAAGCAGCTCGCCTGAGATGGAGAGGTAGAATTAGAGAGTAGAAAATAGTCTATAGTTAGTTTATTGTATTTCTAAGTGTTATGGTTTGATGTTAAGTAGTTTGAAGTTAAATAAATAATTAATTATTAAAAATAATTGCATGTATTATTAAAATTGAGGATCAATTTCGGCCCAAGAAAATACTAATTTTCATTCAAAATCATTTCAAAATAAATATGGTAAATATTTGTTGAAAAATTCAGAATTTCTTCTGAAATATTTCTGTTCAAAACCTATTCGAAAATTATTTCAAATACTTGGCATTATTTCTGAGACATTTTGACCACTCAACAAATTAAAGAAATACACAATCAAATGCTAAAGAGAGAGAGACAAAGAGCGAGACAGACTAATTTGAGTGTCCTGCATAATGATTATGTTTACTATTAATAAATCCCAATGTTTACCCAGAGGAACCCTTCGTTAGCAATAAATTAGCTAAGCAAAGTTTTGTGCACGAACTCGAAGAGAAGCCAAGACAATATCGTTATCCGTACGATGGAGGACCAAAGGAATGGAATATGGAATAAAAGGAAATACAACGATGACAAAAACATTCTCGTAAATTGCATGACAGACGAAACCACTGACAGGATCTTATTTTTTATAGTTATTTTCCCTCTCTCTCTCGCTCCCCCGGAAGTCTTTGCAAATAGAAGAAACTTCTGCAGAACGTAATCACAATTTTAGAGCCTTCCCGAGAAACCACAAGCATCTGATTGGATCCTCGACGAGGGGGGGGAAAAAATACAAATTCTCTCCATCTCGCTATCTCTTTCTCGTATTCCATGAAAATTACAAGAGTTTAAAAGTAAATAGAAGAAACTTGTGTAAGAAAATGAAATTTATGGAAAATTTACATGAAGTAGGGAGAAGAGCAATTGAATGAGAATGGGAAGAAGAGCAATTGAAGGAGGGATAAAAAGAAACAAAAGAAGGAGAAAGAAGAAGAAGAACAATTGAAGATGGAGAATGAAGAAGAACAATGAAAGACTTTGAGGGTTTTTACATATGCAAATCGTCAAGGATTCGTTTCATGTCTCGTTTCAGAGAAGAACTCTTCCTACCTATATCTTCTCCCTCTATATTCTCGCAACTCTTTCTCTATTGTTTTCGGAATTCTCTCGGTCTTCGTCTCCTGATGATGTGATTATTGTTATTGTTGTTGTTGGGGAAAATTTTTACCACAAGTTTTCATGGTGAAGACTTTTGCGAAAATGCACTCAAAGAAAGAAGGAGAGACAGAGGGGGAGATAGGGACAGAGTGAGATGCAGGTGAAGGTTTTTCAAAGAGAAATGGGTTGAGAGAAAAAGTGGAGTGGAAGTAGAAAAATATTTTTTGATAATAGAAAATAGAAAAGAGAATTCAACTCTTCTCTTAAACAAATAAAATATGAGTAATATGGAGAAAATACTATCAAAAATTAGAGATTGTCTGTCTTTCCATGATAAGATCTTTATAATTTCTTTACTACAATTTATTTTTGAGATTTATTTTTTGTTCTCACTTAATCATTTCCCCAACTTTTCAGTTTAATTCACTTTAAAATTTTTATACTTCTCTAATTCTACTTTTCAATTTCTTCCACTCATTTTTTTTGCTTTCATTTTCATCTACTATTTTCTTCTATTCATTTATTCCTTCTACTTTTTTTTCATTTATTCCACATTTTCCTTTATTCCATTACAACAACTTCCACTTCTTACATTTGTTTTACGAAATTGAAACTTCGCTCAAGATCTCGTTTTTTCAAACTTTTTCCTGTGGTTTGCGGGGAATTTTCCGCAAAATACGAAATGGAAATTCATGCGAAGACGTTCGTTCTGCGCGCTTTCGCCATTTTGCTGCGCATATGTAAATAACATTTCCGTTTCCGCTTTATCGTTGTCGTCATCGTCGTCGTCGCTTTCCTCCCGTTGCATTTCCGCTCACCATGAGAAAGAGTGAGAGAGAGAGGGGTAGTGTGTGAGAAGGACAGAGAGCGGGGAAGTTCCTCGAACGCAGCTCGTCGACAGGATGTTTTCTCTTGCTTCCCTCTCGTTCTGCCCTCGAGCTGCAGTAAGTCAGCTTCCTCCTCCTCTCATGCTCCTCGTCGTACTTCTCCTCATCATCATAGTTCGTCTTCTCATCGTCGTTCTTATTACCTTCATCCTCTCTATCTCCTTCTTCTCCCCCTGGTTGTCATCGTGATGCTCGTCAGGATGTTTCCTCGTTCTCCGTTTCATCTTCATCATCGAGTGATGCGTTGTCTCCCTCGCTCCTGAGTCCTTTCTTCCTTCTCGCTTGCACTTTGTACCTTCTCCCTCTCGCTCTCCGTTTCCCTCTCTTGTTCTCTCCCACGTTCTTCGCATCGCATTTTGACATGTTGAAATTTGTGCCGCGAGCAAACTTTCATCCTTCATCCTTCATCCTTCATCCTGAGCGCCATTTGGTTTCCATCCGCACCCTCTTCCTCTTTTCTCCATCTATCCCTCTCTCTCTCTCTCTCACTTCTTCACCACACTCCTCTCTCACTCTCGCTCCTCTCTCTCTCACACTCTTTATAGTACTCCCTCCTCCAGTGATGTTTGCTCGAAAAGTTAATGCGAAATGAAATGCGTTCGTTATTTGAAATGTTAACAGCATTTTTCCTACATGCTAATAAAATGAAAGTTCTCCGCAATTTTGCGTGTGCGTATCTATGTATGCATGTGTGTGTGTGCTTTTGTCTTCTTCTTTTTCTTCTTCACATCCTTTTTTCATCTCATTTCCTGAAGCGCCGTTTCCTGCGGTTCTCCGTCGATCCTCTTTCTCGACTTCTTCGTTTTACTTTCGCTATTTGAGAAAAGTTTAACGCGCGATTGATGCGTACGTAAATGTGACTGTGTGCGTGTGTGTGTGAGCATCGTATGTGGGCTTATGTGGGATAGTGTGCGTGTTTAAATTGGTGTTAAAAATTATAGTTTGGCTTTTCGGGCGAAGTTTTCCATATGATACAGTGGAGCAGAGAAAAGAAAATCTAGATATCAAAAATCAAGAAATTTAATCAGACAATTATTATTTTTAATTCTGATATTTTTATGGAACATTTTACTATATAAGATTTTTAAATTTTTAATATTTTTCTTTTTCTATTTTTTAATTGCTTGTAAAATACCTTTATTTTATAATTTTTAAATCTCTTTAATATTATTTATATAACTATTATGTCATATCACAATTATTTTGTAATTCATGGAAACAATTGCAATATAAACTGCGCAACTATTGTATGAACAAAAATTGAGTATTTATCATCCGCTTTTAACGCTGTTGTTTCGGCTTTAATTGTGCACTTGGGTTGTTGTTGCAACTACTAATTATTGGCATTCGTTCCAGTTGAAGAAACACGTGGACAAACTCTGACATGAAAACTAAAATTTTCTTTGGATATTTGGAAAATAATTTTTGAAATTACAAAGTAAGAAAATCTCAAATATTATGAAGATAATTTTAATTTATATTATAAATTTAAAGTATTAATTTATAATTTTGTCACTTTGTGTAAACTTTCCTTATATTCTTTATAATACAATCTCGCTGGAAAAACTCCCACAAGCCCTGAGAACTTTTCGATCATTTTTATCTTAGCAACGATCTCGATTGATATCAAGAAAATAACAATTACCCCGATAAAAATAAGCAAACAAAAAATTATTGAAAACTGACAACCAACCGATGGCATCTGAGTTTTGCATGTAATTAAAAATAAAACGTATCCACACGAAGTCACGAAGGCGATTTTTCTTCGAGTGAATGTTGCACGAAAAACTCATGTTTTCCACGTTGACATTTGTTTCTTATTTTCCTCGATTTCGATGATTTTCCCCGGAGATTTCATTGATTTACAATGGAATCGACGATTCCGCTGAATCGTGAGTGGGAAATCGTCGACTATAAATTGCTCTGGGCCCGCACTCAATGTTCATTCGATTCAAAGCCTTTGCCTTTGCCAACAGTTTAGCGCTTCAATTCGCCTCGCTTCGTTTCGCTTAATTCGCCGCGTCTGTAATTGTTTTTCGCTTCCGCCGCCGCTTCCACCGTTTTCACCATGAAGCCCTTCGCCTCTTTGTACGCTTGTTTGGTGCTCGTCCTGGTCCTGGTCGCCTTCGCTACCGGAGGACAGGCTCGCAGCGTGGATGCCATGGTAAGAGAAGGAGAGAGAGAAAGAGAGTGATAGTTGGAGAATGAAAGAGATGGGGTTATATATATAAAGAACGTTCAGTTCAGGGAGGAGGAAAATTTTCACAGCAGAGAAAAAAATCAAGAAAAAAATAAAACTTTCCCAATTGTGAGAAAAAAGAGAAAAAGTTCACGTTTTCCGACGACAGGATCGAGGACACTTTTTGCATTTCATCAGAGCGACATTCGTCAGATCGGAGAAATTTGTTTTTGTTAACTTTTGTCGATTTTGTTGTGCGAAACAAATATTGAAAAAAAATAATAATAATAATAAAAGAAATCCTGTAGTAAATTCGCTTCTGGACGAGAATCGTAAATCCGCGTAAATCCTTTCGAGCGATATATTTTTTTATATCATTCTCACATATCACGACTTAATTTGATTTTCTTTTACAAAATTAAAGTTTTGCTTTGAGTTTTTTGTCGATTGATTGTTGAAGTTCCATTTATAATTCTCCTTTTTTTTATTAAATTAAATAAATAAGGTTTAAGTTTTTTTTAATACGATGAAATTTCCTTTGAATGCAGTGAAGTTAAAAAATATATTATTGTCACTTCCTTTAATATTACAAAATGGATTAAATTTGATCATTTTGATTTAATTTTTGAACAGAAAATGGATCCTCCTCCACCAGATCACCCCGATCATCACTTCGAGGCTGCCGCTGGCTTTTTGAGAGTAAGTTCATCATATTTTATTTTTTTTTTAATTTTTGAGACCTATTTTCTCACTCAGGCTCGTCGTGCGGCCTTTGACATGCCGTCTCCCCCCAATCCCGATGACATGCCCATGCCGATGCCAATGCCTGGAAAGTAAAAACAAAAAATCATTTTAATAACGCAGAAGACAGAAAGAAAGCTTTTAAACGTTGTTTTCATTAGAGAAATATTTAATTATTATATTAGCTTAGAGGAATGTATGAATAAATGAGCAATAAAAAAATATTTCTCTTGTTTTTTTCTTTGATATTCCAATGATTTGCTAATGTAAATTAATATGTTGATGTCAGGAGAAAATATTCAATTAACTAATAAAACAAATAAATATGAATTCACATAAATCTGATTGAAGGGAAAAAATATGAAAGTAAAAATGAAAATACATATATGAAAATAAAAGAAAAAAAATGTGAATTCGCATTAATTTGATTGAAGGGAAAAAATATGAAAAAAAAATTATGAAAATAAAAATATGGAGATAAAAAATATGAAAAATAAAAATATTAAAAAATACGAAAAAACAAAATCCTTTGTCGGAATCTCACAAATCATTCCACAGTGAAATCTCTCTTCCCACTCCCACTTAAATTTGCATATTGAAATTTTTGTTTGTGTGTGTGAGTGTGACGAGCACTTGGAATTATAATATTTTCTAACGAGTTCTTCTTCATTCTATTGCTGTTGTTATTGTTGTTGCAATAGCTCCATGGAATTTAATGCATATCGACATTTTTACATACCATTTGCTTAAGTGATTGTCTACACGCGCCAAACAAACACACATAACAATTCTCACACACACACACAAATACCCACACATGGACGAGTTGAATGTCAGAAATCGAGTGGTTTCGGGAAATCACACGCATAGTCCTAGTGCTATTGTTGTTGTTGCTCATAAATAAATATCCTTTTACTTTCTCAATAAATTATTTTTGAAGTTTCGCCTAGCTGTGGTTGTCTATCCTTGTCATCTCTCTTCCTCTCTTTCGCCCTTTCTCTTCGTTTCTCTTCTTCTCATATCTTTCCTCTCTCCCCCCTCTCTCCATCTCTCTCATTTCCTTTCAGATCTTTAGCAATAACAATTTTTCTCTTCATTTGACTTTGGCTACAATTTTGCATTTGTTGTGGTCGACATTGTCATTTACATTGTTGTTGTTTTTATTGTTGTAATCCATTGTTGACCTTCTCTTTAGAAAATGACAACAACAACAATAACAATGTCACACAAATGGTCAGAAAGTCGACCCAAAACGGATATTACCAAAATATTTTAATGCCCTACATTTCTGTTATTGAATTCGGTTGTCCTCGAGTCAATTGAGCGTGCAAAATGTTTCTGGTCTTCTCCTCCACCTCTTCCTTCATTTCACTTTGCTCCTTTACTTTTCTTTCCCTTCACTTCGTTTCTCTCTGCCTTTAATTTCCATTCACTTCACTTCTTTTTCCCCGAACTCTTCGTTAGGCTTTCTTTGACACAAGTCAGCCCACGTTTTCTTCACCATCCTCCTCTTTGAGTATTGAATTTCCATGATTCGGGTTCTTAAGTGAAGTCAAGGACATGGAAAGAACGGACGGTAGGACATGGCATGGTCGGTCATGTTAGGGTTAAGAGTGGTCTGGGTCAGCGAAGTATTCAGTAGAAAATCAGAACCTCTTTACGATTCTAGTGAAGGGTGGAAGAAATAATCTATAAGGTTTACTTTTATTTACTATAGTTTTTATAAATGATATAAAAATACACTTCTGTAATTAATTATGTACACAATATATATATTTTTATCAATTAAAAAATTGCTTTCATATTTTTTATTATATTAAAATTTATAAATTTACATCAATAATTAATATTAAAATAAGATGTATGAACTTCTTTTATTATATACATTGATTTCATCAAAACTAATATCAAACTAATTCCGTCATTCCGTGAATAAATCCTAGTTTCTTTCTCTCTCCCATCAATAAAAACAATAACAAAAACCTCATCAATACTCATTTCCATCCCATCACTAAAAATCCTTCAACAATCAAATTCTTGTTAATAAAACAACAATAAAAGTGAAACAACGAACAAATAAAACGAAAGGGAAAAGAAAAGAAGAATTTTGAAATTAATTTCCAGATAATTTGAACCTCGTTTTCTGACTCAATGGCAATGGCAATTATTTGCCATCGGTTTAAGGACGACAGGATCAAGTTGGTGTCAATGGCAATGGTACCAACAACAAAAACAACAACAATAACATGAAGATAATAATAACAACAACGATGACAGTCATAAAAATAAATTTGCAATCACCTGCGGAGGAAATCGTCCTCGGCGACCAAAGCAAACGGCGATGACACGACAACAGATAATGATGATGATGACGAGGACGATGGCGATGGGAGAAAGGACGATGACGATGGGTGGAAGGACGAAGGATTGTGCGAAGTGAGGGGAGAAAAGTAACGAGGAGAAGTCTTAATGGGAACGAAGGAAGGATGGTGATGGGAGGAGGCGCGATTGAAACGATGACCACGATGGGGCTGAAACCGAAGGTAAAGAACCATGATGAGGAATTCTATGGTGAGAAGGATGAGGGTGAAAGGGATCAAGATGAAGGGAACCACAATGAGATGGAGAAGGATAGGAAGGATGAGGCGGCCCAGGGTGAGACAGGATGAAAAGGACCAATGGAAAAGGAACCACAGTGAGAAGGACCCCATTGAGAAGAACCACGATTGTAAGGATCACGATTACGAGGACCAGGGTGAGAAGACCACAGTGTGACGATCCGCAATGATGGCGACGTTAACTGTCGGTGACTTCATTTTAAAGTACTTAGAACAAACTACTGGCGGACCTTGGACACCTTTGGCCCATGAAAACAGATTCCTTTCCTTCAGACCATGAGTTTCTGCCCTCAACCTTGGAGACAACGAGCCACATCGGCAGAGATGCTAAAATTATATGAGCTTCAACAAGAGGCAACGGTGATGATGGGGTTGAAGATGATGAGGATGATGACGATTGTAATGAGGATGTGGATGATGTCGATGTGATGTTCAAGAAGATGTGGATTAGGTTGTGGATATTGATAATTATAATGATGTTCAAAATGATAATGAAAATGATGGTGTTGACGACTCTGATGACATTTGATGCCCATCGTCTCAATGGGCGGAAATTGTCGATAGGAAAAGGATATTCCCATTGTTGAGCTGAGTTGTTTCGTTTGTGGTTGGTTGTGGGCCTCAATGTTACAGTTTTGTCGCTTTTACTACAGTTGTTATTATTATAGTTTCTGTTGTCATCATTATTATCAATAGTTTTGTTGCTATCGTTGTTATTTGTTTTCAGTTTTGCTTCATTTTATATTTCTGCTGTTGTTGTTGTTATTTTCAATGCTGTTTTTAATATTGTTGTCCATTTCATTGTTGTGACTATTCCATTTTTGTTGCTATATTGTTCAATGTTTGTGTTTGTGTTATTCTCAGTTATCGTAGTTATTGAGATTTTTACTTCATTTCATATCCTCCTCCAACTTCTTCGCTTGTTAAAACCGAGATATTATCATTTATGACCCGCTCAGAGGTGGAAAACTTCACGATAGTGCCTAAGGGGAGGGATGGCAACAATAACTATCTATCTATATCTATAAAATAACAACAACCATCTACAACAAGAACACTCACTACGACAACAATCAGAACTAAAACAACTTCTTCCTCCTCTCACAACCTCATTACCACGCGTCTAACGTTCGATTCGATGAGCATAAAATATGAAACGACGGCTGCTGCTGATGTTGGCTCCCAAGGATTACCTGCTGAGGTGTCAGCAGCCACCTTAACGTCTCCACTACTCCTCTCATCGTCCCCCCACATCTTTCCTTCCCCATCTGCGACGCCACTGGGCAAATGACAAAAGTCATTCGCATGCCATTTGGTCGGAAGGACGCAGCATTAAAGCAAACATTTGCGATAATCTGTCACTTGGCAGTTGATTGCTTTCCACGGTAGTGGTATGGTGTGTGTGTGTGAGAGAAACAGAGACAAACACACACCTTAACAATGCAGCATTGTTGTGTGCGTGCTGCGTGTGTGTTTGAATTTTAAGCCCTTTGAGGTGAGATCGAAGCGAATCCGGGTTCGGATCTCAGTTTGGATCTTAGTTCGGGTCGTGAGTCCGCCCTGAGCTTGGGCTTTATGTCCGGGTTTCGCGAAGGACTCAAGGATCTCATAACTTGGGAGGAATTGGAGTTGGAGTGTGTGTGTGTGTTGGAGAATGTATGTGAGGGTGTTTATATGAGAATGTGTGCGAGTTGTAACTATTAATGTGCGAGGTTTCGCCGTTTTATTGCTTGCGATGCCGAAGGATATTCGTCGCCGAGTGTCCTTTCCGCCATCGGGTCATTAAAAGGCAAAGGGTGAGCGAAAAACTCATAAAATTCCCTTCATTTCGGTGAGACCGAATATCAAATAGAGGTTATCGCTCCACAAGCAAGGTCTCTGGAGAGCATCGGAGACGGCAGAAGGTGTAGAAGGAAATGGTGGGATGAGGGAAAAACATCCTTCGAATGCAATAAAATTCGGGCTCCAATGATTATGTAGAAATTTATGCGATTTTCTACTTTCGATTAATTGCGGGAAATATTATTGGTATGATATATATATGTCTGTATTAGGTATGATGGATGAGTTGTGACAGAAAGAAGGAAGGTCCCTAAATAACTTTTATCGCCTTCTTAATCGCTACCTTTTATTGCCGCTAGAAGGAAGCTCTTTTAAATCCCTATTTTTACTCCTAAATAATCTCCTTTTGTCATCGTCTTAAGCTGTTCTTATTCGTTTTCCTCATCTGTCTCCTTCTCGCTATTCTCTCTTCCCTTTCTCCCCTCGTTCTTCTGATTTCGCTGGATTCTGTCTGAGCAATGGTTTCCACAAAATTAACCCTCAGCTTCACGCCGTTCTTAACTATTTTGCAACAAATCTTTTTTAAAACTTCCTGCTGCTCCATTGCCTTCTCTTCGTCCTCTTCTTCCTGCTTTTGTTCATCTCCTTCTTCCTCCTCCGTTTCTTCTTCAGCTTCCCTTTAATTTATTTGTTTTTTATGTCTTATTTTCGTATATGTTTAATTTCTTTTTTTTTTTCTTCTTTTAAATATGATTTTAACAGCCAATAAAGATAATCTCATTCTTTCTGCCGACCATCTCTTTTCCACTTCCAGCGATGTCTCTGTCTTGCACTTAGTATCACTCGCTTTCTCACGATCTCCCTGTCTTTTCTTCTCCCCTCCCTTTCCCTCGTTCGCACCCCTTCTTTGTCCGTACATTAAAAACTTAATTTATTTCCGTGAGCTTATAAATCTTAGTGGCGCCCTCTGAGACTCGCAGCGGAAGCGGAAACGACGATGCCGACAAGGCGACAACGACACTGACGACAAGGACAACGATGACGACAAGGACAAAACAACGATGACATCGACGATGGCGAATAGTAGGGAAATAAATAATAAAATGAAAAACGAAAGCCGAGGAGCGGCAGAAAAAGAGACAAAGCGAGCGGAATAAAAATCGACGGAATTGCAATTTTTACAAGGCTGTAAAACGCGAAAAATTACACGACTCACGCCATGCCACGCCACGCCCCCCGCCGCCTCCATCCGGGTCATCAGAGTTGCCACCACCGGGATTTCGCTCCATTGTGGCGTTGCCACCACGAGGCCTGCCCCGATCTCAGTTATAAATAATAATTTGCCGCAAATTTATGGGATTTGAGGCGTCCTTCGCACGAGGTCCAATGGCGGAAATTAGAGGGGGAGCGGGAGGACGAGATAGTGTTGGACAGAGAGAGAGAGAGAGAGAGAGAGTGAGTGTTGGAGGAGTTGAAAGTTGTTGAATCGACAAAGGCTTAAGGAAGCTCATTGGAAACCCGTGAAATCGCATTTAAAAGGAAGGAGGAGTCAATTAAATGGAAGATGAATGGAATTAAAAAATAAAAAGAAATAACTTCGGTTCATTTCAGTTGATATTTCACTTGATTCTATTGATATCCTTGGAAGCCATTTCATAAATTTCTCGCGATATCTGTTAGCGCAGAGAATCGATGGAACATAAAAATTCCTATCATAGATCTCGGCGGCAGAGTTGTTTAGGAGTCCTTTGGGCCTTCCAATTTGTCTTCACAGCTTTCGCAAATCAATTCCCAGCCTCTGCTTTCGCTGACATCCTTCTCAACCTCCGACTTATTCTCATCCTTCAGCTCATTCTCATCCTCTGCATGTCCCGGTCGATCCGCGACTAATACCAATGCGAAATCCCACCAATACCACGATGAACTCCCATCAATACCATGAAGAACTCACACCAATACCAACCCTCAACCACCGCCATCATCGCAACCGATACCTCGCCATCGGTTCGCGACGCTGACCTCAACCTATTTATTATTCCGAACACAATTCGAAATATCATTTCTCATTTTCGTACTTCAGGTTCTGTTGTGAGTTTCGTTTTTCTCTCCCTTTTTTATTTGTCCCGCTCATTTCTATTTCTCTGTTTTTGCTTTTCTATCTTTTTGTTTTATTTTTCTATATATTTGCTTTATTTTTCTATCTTTGTGTTCGATTTTTGTTTCCTTTTCTATCCGTTTTCGCCCGTGTTTTTGTTGTTGATGTTGTTTCAGCGAATGAACTTCTGTTGCTGGAATTTAAAATTAAAAAACTTTTTTATTTACTACAAAAATATTGGAATTCCTCGGGCATGTCTTCGTCTTGGTCGTGACCGTGGCTTCAGTTGGGGTTCGCTTACGTTGAGGGTTGGGGATGGGTTTTCCGTTCTGATGCCAAGGCACCGATGTGTCCATGTGCTCACATAAGTGTAGCCACCAGATTCTATTGCTTTCAGTTCTCGTTCTTCATTTCATCTCATTCTTCATTTCATTTCTCATTCCTCATTTTTTCATAATTTTTAATTCCATCCCCTATCTCTCCTGTTTCTTTCGATGGGTTTTCATAACTGGTTTCACCAAATGGGAGAATTTTTATTTCTCTAGCACATTATTTTCGCTTCTATAATGAATCGTTGTTGTTTTATCGGTTGTCCTTTCGCAGTCCTTAGAAAAGCTTTCATCACCAAGAAAAAGTGATTTTAACAACCTTTTGATTCCATCTCCCGTTTTCTCCTCTCACTTGAACATAATCTTCCTTCTCATTCTTTCTCCGTTCATTCTCCTCCTCTCTCTCTCTCACTCTCTGCCTTGGGGCAGGTTTATTTTGAAATTTTCACAACATCGAAGGTATTTGTTACTTCTTCGTTTTCCACCCTCACGTCACTTTTTTCTTCTCAATGTTGTTTTTATTCTTGCTGTTGTTCTTCCTCTCCTGCTTGTTCCTGCGGTTTGTTGTTGCTTATTAAAAAGGTATTACTTGTGTGTATTTTTGGCGGGAAGTTATATTTGTTTTGAACTTTCCTCCATTGCTGCATTATTTATGAATTCCCACTCCTAAATTATGCTTCGTTAATTTAGGCAGCGAAGCTCTTGAAGAATTTCCTCCACTTTCTTTCACTTTGTCTCTGTCCTTTTCAAGTGCGCCTTTTATATTCACTTATTATTTATTTTTTCTGGTATTTGTTATTTATTTTCGTTGGTTTTTATATTGCATTTTTTACATTTTTAATTCGATTTTAGTTTTTTCTTTATTCCACATTTACGACTTTTTTCATTCATTTTGATATTCAATATTTGTATGATTTTTTTTTATTTATTAATTTTATTTACTATTTTTTCTATTTACTACTAATTATTCTGGCCAAAATGTAGAAAAGTTGGGTCAAACAAATTATATTGTATAAATTGATATTGAATATTCCCAAAAGTCGAGCATTCTTCCAACATGTTTCGAGATAGTAAAGTCAAATTAACGAAATAAGTAAAACCGTAAAATGCAATATCTTCCCCTCTCAGGAGCCAATACCACTTTTAATCAACTCAATTGCCGACCCCTTCACCATCCCACAGCCCAGAAAACGAACCCACACGAAGAAGCCAACGAGAGTTGGGAAGGATTTTACAGCTCTTTAGCATATTTCTCAGGGCCATTAACATGGAAAGTATAAAAATGGTGGAGAGGGAAAGGGGGGAGCGATGAAGCAGAAAAATGGCGAGAGAGAGAGAACTTTGAGGACATTGAAGCAGAAGGAGCAAAGACAACTGCAGCAGGATATTGAGGGAAAATCTCGAGCATTGAATGTCAGCGGAAGAATGTCCAACAGCCAATGGGCCATTGGCATCCTGCATGCGGGAAGGAGAAAGAGATTGAGGGTGCGAGAAGGAACGAGGGAGAGATATGAGAAACAACGAGAGTGAGGTTGGCATTTTGTTGGAATAATATTTGAGCTCATAATGGATTTTTGCCAATTTAAATAATATTACAATTTTATGCAAACAACTCAGCACAAGGGAGAAGAAGACGAAGCAGCACAAGTAGAATAGCAGGAAAAATACAAAAGAAGAAGGGTGTGGAGGTATGGAGGGAGGGAGATGGCATGATGCACTTCGAAAGGATCTCCTCAGCACTTGAACTCGAGAATGAATGCAAAAGTGCAGTCGCATGTGTGGGTGGTGTGTGTTTCTCTATTTCTCTCTGACTAACGGACAGTGACTGTGTTTTTCTCTCTTTCTGTCACTCTCTTTCTCCCTCTGTCTGTTTCTCTTTGTGATTTCTGAAAGTGGAATTGGAATTTGTCTATGAGCTTCCATTGTCTGCCTTTCGTTCGTCTGCAGCATCATCGGTTTCACTTCGTCGGCTCCTCTCTATCTCCCTTTCTCTCCACTCTCCGTCTCCATAATTCCCACCCTCGCTCCGTGATGCAAATAGAACAAACTCCATATTGCTTCGGCCACTAATGCCGGAAAGTATGCAATGCAAAATGTTTTTAAAGTGTATGACAAAGAGAGTGAGTGAGACTGAGAGTGAGAGGGACTTAGAGTGCGAGAGAGAGAAGCACTCAGAGCGCAAAAGAGAGGGCGAGATCACAGCTAGGGGAGAATGAATGAATGAATCGAAAATGGGCTTCCGAGGGTCCGATGGCAATTTTCCACTTGTTTCCACGAGGCTTTTATGCTTTTATTTGATTTTTGAATATAAATTGCGCGCTTCAAACTTGAACTTTGTCTATTTCCGATTCCGATTCCTCTTGTTCTCCTCTTCCTCTCTCTCTTTCTCCTTTCCGCCCCTTCTTCTTCTCCTTGCATTAACCCTCCACACGCGCCCTTGCGAAATGGTTTCAAATTCGATTTTTCAGTCGACCTCAGCGTTGCCATATTGTCTTTCATTTGCATAGAGTTCTCTCGCCTCTCGTCCTCTTCGCAACGCCCTCTTCTTCCTCTTCTTCACCTCCTTCTTCCCCTTCCTTCCGCCGCCTTCGCCTCCTTTTCCGCACTTCCTCTAGCAATTGCTGACATCCTCCTCGTTTAAGTTCATTTTTTGCGATGTTTTCTTTGCTCATCGTTGATTTGGTTTCGCTGCTCTTTCTCTCCCCCTCCCTCCCTTGGTCTCTTTCATCTTAACCCACTTTCTCAATTGGATTATAATTTTAACAGGGACCGGCAAAAGGTTTTTACTCGAATCAATATTTGCCTAACTTCATTTAATTTTTCCCTCTCGCTTCCTCCCTCTATCCCTCTCTCTATCTTTTCGTCCTTTCGCCTGCTCCCACCTTGGGCATTCGTCGTCCTTCGTCGTGGCTTCCGTTTCCGCTTTCAATTCAATTCAATCGCTTTCCTCGCCACGTCCTTCGTCTTGATGTTTGTCTTTTCAGCGCTCCCATCGGTGACTTGACTCTCTGTCTATCCTTTCCCTCTGCATCTCTCGCCCTCTCTATCATTTCCAATAGCTGTCTGTTTCTGTCTCTTTCTCCATTTATCGGTCTGTCTGTCTCTGGGTCGTTCGTTTGGTTGATCTGCGAGTCGTCGTGTTTGCTCGCCGTTCATTTGATTTGCCTTCTGTCATCGCCTTTGCCTTTCTCTGTCCTTTTTTTTGCTTTCTCTTTTCCTTTTGATTTAAGGCACCGCGTTCTTCTCTCTTTCCGCCTTCTTCCCTCATTCTTCTTCTCCCCTCCTTCATCCCACCTCCAAGAGGTTTCTGATTTCCTTCTCTTGGCCACATTCTCCCGCCCATCATCATTGAGTGGCTTTTGGTTTTGGCCAAAGGTTGAACTTGATGTTTCGTTTACTTTAAAATTTTGATATTGAATTTTTCGTTGCTGTTCTTTTTGTTGTTATTATTGTTTGGTTTTCGGTTAAGGTGGGAACGGTGTTTACATAGGATCCATCAGGAGGGCTCGACGATCTGATTTTTTTCAAGGTGAGGATAATGGGGGACCATTGGGACAGATAGATTGAAGAGGATTGATAGATTGAGAGAAAGACAGAGGGAGAACACAACGAGGAGCGCTTGAGTGTGAGGACCAGACGTAGATTGATTCGAAGAAAATTATTCGATAGTGAATTTTGATTTGTTTTTGCTAGTCAACTACTTTTTATTCCATTCTGCATTGTTCATCTTCTTGTAGTCTCTATTTCTTTATCTTTTCTCTCTCTACTTCTTTCTTTTTCTCACTCCTCGAGGAATATGCATTTTGTATGTAAATGCGTGAGAGCTTCAAATAAAACGAATCTGCAGTTATTTTCTAATTTTCACAAAAGCTTGCGACAAGCAAAGCTTTCCAGTCGAGTCCTTTTTAAGAGACAAAGGGAGGATGTAAGTGGTATAGGAAGGGAGACGGGGATGAGGGAGAGAGGTAGATAGCAAAAGAGAGAGAAGTTTGAAACGATGTGGTCAGATAATAAGAGTGCAGTTTGGGGAGAAACTAAGGAGATCATTGAAAAGCACACGTTCACAAAGACCTGAGGAAGGAAATAGAGGGAAGAAAAGAGAGAGAGAGAGGTCCAGGATGAAAAGAGGGAGTTCTTGGAAGGACAGAGAAGTTCGTGGACAAGTCCGAGGAATGGCAAAAAAATCCAGTCCAAAAGGATTCAGAAAGAAAAGCTAAATGTTGAAACAATGTTTATGAATTTGGAGCAAAGAAAGAAAAAGGACGAGAAAGAGAGGGGAAGGGAGAAATGCTGTTGCTAATTTATGCAGAATTTTACAACAAAATTGTTATTTGCTGTGGGAAAGAGAAAAGTCGATTGGAGAGCAGAGGGAGAACGAATGCCATAACAATAGTTGGAAAAAAAGAGAAAAACACGAGGGACAGATATAAAAATGCTAAGGAGAATGCATTTGCAGCATTTCTGCTGGGTTAAAGAGAGAGAGGGAGAGAGAAGAAAAGGACACACGCTTTGTTAGCAACATTTGCAGCTTATTATTTTAATGTTCAGCTCGCAGACAACAGGGAGCGAAGACGAAACTTCGACTTGAGCTTCGTTTAGGAAACATTTTGCAACATTCGTGTTGGAGAAGAATCAAGTAAATACAAAAGAAGAAAATAAATATTAAGAATAATATCTCAAGAATATAGATTTACTAAAAAGAAATTAAATTATTAATTGACGATATTTAAATTATTATGAATTTTCTATGAAAATTATGTATGAATTTTCATTTTTTTTTATGAAATTATAGATTTTGGAAATTATGATTTTTTATGAAATTTATATTTTTTTATGAAATTTTAGATTTTCTATGAAATTATGGATTTTCTATGAAATTTTGGATTTTTTATGAATTTTTAAAAATTTTTGAATTTTTATTAAATTTTAGTTTTTCTATAAATTTTAGTTTATCTATTAAATTTTCATTTTTCGATGATATATTATGAAATTTTATATTTTTCTATGAAAATTAAGATTTTTACAAAAATTTAAAATATTGTTACGTTTTCTATGAAATTTTAGATTTTTTATGCAACTTCAGATTTTTTATGAAATTTCAGTTTTATAGTTACTAAGGTTAATCAAGAATATTCCACTTGTCACAGCTTGCCTCAATATTATTGAGTTAGACGTACAAACAGGGATATTTCTATTGTCCTTTGACATTTGCTCATTACAATAATGCATTTCTAACACCAGCTTCACAAGGGAGAATGTACAGTAGTCTGTGTGGTGAATTTTTAATATATTGAATTGTTCCTTATCCTCGCAATCCTTTTGTCACCAGTTGATGATCTACATTTGCATTCTGCCCTGTGGCTTCAAATACATAATCTGTGTTCATATTAATTAATTCGGAACTTCGGAAATTTATTCCCATGTTGTCGTCGTTCTCTATCTCTTTCTCGATATCGTTTTCTCTCTCTTTCTCTCTCTAATTTTCCATTTGAATCTCACTTTGGTTTAGGTTAAACATCGAAGTGATTGATCTCAAATATTCGCCTTTTGAGCTGATGATCCTGGGTTCACATCCTGTTGGAGGAGTGAGAGAGAGAGAAACAGTCGTAGTAATTCCTTTCTTCCTCAGATTCCTGGTGTTTACATATTGTCTTCACAAATTAATTTCATGTTCACAATTTTCTGATTAATATATGAAATATTTAATTACTCAGGAATTTCTGCCTAGCACTCAATTGAATATTTCCCTCTCTCTCACTCGCTTATATAAGAGTTATAAATTATAAATAAACCATTTCCGGTTATTCGATCTCTTAGACTTGATTTCCAATTGTGGAGCATTTCCACAATTCTTTCAATTGATTAACTTACAATTGATTAAATTTTAATTGATCAAATTTGACGGATTTTAAATCTGTTCAAAGTGGAACATTTTCATGTGAAAAAATGCGCTTTTCCTGTCCCTCTCTTTTGCTTGTTTGTGCCTTTCGTTCACTCAATTGTATCGGGAGTTTATTCGTGTGGAAAACGCGTTCATTCGGTGAGCAGCGCGAATTTCGAACGAATTTTCTTCTTTACCATGCTCCCTCCCTCCCTCTCTTTCCTGCTCTCTGGCAATTCTCTCCTATTTCACTTTTCTCTCTCTCCTTTAATTAACGAGCATTTTGTGTGGCACTTCATTTGATGCGTAGTAAAATTCAGCCGCCTCCTTTTCTATCGCTCACCTCCCGCCTTCCATTAAATGCCTTTTCTACTCCCCATTCCCCACTCCCCTTTTCCTATCCTCCTCTTTGTCCACACCCATTTGTCCACTCCCAGCAATTTCGTTTCCTTTTTACTCTTCCTCTGCTCTTTTGCTCCTAGTCTACTCTCTCTCTTTGATGATTCCAATGAAAGTTCGACAGAAAAGCGAGGGAGTGAGAGAGTGAATGAGACAAAGTCACCACCTTCTGCGAAGGTTGGAGTGAGAGGTGGAGCGAAGTGAACAAAAGTATTCCGCTCGTATCCTTTTAATTGCGAATTGTGGCAAAAACCACGCGATGTTGCGAATCGCTCGCGCATATCAAGGACTCGTTCAGAAGGACACTTTTTCCACAGAATTACAAAAACAACAACAAAAAACAACAACAAAAGTAAGAACAATTATAACAACAACCATGACAAGATAAAAAACGCACCCGAAATTACAAAACTTTTCGACTAAACATTTCACTTTAATCCCAAATTGTCGAAATAAAATTTTTAAGTACCGAAAAACAAAAAATACAAATAAAAAAATCAAAATAGAATTAAAACAAACCCAACAAACCAAATCAAAAGACAAAAAAAAAATAAATAAAGAAAAAAGTAGAAAATAAATCCTGACAACTATTAAACAATTTTTGCTCATTTGATGAGGAGTATTTTTATTATTGTTGTTGTGACTTTGTTGTATTTTTTCTACCATTTTTGTAGTCAACTTTGTTGTAATTTTTATTGTCATTTTCGTTGTAATTTTTGTTTGTTTCCTTTTTCGAAACATGTTTCATGCTGTAGTCACAACAGCAACGATGACGACGAGGACGAAACGAATGAACGCACAGTTTGCAATTTCATTACGTTTCGCTTTGTTTGACGTAATTCGATTGCCATCGCCCCGGTAGGGAAGATCATTTTTGAACGGATTTTCCAATGAGCAAAGTTTATAAAGGATTTAACACAAAATGTATTAAAAAATAAAAGTTCAGAAACTATACCAAAATTATAAAAATTATACCACAACCAAACTAATACCACAATTACAAATAATACCAAAATAAAAAAATTATACTAAAATAATGAAATTTATACCAAAGTGAAAAAACTATGCCACAATAAAAAAATTTCAAAAAAAAATTATATTCTCAAAATGTTTTAAAATTAAAGAAAATAACAAAAATTATTTCAATAACATTAAATATCTGTATTTCCACTCCAGTGACCCCGTAGGAACATCTTCCTATAAAGTAAGTCCATCTCTTTCCCTCGCGTCCGCTTGACTTTGTGGTTTCGGTTTTTGGCAGCGGGTGTCGCGTCGTCAACTTGCGGTCTTCGTTATCTAATTTGCTAAATACTACACGGACACGCCTCACTTCCTCCCTCTCCCTCTCTCTCTCTCCTTTTTCATCCTTCTTGTTCCCACCTCTGGCTCGTTGTTCAACTTCAACTGCGTCTCCGTCACGGTAAATTTATGCGAAACATGCACATTTAATGAAACGTTTCTCGAATTTTTGATAAACTGAAAATTATAAGAAGAAGCAGTCGACAGCCCGCCGCCCTCCGCCTCCCCCGCCCACCTTTCGGGGGCAACTTCTGGGCGTGTGAAAATATATCCCGAAGCACACCGCACGATGTCCTGGCGCCACCACCATCGCCAACAACAACAACACTACAAAGCGATCCGGCAACAAAATAACGAAGGTGGCAGGTGGACGAAGAGAAGAGATGCGGAGGGGGGCGTGGCAGCCGAACGCCCGACCGCCCCCTTCGGTAACGTATGCAAAGTAAGCAGTACGAAACTCGTCATCCCTTCTCACTCGCACTCGCTGCCCCCCCTCGCCTTTGTTGTCGTCTCAAATTTCCATTCGTTTAAATAAAAACCTCGTAAATTTGGCAACTTTTATCTGCATAAAAAGTTGCACGCCAACGGTGGATGGATTGTGGCGAGGTGGGCGTGGTCGAAGGGGGTTCCAGCTGTGGGAAGGGGGACGTGGAGGGAAAAAGAAGAGGAGGAACTCACCTTTGTTTTATGCTCGCTCCATCGCCCGATGTGACGAAAGGAGCCAACAAGGCTAGGGTTTTAAACTCTCTTCTCTCTCTCTCTCTCTCGCCTTCCTTCATTTCGTACTCATCTGACTTCGACCATCCTCTGTTTCATTGTCTCTGGCTTCCATTCTTTCTCTTCCCTTCTCCAGTTTTCTCACTCTGTCTTCCCCTCTTGTCATTCTCTGCTGTTATCCCAATCTCTCTCTTGTCCTCATTCTCCCTCGTGTCTTCTTGTCGCTAATGTAACCACGTGTAAAATTCAGCTGCGGTAATAAATTCCACAGCGTCGTCCTTGTATTGCTCCGTTGTCTCTACCTCGTTCTGTTTCTCGTTCTGTTCCACGTTCTCCCCCTCATTCTCTTCCTCGTTCTCCTCCTCTTTGGTATTCTCTTTGGTTTGCTCCTCCCCTCACCACCTCTCGCCTCATCGTTCTCTCCTTGTCTTCATCCTCAACCTCATCTCATATCCTCATTCTCATCCATGTTCGCTTCCTTTTATTCATCCTTCTCCTCATCCTCCTTCCCTTCATCCTTCACATCATCTTTCTCCGCACCTTCCCCTTGTTTTCTCTACAAACGGTGTGTGGAGAAAAAGAATTCGATGATTATCGCTTCTTTGGCGTTGACTTTTGGCTTTTTATTATCGTTCCCTAGCACACACACATACAAACTCACATACACAAATACACCTACACACACACACACGCATCTTCATCTCAGTTCTCCTCCCATCTAAACCCTCGCCCTCTCCCTCGTCTCCATTTGCATAATGGCGTGGCGTTTAATAGAATTTCGAGGCATTACAAATTCATAAAAAAAAACCGAAACAGCATAACAGGAAGCGAACAAATGCGCAAAGAGGGGGAGGGGGCGTGGTTGCGGTTTCGTTACACGTACGCCGCAGGATAACATGTCGCAATTAACGTGTCCTCTCGAGCAGGCTTTAAATAATTTTTAGGACTTTGTACAAAAGTTGAAAGAGCATGAATAAGAGATGGGGTCGGGGTGTTTGAGAGAATTTTTAGGATTGTTCAATTGAGATGAATACGGGAAGGAATCGAGAAATAAATTGAAATCTTGAGAATTATTTTTTTTTAATGTCTATTTTTTTTTTTTAATGGAAATCTAATTTTTTAAATTTACATTTATTTTTTAAGAACTTGTTAAAATTATATTTTAACTATTGACCAATTTTTAAAAAATTTTTAAATCTTTTTTCTAATTTTAATGAATTTTTTATATTTTTTTTTTAAATAAGAAATTGTTCCAATTACTTTATTATTCTTTTCCATAGTTAAAAAAGGTCAAAAATCGCTAACTTATCTACTAAAAATATTATTAAATTAAATATTAATGCATATTTATATTTTATTAACACCCTCACATCATTCTAAAAATCAAATTCTCCCTCTCTGTTGCCCCAGAACGCCCCCAAAATTCAGATTTCTCCCCCTCGTATGAGTGACATTAAATTCCCTTCAAAAATCTCTTAAAAAACATTTAATTTCCTCCTGCGCGACGCTTCGTTATCGGGCGTCTGAATTAATTATGAACCGTTCTCACTTCTCCCCCTCCTCCCTTCGTCTCTCTCTCTCTTCTCTTTTGGCCTTCATCACCACTTGTGGGCGGCCTTCACTAATGTCCTTGAAACTCATTTATTCAATTTCCGCGCCACATTCAAAATTTATTATCGTCTCGTAAAAAGTGGAAACGTGCGAATATTTTCAGGTTGTTTTTTTCCTTCGTTCACCTTCACGTATTTAATTGTCCACCTTGACAGCAAAGGAGGAGGAGAAGGAAAATTGGTTGATGAGAAGGAGGAGGAGGTGGAATGATGGAGGACGAAGGAAACTTCAAAGGACAACTAGGGGAGCTCGAGAGATCGACTGTGGGGAAGACAGAGGATGGTCAGGAAAACGAAAAGAAAATCCTCGTGACCTTGTGATGTCGGGGGCTGGCCAAACAATCAGTTCGACCTCAGGTGAAAACGACCTTCGAGGCTCACGATATTTTTCGAGGCCTCACATTGGGTCCTCTTTAAGCTTGTCCTTCTAATCATCGCCCACGGCTGAGCTGAAGACGAATCTTGTTTACACAAATGGCCAAAAAGGCGAAGCAGCCCAAACAAAAATCAGGGAAAATCACAAAATATAAAAATAAAAATAAATCATAGTATCAAAGGTGGATGCGAAGAAGACGAAAAAGCAGAAAAGACCGGGATCAGCTGCTGAGGAATTCGGAAAGAAATCTCAATTATGTTTCATTCCGCCGTTGTGAAGTTATTTGAGAAGGAACATTTTCAAGGGAATGTAGAGGAAAATAATGCTAAAATCACAAAAGAAGGAAAAATCATCAAAGAAAGAAAAGTCACATGAGAAGAAAAAATCACAAAAGTAGGTAAAATTACCTGATAAGGAAAGAAAAAATTTTCAAAAAGAAGGAAAAAATTACACCTAAGAAGAGGATAAAATTCTGTCTAAAGAGGAGAAAAATTTTTGTCTAAAAAGGAAAATAAAAATATAAATCCAAAAAGTTGAAAGCGCTGAATCAAGAGACCTACCAACAACAGGAGCTTGAAAAATATTGTCAAAAGACATGGAGCAGGTCAGGCTTTCAACTTGGCCAAAAGAAGTGCCAACAAAGTCAACAGAGGCAACAACAAAAACGAACACTAATAACAATAAAGACTTCAGCAACAACAATGGTATCACCAGCAACAACAAAAAGGACACAAGGTCAGCGAGAAAAATGGAAAGGAGCCGACGGAACAGGTAGGTGGACGTGGCCGAAGACGTGGCTTCGACTGTGGCCCGGTGCCATAATTTATGAGCATCAGGTTGGCATGACGCTAATAGACTCCCGCCCCCGTCCGCCCGTCCGCCGGCAGCTTCGTTGACGTCGTTGGGGGGCGGGGCGGAGTCCGTTGGCGGTGGCAGGTCATGTCCTGTGATTGTGTCCTCCGGCACCTCGGAGTCCTTGGAGCACAACCGACCTTGCGTCGTAAATATTGGCAAGCGAAAGAAAGCGAGGAGATTATGCGAGGAAGGTAAAGTGAAGAAGGCGAAGTGAAGAAGGTGAAGGAATTTGATTCCAGAGAAAGAAGAGGATGAGGGAAAGCAGAACACGATGCGGCAACGACCAAGAGGCTGAAGGATAACAAACGAAATTAGGGAGAAGTTGGAGTTGGTGGAGGATAATGGAGATGGAGGTGGAGGATGGACAACAGAGCACGAAAATCGTTACAACAAATATGCGCCTCGAGTATCGTCATCGCGGACCCACGAGGCTGCGATTCAACATCGTCTTCGTGTCTTCGTTTGCCTTTCGTTTTCTCTTCCTTCGTTTCCCCTCACCTCGTTTTTTCTCCCCTTGTTTCTCATTCATCATATCTTTTTAGTGTCTTCCTCACCCTTTGCTTTCATTGAATTTGCGCCCTTCATCTTCTTTCGTTGTCTGATTTCGCCTCGTTTTCTTCATTCTAATCGTCTATCTGCGCTTCTCCTCATTCTCCTCCACTTCTCCTGATTCCACTTCTCACCTCATTCACCTTCCTTTCTTCTCATTCACCCCTCGCCTACATTCGCTTACCCCCATCCTCTTCCATCATCGCATCCATCGTTTTCCACTTCACTCTTTGTCTGTCTCCATCGTCCTCGTAAGCCGAATGCTATTAAGCGAATTTCGGCTCTTCTTCCCGTGGGAATTTGGTTGAATGAAGGGCCAAAGAGGAACAAGTGAAGGAAGACTAGGAGGAACTGAAGAAAGATGCGATGAAGTACGAAGAGAGGTTTATGCGGTGGTTGGTGAAAATATTTCGGGTGTTTCGTTGCCAATCGTCGTCGTCTGGCATTCGCATTCACCGGAATCTCGACGAAGCTGGCCATAAACGTGGGACGGCGATGAAATCAGGAGTGAGTGGGTGGGAAGAAGGAGAAGGGACGACAGGATGATGGTGGGAGTCCTTAGAACGATGGTTTTAGTCCACAAAACCTTGGTGGGAGTCGTCAGGACTTTGGTTTGATTCTCCTGGAAGGTGGTAGGAGTCTCCATGTTGATGGTGGCAACCTCCGGTGGTCGGTGGGCGTCGTCAGGTGGCTGGCGGTCGACTTCCGACAGGTGCCGCTTCATCCTCCGTCGCTTCCGCCCCCTGAGGGCTGTTGAAGGCGTCCGGCAGGCCTCGTCTGACTTGTCGCCGTCGACTCGAGCTTCGTTCGTCCATCGGTTCGGCCGCTGTCGTCCCCGACATCATTAATAAATAACTTTCAAAATGCTTTCTAATAAAATGTAATTTGTTGCCCTGCCTCGACCGGGACTCGTGCACGAGCCGCAGTCCGTGAGGTCCTTCACGTACGTGGGTCGCATTCAAAGTGGCTCGAAATATCGAGGAGTTCGGTCCTGGCCACAGACCCCAGGGGAATCTCGTCAAAGAGGGCGGAGGAGGAGTCGAAACGAATCAAAGCTTCGATGGAAATTCCTTCGCTCGGTACAATGGACTAGGGAGTGTTTAAGAGTCGTTTAAATATTCCGAATAGTTTTGGTAAAATTTCTAACAAAACAAAAATATTATTAAAATATATTTAAAAAATACTTATACTAAAATTTAATATAAAAATTTTATACACAAAATGAAATAATAAAAATATTAGTTATTCCACACATCCTTGAAAAATCCTGTCCACAATTAACCTACATTTCCTTGAACAGTATTTATCTCTATCTCACTCTATTCTTCCTCCCATTACAAATTTCACTCAATCTACTCTCTTTTCACACTTCTCTTCTCTTGTATTCTCTTCTCTTTTATTAAACAATGTGCTTAATTTGTCCTGTCTCTCTCACAAACACACGCATGCACGCATTAATCTCTTTCATGCCACCAACATTCTCTCGTGGGCCGCACACTTTGTCTCTTTCCCGCACTGACTTATGTGTTTGGGTAGAAATCTTCGCTATTTTCATCGTTTTTTTTTTTAATTCTTTTTTTCTGTGTTTCTTCTTGTTGTTGTTTTTGGGAAAATGTTTGTTATTGTTATTGTAATTGTTGAAAATGTTGTTATTGTAATTTTAGTTCGTCTCCTTCTTGTTGTAATTGTTGTTGTTGTCACATAATTTAGCCAACACTTTTAAGTTCTTCTGCCAGTTTCAATGATGAATTGCTGCATAATTAACAAAAACAACAATAATCACAATTACAAAAACACAGATTTTAACAACATGAAGACCGTCTACAAAAACAACAACAAAACCAACAACAACAATGAATGGTGTCTTCAAGCACCACCTGCAAAACAAAAGCAACTCCAAACACTTGCGACCGCTTTCAGAAGTTTTTGCTACGTGAGAGTGACATAAATTTCTTACAAAAACAACAACAAGAATAACAAAAACAAGAACAATATTTCTTTTCGGAAGAATTCCAAACAACAACATCGAGTCCAACAACAGAAAAAAAACATTTTCGGGGAAATATTGCGAGTGGCATCATTTCTCACTTACAAGAGGCCAACATTTTATTATGTCGAGGAAATTATTTAATTGCAGGCATGTGGCACCACCGCCACCTCCACCATCCGACAAGACAAATGTGCATTTTTGTCTCACTCTTACTCTCAAATTCTTCCTCTCTCTTTTTCCTCTCCCTTTGTTTCGTAAAATTTTCGAAAAAATTCCACTTTCAAAATTAATTTCTCCTCGCTTCGTGACCTTCGAGTTTCACCTCGAAGAACTCCGCGAGTTTGTAGAAATTAAATTTACGCCAGTGTTGCTTCGACTCAAAATTTACTCCCCCTCGCCTTCTTTTTCCATCATCTTTGGTTCTCGGTTATGCTCTGTCTTTGTCTTCGGTGTCGTCGTCCTTGTCATCGACATCATTTTCAATTTTGCGCTCAGTTTGTGTTGAAATTATTATTGTACTAATGTTATTGTGATAAATGTTGTTGTGATCAATGTTCTTGCGATCAATGTTGTTGTATTCATTATTGTTGTATTGTTTTTGTTGCTTTTGCTCTCCTACAATTCTATTCCTCTTGTTATTGTATTCACTTTCTCCTCACCTTCTTCTGTCTTGAACAATCGCCAAGTCAAGTTGAACGATTTAATTCAATTTTGAATTCCCATTCATCCATTTATTCATTCATTCAATTCTCCTCTATTCAATTCGATTCGATTCAATTTACTCCGTAATCAGCCGGACCAGTGTTGCTTGTTATCTGCGCGATGAACGAAGAAAATGCCGGCAGGAGACAACAATAAGAGAAGACAAATGTGTGCGTGGAGGGAAATTCATTTGGGAGAAAACAGGTAATAATAGAGTGAGATAGATAGAGAGAGAGAGAAGATAAAGAGTTGTAATGGAGAAGAAAGGAAGATGGAACTTGGGGGAAATGTAGAGCAGGACAGAGATATATATTTATGTAGTGGGATAGTTATTATCAATAATAGTTGGAGCGTGATAATATGTGAAAATTAAATTCATGTATGACTGATGTCTAATTGTGATTTGTGGCAAAATGTGCAGGCATATTATGATGAAATTAAACAAAATTATAGTTAAAATTTAATTTCTTTAAATTAAATTCATAAATTAATCGAATATTGATTTATATTGTTCTTTTGATAAGTTATATACAATGATTTAAAGAAACTTCTAAATTGTATTAATTTTCTTAAGGAGACATTAATGTTTTTCCACTGAAATATTTTGTTCAAAATCAACTAATAAAATGAACTAGAAAAAAGTAAATATTAAAAAAATGTATTTTACTTTATAGACTTTTGAAGGGTTTATTACAAAGTTTTTCTATTAAAGTGAATGAATTAAATGGTTTCAATTAGGGAATAATAAATAAAATAATTGCTAATTATTACTTAAAAATATTTATAATTGAAGTAAATAATAAATTAAATAATTCCGCCCAATCCACATCCATTATCGCATTCAGAAGGTTTGAATTTGAAACCGGTTCCGCCCGACCCGAACCTTCCTAGATTCCTTGAACCCCAAGCAATCAACGTCTTCTGCTCGAGGACTCTTCAGCCACACCCCCCGCCCTTTTGATTGCAGTATGGCGACGACCCTCACAATTCCGTCGCCCCAGCCGCCCTCGACACGCCCCCTTCAACCGCACCCTAATCATTATGTTCGCTGATTATTTTGCCAAATTATAAACGAATTTAAAATAGATTAATTTAGCGTAAACAGTGGCAACAACAACAACAACAGCAACCAAGACAACGTTAAAAACATCGAGGGGAAGTTCCTTTTCGCTGTCTCCCTCTATTTCTCTATCTCTCTCTCTATCGCTGATCGTCCAGGCGTGAAGCACGGTTCCCTAATGTGAGCTTGGTTCGGTTCGGTTTGGTTTTCTTTAATTTTCCTTTTCTATTTGGCTTTTTGGTAATTGTTGTAGTCGGGTAGGGTGGGTGTAATTGTTGTTGTCGCAGTGAGTCTCTCCTATTGTTGTTGTTGTTGTTAATGCGGTCCCTTTTGTAGCGGTTGCTTTGCTTGCCATCAAGACAAGCGCGTAAATCCTCCATGAATTCCTTCCAGGACATTTTTAGTCTTTGACTATAATTCGTCGTCAACAACATTCTTCCTGCTACCAACCATTGGTGGTGTTGTTGTTATTGTTGTTGTTGTTGTTTTCGTTGCCCCAAGTGGACCCCATGGTGAAGCGAAACCCCACGAAGAAGTCGACGAAAAAGACAACGAGGAAATCGTTTCATTTGTTTTTGCCATTCAAGAGAAAATCGCTATTTGACAAATTCCCTTTCACTCCCCTATCTCTAACTCTCTTTCTATCTCTTTCTCTCCCACCTCTCTCTGTTTCCCCGTCTCCCAATTTCTCTTTGTTTCTTTCCATTTCTTTTTGCCTTTTATTGTTATGTGAACTTCTTCCTTCTCTTCCTAGTTTCTACTTGTTATTGCTGAATTCACTTAAAGAATTCATCCATGGGGAATCACTCTTCCATGCGTGTCCGTGTATGTGTGTGTCTGTGTTAGTATTTGTTCAGATGTTCATGTATGTAGATGTGTGTCTCAAGCTTAGAAATGTTTGTGTTCGTGTTCGTGTATTTGGAAAATTTATGTAATTGTTGCAGTTAATCGAGCGTAATTGATTTTATTTTGATCTCATTTATGGGTGGCAACATTTTATTTTATATTGCTTTCTCCCTCACTCCTCTCCCTCTCTTTATCACGATTCCCGATCTGATCTTTGTGCCTATATTCCACTTATCGTCCGCAGCATTTGGAGGATTTGTGGTTGTGGGTGAGAAAAGAGCCATAAATTAAAAATCATGTTATTATTGTTGTATACTTTTGGGCGACAATCGAATGTTTTATTGTCGAATTTAGCGGTGGGGGAATCAGAGGATTATTTGGGGATTTTTGTGGTATTTGATTGGGAGTAGATATATTTCGATTTCCATCAAGTTCTTGAGATTTAGCTTGAGAAAAATTAAATTTGAATAAGTTTTATGGGTTATTAAAGGTATGAAATTTATTTCAAGGTATTAAAAATTACTACACTTCCAGTTTCTTTTCCAAAAATATTGATAGTGCGATAGATCCTAAGAATTATTATAAATATTCTAATTTTTTTTTTTTATAAAAAACAAGTATTTTCTATATTTGTCCATATCAAATACTTTATTAAACAATTTAAAAAGTTGTTTTAAATATCTTTTTGTAGTACTTTCGGAAAAAAGAAATAAATTTTGTGAAATTGAAAATTAATTTCCGACCCTCGTCTAAAATATTTCCTCATCTCCCCTAACAGAATCAGGAACATTAGGAATCTTGAAGCATAAACTGAGCCTATTTCCTCCAAACTCTCCCACTCTCTCTCTCCCACACACCGTTTATCTCGCTCACACCTCCTCCTCCTGCTGAAGAAAATTATAAATCATTAGGGCATATTTACCGATCACTTCGCGTGCGATGTAAATTACCTTAAGGCGTAAAACTTAAAATCAACTTTGTTTTAAGCAGCTTCCGCGGAACTCAGCCTAATCACCCCGCAGCACCCTGAGAAACCCTCCATGGAAGAAGAGGAAGCAGAAGCCACCGTCATTACCTGCTCAAAATTCCTCAGCTTCATCTTGTTTTTCATCCTCTGCTTCTTGATGTACCTGGTGTAGTTGTACTTGTTGTTGTTGTTATTGTTGCTTTTGTTGTTCGGCTCCCTCAACGAAATTCCATGCAAATTATTGTTCATTTGCTGCTGCCCTGACATGCAGCAATGAAGGGCGGAGGGAGTAAATGGAGACGAGGAGGATGGTATGAGTGAAGGAAAAGTCGACGTAAGAAAAAGACAACAACAACACAACAATGGCATTCGCGGAATTCTCCCCACTGAATTGACAGTAATTAAATTTTGCCTTCGCTCCTCTCGGCGTCGACTTCGAGGACGAAAGGACGACGGGAGCCTCGCAGGCAGATCGTTGGCATCATCAAAGAACGATGACATCATCGTTGTTGGCATCAGCGTCGACGTAGGCGTCATCGTCGTCAGTTTTGGATTCGGCATCATCGTCACGGCATCATCGTCACAACATCAACGTCGTCCTGACGGTCACGACCAACGCCTGAGATCAGCATCCACTTTCCATCCAGCATCCAGGATTCGAGCGGAAGCTGCTTAATTTCGCCTGTTGCATATTTTTCCTCTTACCACACCCTTTCACCCTTTCCAGCTGGTCGTTAGAGGTCCTGTTATTATCCTGATGACTCCGGTTGTTGCCTTCAGTTGGCTCCTTTCAGCTTCTGATGTCTCTTGTTGTTGTCTCTTGTTTTTGTCCTTTTTCGTTGCCTCCTGTTGCTGACTTTTAGTGCTTCTGGAGTTCTTGTGCCTCTTTTCAGTATCCTCCTTCTCCCTTAGTTCTTGTGTCATTCGACTGAAGGCACAACAATTTTTCGACTTCCGTTCGATTTTAACTTCCTGCTTACGAGGAAGTGGATTAAATAAAAATGGGATGAGGTGAGGGGGAAAAGGTGATGGATTAAAAGGGAACAAGGTCCATAAGAGAACGAAGTCTTGAGGAAGAGAAAATGTGAAGAGGATGACAAAAAGACAATGAAAAACCTTCAGAATAACGATGGAGAGACCGACAAAAGAATGAGGAAGAAAACGAACGAAGGTCGATGTAGAGACCGAGGAAGATGTCAACGATGGCGACGACCCCTTGTTGCGTGGATTAATTAATTGAATATTTCCAGTTTAAGCCAATTACAATCGAGCAAAAAGGTTAAGCAAGGCCAAAGGCAGCTGTCCATCGAACACCGGGTGGGTCCGATTGGAGGTTTTTTCATTTGACACAGGTTAATTACGAGGCCCGGAAATACTTTGATATCTAATTAAGAGGATAGAGTTCGAAAGGAATTTCCAATGTAATTAAATGTAATTTATTTACGAGTTTTTAGAGAAAATCGCGTTAATCGAGTTTCAGGTGGCGAGAAGGACTTTAAAATGGAATTCACAATGATGAAAATTTCACAAAATATTCCGGTTTATGATACATTCAGCCATTGTTTATTTTGTTATTCGATGTTTCGGTGTCATATTTCATAATTTCTCCTTTGCATAATTTCCCGAACGAAATATCCCTGTGCACACACATACACAAACATAATTGCTGTCGCTCGAAACGAAATCCTCAACCGCTTATCGTGTGAATTCCATGCAAACATTTTGCACAATTAAATTCCAATAAATTTTCGCCTGACATCTCGACGAGCATACAAGCACATCATAAGCTCGCAGCTGACAGGCCTCAGGCCACGCGAGAAGAGAGAGGGAGAGAGACAGAGATTGACAGAGGGGGAGGGAGAGAAGGAGGGGAAGAGAAAAGAGAAATTGATAAATGATGATCGGCTATAGACTCATGCGCTCGGAGCTCACAATCTGCCAAGCATATTAAATGACGAACCATGGTCGGTTCAACCACGCCCCCTTTCAGCCCACTTCAGGCCTCTTCAGTGCCCCCTCCGACCGAAGCCCCCAATGATGAACTCGATTTGAAAAATTGCTCATCGTGAACTCAATCACATTGCAGCCAGTGGCTCATTGAATCCGTTCTCACATTGGGGAGTCTCTGTCACTTCAACCTCTCTCCCCCCTCTCTATCTCTCTCTCTCACTCTTGTCCCCCGAGGCCCTTCGCCTCTGGGATGGAAAATTGAAAATTCCCTCTGATAATTTTCTCGTTTTTGCTCTCGGGTTCATCGTGTGATTTGACTCGCATTGAGCTGTTCCGAAATAATATCCTTCTCGCATACCTTTGAGTCATTAGGGCCATTGAGAGTTCGGGCCATGTTCGGTTCCCTCAGCTCATTCATTTTCGTGGCCATCATGTTGGGACCACGGAAATTTCGATGCCCAGGAGAGATCCTCATGCCAAGGAGAATCTCATGGAGATCATCCTGTCATGGAGATTCCCTTTTCATAGAGATTCTCCTGTCATGAAGATTCTCATCCCACGAAGTTTTCTTTTCCTTTGGGGTTCCTTCCTCTTCTTTCTTTCTATCTCTTTTCCTCATCGGTTTCCTTTCGCCTCTCATCAATTTGTATCCTTCGATCCATCGCGAATCACTCGCATTGAACTCGCAACTTTTCCCGAATATTCTTCAAAATTAATACCTCATCCATTGCCCTCACTTTCTCACAATCATTCTCCCTGTCTCTCTATCACTCTTCCTCTCTCTATCTTTCTCTCTCTCTTTCTCTCTCCTGAGCTCCTTGGAGTCTTTCTTCAGCTCGTTCACTTCGTCACCTTCAGGGCTCGAGTGGAGCTCGATAAAGTGTCTGGTGTGAACTTTATTTTGATTAATGATATGCAGCCAAACGTTCACTCGCACCCCAATCAGGAATATCAAAAACAACAACAACAACAACAAAAAAAAAACAACAATAACAAAAACATCATCAACAACAAAATCAAGGACAACAACATCTACAATAACTGTTTAAGAATCAACTAAGTGAAAAAAATTCCAATGAAAATCCATTTTCTTTCATGGTTTTGCTTTTATTTTATTTGTTCACTCCTTGCTACTTGTTGGCAATACTTTTCACTGAACATTCCTTCAATTAGCACTGAGTTGGCAACACTTTTCTTCACTTTTTGTCCCCATATGATTCCACTAACTCTCCTGAATTTTTGTCGACTGCGATATTAAATTGAGGTTCATGAAGATGGGTATTTTTGTTGATGTTGTCCAGGTCGATACCAACCACATTGTTGTTATTATTATTACCGTTAATTATTGTCATTGTCTTATATTGTTATGTTGTTTCGTTCAACGATATGTTATTGATCTTCGTGTGGTTAAGGTTTTTTTATTGTAAACATTGTTATCATTATTCCCATTGTCGTTGTTGTTATTGTGGTAGTTGTTATTGTTGTCCTTGTTGTATTGTCTTTTACTGTAATGAGCACAATATCATGTTCTTCCTCTTCATGTTATTGCTTTTGTTGTGAATGCTTCGAATGATATAAATTATGTTGTCGTTGTTGTTCTTTTTGTTGTTCATTCCGTTGTCAGATGTTTTTAAAATTTTTTTTTCTCTCTTATTTTTCTTTGTTTCGTCTTTGTTTTATAGCAGTTGTTATTATTTTTGTTCTTAAAATTCTTGTTGTTATTCCCATCATCCTGAATAAAATTGTAAAGAATCAAAATAATATCAATTGTCAACGCATTATATGTCGGATAATTGACGAATTACTTGAGGGATCAACAGAGCTTTCACTTCTCTCTCTCTTTCTCTCTTCACCTCCCACCATATTCAGTCCTTTTCTCACCCTCTTTTCTCCTTCTTTCTCACTTCTTTGTCTCTCGTGATTAGTTGTCTTCACTCCATTATATTCTAGTTAACCTTCGTCGTCATCAGTCGTGTTTTTCTACTCCTCCATGTTTTCCATCTTCTTCGGTTTTTTCTGTCTCGTGTTTTATTTCCATCTCCTCTGTCTCTCAAGGGACTCTTGACGAGGGATCTTTTTAAGGACCTCTCAGGAGATTTTCTACATCATATTTTTGAAATCTTTAACATCGTCTCTTTCAGAACTCATCATCATCTCATATCGCCTTTTTTCTGCTCTTCGCTCTTTTGCGTTTTTTTATTTATCCTTATATTTTTTTCTTTCCTTCTTCTCTCCCTTCACTCCTTTATCTCTCTCTCCCTTCAAATCTGTATCACCTCCTCTCTCTCTCATTTCTCTTTGATATTTTCTTCGAAATGCATTCTTAATTTTTTCCCACTTCCAGATCCGCTTCACTTGCTTCCGACAAAATCCTTCTCATTAGTGCTTAAGCACAAGAACAAATCGTCCGGAGGAGGATCATGAGAGAGAGATTGGAGAAGGAGAGAGAGACAGAGACAGAGTGTGAGGGAACGAGGTGGAGATCGAACAAAAAACGTAAGCACGTTCTTAATAACCATTAAACAAGCTTCATAAATCAGGGCGAGAGGCGGGAACGAGCGGCGGCTTCAAGGAGAAGCATCTCGGGAGCAAGGACGACGAGGACGATGCGGCCGAAGGATGCAGGACGACGTTCGAATTGAAAGGCAGAAAGGAAGCTTCGGGCTTAAGGTGCTGCTGCAGCTGCCACGAAGGCAGATTTCCTTTTAAATGCTGCCAATGTTGGGGTTATTAAAACGTTGCCTCGATTTCTCTCTCTCGCTCTCTCATTTCACTTGACTTCTCTACCTTTTCACTCTACCTTTCTCCCTCTTCCATACTCTCTCTCTCATTCATTCTCACCCTCTCTCTTTAATGCATATGTAGAATGTTTCGCTGCCTCTGCCAACCTCTCGTTTCCGCTTCCGCTGCAGTCAGTCGGCTGTGATTAAAGAAAATGCTCTAATCTCCTTCAGAAGCAATTAACCAAATGCAATATGCAGCGCAAGGATATGTGCCGGAAACTGAGTGGCTTCAAGTGTGCGAGGCCAACCCAGAGAGAGAGAGTGAGAGAGAGTGAGAGAGAAGGAGGGAAGCCGGAGTGAAGCAAGTCGAAGCGAAGAAAGGCACGTGGGCCACACACGGCAAGCGGTTCCTAATCTCAAGGACTTTGAGGTAATCGGGAGACTCCTTCGGGATCGGAAGGCGTTCAACATTCGGCATGGGAAGAGTTCGGTGGAAGAATTTTGAAGAAATCGTTTCTGGAGTAAATTCCACAAAAGAAAGTAAATTTAAAATGATTAAAATATATAATTAATATATATAAATAATTATTTACTAAATATAATAATTAATTGTATTATTATAAAAATCAGAAATTCAACGAAAAATTTAAATATTTTAAATACGTAATATTAACGAAAAATAAAAATACATGCGAAATAAAATTATAAAAATAATGAAAAATCTAAAAAATTTTATAAAAAATTTGACCTTATATTTAAAAATCAAATCCCTATATTAGAAAATCAAAAATATGAAATTTGCATTCTTTTTTATAAATTTAGAATTTTTGATATTATTTTAGTTTTTGTTTTTCTCGACTGAAAAACCAATATTTTTGATTATCTAAAATCATGCATAATATTCAAAAATTATTAAAAAATGGTTCCTTCAACTGAAATTATAAATATTAGGTTTGCCTTCATTAACTGAAACCAATGAGTTTAGTTTGTGAATCGCTGCATTACATCTGCAATTACCGTTGTAGAAAATCTAACACACACACACCTTCACACCAACATTAATTCACACACACACTCACATAAACACAGATCCCATGCGCGCCAAAGCAAACAGAGCACGAGGCAATAAACACACACATACAGGGAGAGAAGATGATCGAGTGGAACGGAGAATGAGCGTGTGAGAGAGAGATAGGGAGGACGAGGTAGAGAGAGACAGGAATATGGAGAGTGAGAGAGGACGTAGACCTAGAGCGAGATGCATACAAAGAAAGTTGCACTAATTAAAATTTTATGCTTACGTTAAGTTAATAACGGTATTCGAATTCATTCTCTGGCCCGATGGAGCCCGACTCGCTGCAAGCGAGGAGAGTTCAAGGTGTTCTGGAGAGAGGGAGAGAGAGGTAGAAAGAGAGAGAGAGGGGTTGAGGAAGACAAAGAGAGAGAGAGAGCGAAGGAATGGGGCTTCAAGTCATCGGCTTGACTTGGCACGGAATGCCTTTGAAAATTGTGGAAATCTGATTGCGGCCGCCATCGTGGTCGTCGTCGTCATCGTTGAGTTGGTGTTAGTTGTTGTTGTAGTAGTATTAGAATATGTTGTTGTAGTAGTAGTTGTTGTATTAATTATTGTTGTTGTTAGTTCAAACACGGCTTCTTCAAAAGCCTTGTCTCGTACGAGGCCTAATGCGACATTTTCTTTGGCTTCGAGATTCAAGTCGTCTTCGTGGAGATGGTGGTGATTTTGTAATTGTTGTTGTAAGAGATGTTGTAAAATTGTTGTAATTATTGTAGTAATAGTTCATGTTGTTGTTGTATATATACCATTTGTTGTTGTTCTTCTTGCAATAGAATCTGATTCCGTTTCTACACCGGAAGCACGTGTGCAATTTTCCCTGGAATATGTATGAGTTCTTGCCATTAAATGCATAGCGCGCAGAGAGAGAGTGAGAGAGACAGAGATGGCAAGAGAAGATACTCCAGGAGAGAAAGAGAGAGTGGGAGAGACTCGGTAGAGCCATACCAAGTATTTAATGTTAATTAAACACTTTTTTCTAATGAATTTCAAACTGTATTCGCATTTGATTTCACTTCTTTTCCGCCCCACCCCCACCTCGATTTCCACCTCATCGTTATCGACTTCCTGTGGATGGATTCTTCAACCTCCCGCCTCGTTCGTGCCCATCATCAACGAGATCTTGATTTTCTAATTAATTTTTAAGTGTTTTCACCTCTCCTTTTGCTCTTTCACCTTCTCCTCTTCTTCGCAATCTGAACGTTAGGCGTTTTAATGCCTTCGCTGACTGCGCAAGGATTCGCAGGATCGACGCCGGTTCAAAGGTTAATCAGCGGAAATTTCACGTCTGGTTGATTGAATTTTTTCCGCATCTCCTTGTTGTTGTTTTCCTTTTTCCTCTCTCTTTCTCTCACCCACTCACATAGGCTGCTGATTAGCGCGAAGGATGTTGGGATCTGATAATGAAGGTGAGGATGAGTAATTTTTTGCTCGAGTGAAAATCCCTGTAAAGAGAGGAGAGAGACAGAAAAAGGAGTGAGGGAAAAAAATGACTCAAGTTGAGATTTGTTTTTAATTATTTTTCAACAAAAGCCTTCGACAAAGGCAAGAGTTGAAGGTTGAAGAAGGCCCATTGAAAAGCCCAGAAAAAGAAGAAGAGCTAACAAAGCAGTTGAAGAGGCATCGAATGGTTTATTAATAAGGATCCGATTCTCTTCTTCTTTCTTTTTGCCCCATCCTTCGACCGCGATTCAATTGTCCATTTGGAGGTCAAAGAGTGGGGCCATTAATAAGGACATTCTCTGTCTCCCTCGCACACTCGGTGTATCATCCTCTTTGAGGACCATCAAAATAAATTGCGTATTACGGTTTATTATTTACACTTAATAAATTTTGATTAATCATCGGGTCGACGAAGTCGCCTCGAGACAACAACAAATGTGGATACAAAAAAGAACACAATCGAGAGGGAGTGGGAGTGAGAGAGACGGGGATAGAGAGAGAGGAAGGATATCACAGAAGGAGGACGAGAGGCCGCGAGAACTTTGCGATAGTGAATGAGGGCTTAGAGCGGACTCTTGAAGGGAACTTCTAAGTGAATTAATGGTTGAAGGAATGAGATTTGACAACGACACACATACAGGCGAACACACGCACACAAATAAGTCCAGCACACACGCATCCAAAGCCACCCACACACACGCATTTGTCGGTCATTTTCGGACAGTCGCAAAGCCAAATGAATACGAATGGCTAACAGCGAGGACGACGGGGGGTCAACGACGAGGTCAATTTGGCTGAAGGAGCTCGTGAGGAGGCTGAAGGAGCTCGTGAGAAAGCCGAAAGACAGCTCCACAGGGGGTTGGGTACAAAATGTTCCAACTAATTTAAGCGAGCGCGGTAACTAGGCAATAAATAAAAATTTGTACAACCGAATGTCTCGGCAACGAGAACAAGACGAACGACAAATAGACAGAGGGATAGACAGGCGGAGGTGGAGGGGGAGGGGGAGAGAACGAGGAGAAAACGAAAAAGATGAGATGGAGGTCAAGGGAGGATGAAGCAAGCTATAGAGGAAATAAGGAAAGAAGTCGGAGTTACGGGGAGGTTTATTTAGAAGAAGGTGGTGGAAAATATCTCATAGAGAGAGAGAAAAAGAGAAATAGAGAGGGTCAGACTGACAGCGTGAAAGAGAGGGAGAAATAGACAACGAGATTGCCAATAATTTATGTAATAAATGAGATTCTACTAAAAAATACAAAGCAAATAAGAAAAAAATACAAAGCAACGAAGAAAAATATACAAAGCAATGAGATAAAAATGAATAGCAAATTTAACATAAAAAAATACAAAAAATTCCGAAACATATAAAATTTCATAAAACAAAAAAAGAGAATACTTCAAGAAATAGATATACAACAACAAAAAAAAATTAAACAATAAATAAAAAATGAAATTTTAAAAAGAAATTGGAAGTAGATACTAAATAGACAGAAAATACATAGAGAAATAAAAAAATCAAAAAATAATAAAAAACCGAAATAAAAGAAAAAAAATAGTAATATATAAGAGACAAGAAGATAAGATACAACAACTCCAAAGGAATCAGAGGAAGAAAAATGTGAAAATTCCAGAAAATCAAATAAATCTTTTTATTGAACAACAAAAATGTGTCTACATCTAATTTTTTACCCTCCTTCCTTCCTTTCATCTAATAGACGCTCATTCCATGGAAATATTCGCACAGTGAAATCTTCCGTCCTCCTCCCACCCCTCGGCCCATCAGGCTTTCGAGTGTTTTACAGGCTTAGCTCTGGTAATATATAGAGCCGGAGCACTCAAAACCAACTAAGCCAATCGCGAAGTTCCGCCGCTGCGTCCATCGACCGAAGTCGCCCCGATCGGTTCAGCGCCGTCACTTGAGCGAGGGATCAGGCCGCGGGTCGTTCGTCATTATCCACCATGGAGGAGCCCGAGACTCTGACTGCGAGATGGCTTCTGTCGGGACTCGTCCTCGCCTCGTCCTGTTGTCACGATTTCTCATCTCATCCCGAGGAATTTTGGAAAATCTCGTGCCCCGAGTAATCTGTGAAATGTTCAATTAATTTTGGCCATTGCCAAGAATAGAATAGACGAGGCTTTGGAGAGACGTTGGTTGGCTCCATCTTCCTTCCTCCTTCGCCCCTGTCAAACCACTATCCTCCTCTGTCCCTCTCTCTTCCTCTATTTATAGTCCTTTGAACGAAAGCCTTTTCCTCGAAGTCATTTCTCTCGACTCGCGGAATGAGAATAAATTCCGTTAATAAATTCCATGGCACACTCAGCCTTTTGGCTTCGAACTGAATGATGTATTCCTGTTGTTGTCTCTCTCTAGCCCTATCTTTCGTTGTCTTTTTCTGTCTTTTGTTGTCTTTACTAGCTTCTCGTCCGTCTGTTTGTCGTCTGTGTCTTTCTCTTAACTCATTTATATCTCGCCAAATTACAAATTTCAAGTCAACAACACGTAATGTGGCTGCTTTTTCACACTCGCCTGTCAGCTTAGGTTAAGTGAACGACCGTCTTCTCTCTCTATCTCTCTCTCGCTATCCATCAGTCTCTCCTCCTCCTTGTTGTCTTCGATATTCCCAAAGTATTTTCACGCCTTCTTCAGCTTGTCTTCGACTTCTTAAGGCTCCTTCGTTCTTCTCCTTCTTCTTGTTCGTATTGTTGTCTCACTTTTTCGTATCTCTGTCCTTTCTTCGATATTTTCCAATTCATCTTCGACGGAGTGGGAACAAAAAGTATGAGAGAGATGGAAGACGAAGAGAAGACTCGGGCAGCGGATGGAAAATGTAAAAACTTGCGATTTCCCAAATATGTTCGCATGAAACCACTTTGTAGTGACGCCAAATCTTCTGGCCAAATTAAAAACATCACTGATTTTCTTCTTGTTGTTGGTATCCTTTTCACACACACACACATAAAGTCACACACGCACACATGATGGTGTATTTTAATGGATCAGCCAAAATGGCAATTGTCTTGGTTTTCGGTATTTTTTATTCATTCGCTGGTCGAGGAACGAGGATGGAGCAGGAGGGATAATGTATAGAAGGAGGGATAAAGAGAGAGACAAAGAGAGATAGACATAGAGAGAGAAAGATGGAGAATAGTGATAAAAGTGGATGAGGATTTTTATGCCACCCCGACGTTTGGCGCTCGTCTCCTCCGACTTCAACATATCCTGATTTATGTTTTCGGTTTTTTCTCTCTTTTTGTTGGAATTTCGGACTGATTTTTATTGTTGTTATTCCATTTATGGTTGGTATTTATCCCATTTTTTCTATTTTTTGTTTTCGGTTTATCTGTCTATATTTTTGTTGTTTTAATTTTTGTACTTTATGACTTTATTAGAATTTTCGAGGATTTCCTTCGCATTCTCAATTTGTTTTGTCTCATCCGAATGGTTTGCAAGTTATGGTCGATTGTGTCTGCCTGAAATATGCGATATTTTAAGGGCTTTGAATTTTAGTCTGATCCAATGGATTTTTTTTTTGGTTTTATCCCTAATTTTGGTGAGGAATAATTTTTTTTAAATTGTTTTGTCAGGAATAAAATTTTTACTACAAACATTTTTACAAAATATCGAAAAAAGCTCGATGAATATAAAAAAATTATCGATAAATGAAAATTTTGTGAAATTTTTTTTCCAGAATAATTTTTTGTATATATTGAAAATAATGTAAATATCGGAAAATAAAAATATATTAATATATTAAAAATATATAAAAAAAATATCGACATTTTCCTCGTTACCTCACTCAACTTTATTCCCATGAGATTTCGAAACTCCAACCCTTTGATTTCTCGTATTTATATTGCACTTCCAAGTTTCAGTCATCGCGAAAGCAAAGAATAGTTCGAGTATTTCATAAATCACGAAAACAGATTAAAAGTTTCCAATAATCCATCCAACTCAGATATTCCTTCTCTACCTTTTGCCCTTTCCACAACACCAATCCATTCGAGATAAGGCAAATCCTTTATGAGCCATAAATCTCCCGCGACATCTTGTCATGTTTGTTATTAACTCTACATATACAAGGCGTGTACCCACGTATATGTGTATGTGTGTGTATATTTATGTATGTGTAGATGTGTGTATGTTTATATAGAGTATTTTTATTTGAATTTTTAATCAAAGTTTTCACAGCGAAATGTCGAAGAGAGATAAATTTTTATTTAACTTTGCGCGAATGCAGGAAAGAAAGGATGGAGGGAAAATAAAGTGAAATGTCAAAAGGAAGGAGAGAAAAATATAGGGGGGAGGAGAGAAAAAATTGTTCCAACACTTTGGCATCAGAGACAACAACAAAAAGAACCGCAACAAGAATAGCGACTACAATAACAGCAAAAACTACAACAACAATGATAAAATCATAAAATACAGGACATAAAGAATTCTGTCTCCTGCTGACCAACTGCTTCTGCCTCCTTCCGCCCCCCCTGTCACGCCTTCCTCCTTCGCTCCTGCACGAAGATAAACGTCGGACAGCGAAATCAAAGGAATTAAATAAACTGTCAATGTCCGTGAAGGAGCGAGAGAGAAAGAGAGATGGAGTGAGAGGGAGATGGAAGAAGGATGACATCGACGACGATGCCTGTAAAAGTTTTCTGCTACCGATGCTGCCACCCTGATAGGAAATAATTGAGGCTTTGGGTCGAGAGACACTGCACAAGTGCTCGAATGTCAATTGTTTAGACGTAGGGAAAGAGACGGCGACAGTGAGGGAAGGAGAGCGAAGCAGAAGAGCCGCAATTGAAGGTAGTGAGAGGAGGAGAAGAATCGAGGAAAAGGTAGGAGAATAAGTTGAGCATGAGGTCGGAGAACAACTTGAGGTTGGGGTTGAAGAACAAGTTGAGGTTGAGGAAATGAGAAATGGATGGATATGAAGGAGGATAGCGTGAAGAAGACAATAAAGAAGAGAAATGACATCCACTCTAATCAGAGGTGGTGGGTAGCATTAGAAAATACAGAGAGAGAAAGAGAAAAAGACTGAGGCAGGGAAAGTTGAATATTAATGGTCAGTTGAATATCAGTAAAATTCTATGTCCATCTCATATTTGAGAGATAAAATTAGATCAAAGCAATGGAAATCTAAATATGTTTTTTCTATTTTTCTTATTGTTATTATGTTTTTATTTATTGTCTTATGATCACTCTAATATTTTTTTGAATTATATATTTTATTAAACATACTAACAAATGAAAAAATACATAGCTTTATATTTAAAAAACAATTTTGATATACGATTTTTTTAATTTTTTTATTTGTACTACCAAATTTAGTTTTCAATAATACAAATTTTATGAAAAAAAATTGTAATTCAAATTAATAATTATTTTTATTATTTTTATCCATTATAAAGTTTCCTATTTAAATGAAAATATGAATATTTTTATGTAATTTTAGAATGCTTATAGTTTCGATATTATGCTGTATGATATGAATATGTTTTTGCTCATGATGCTGTAGTGCTTTAAGTGGCCTGGCGCGTCGATAGAGAGATTCTCCCACATCCACTTCACTCTATCGCCTCCTGCTCTACCACCTTCTTCGCCTGACCACCTCGATGACCACCACCACCCGTCGTGTACTTTGGAGCATCCGTAGCAGCTGTCGGATTTAGCTCTCTGATCTGTCACATGGCGCTCAACGCCACACGAACGCTACCGCAGGACTTTGCCAACAGCAACAATTGCAACAACAACACTAACTCTATAACAACAAGAACAACTCTATAACAAAAACAACGAGTCTATAGCAATAACAACAACTATAGAACCACATGCACCACGGCTGAACGGTGAACGACGGAAGTTGCGACCAATTAAGGAGCAAGTCCACCATCAAGTGAGAGAGAGAGAGAGAGGGAAGTAGAAGGAGAGGGAGAAATAGTGTGGCATGCCAAAGAATAAATGAAACAAAATGTGAGATAATTAATTTACGCAGGACACAGCGTGAGAGAGGTAGAGAGATAGAGAGAGAAAAAGTAAAAGAATTAGTTGGAAAAAATTACTGGGAAACAATTTCATAGACGAGGATGGACAGATAGAGGAAAGAGAGGAGGAAGATATGGAGACAAAAAAAGAAGAGAGAAGGTGCGAGGGAAAATAACTTGAGATAGACAGTGATAGAGCGAGGTCGAGGATAGATGGAGGGACCAAGACAGAGAAAGCCAATCAGGACGATAGATAAACCGAGAGAAAGAAACTCCGGCCAGGCTGAGAAATCAACGTCCATGACTGCAGAAAGGACATCTTCGGAGAAAAGAGGCTTTGTCAAATTATTATGAGCTACAGGAAGACGACTGGGATGAGGAGCAAGACAAGGACGAAGTATCAGACAAGGACGGGGACCCCAACAAGGACGACTGAGATCAAGCCACGAACCAGAACAAGAATTAGAACATTTTCCCTGGGCTGAACGAAAAGTTGTCAGGTTGTCATAATTATTATTCAATTTGTCCGCACCTAATGATAGGTGAAGGACATGCGGTTGCAGGAAGAGAGAGATGAGTGGAGGAGAGAGGGAGAAGGTGGAAATGGACATGAGAAAGAGGAAGATTATATGGTATTGTCAAAGGAAGCAAATACTGAGGGGAAAATGAAGAAGTGGACGATGGGATGAAAGAAGGACGAGGTGGGAGAATATTAAACGAAAGAGGATGAAGTGAGGGAAGGAGGGAGGTAGAAAGAGAACGAGCATATAGATAATTAACTATTCCAAGGCAAGACAATAAAGTGAATACACAAGCTGAAGGAAATTCAGGTGCACAAAACAAAGACACGACTTGACATTAAGATGGTCCACAGAGAGAGAGAGACACAGAGACCAGAAGATGGCCGAGAATGATTGAAGTGGGGAAGAAGAGGGGGGAATGAGCATTGGATAAACTTATCAAATGACCGACAGCTGAGCACATATTGACAGACATCGCCCAATTTCGAGACGAGACAAATAATCGTGACGGCCACATGTTCACGATTGTCGGCTTTTCCCGGAACATTAATTAGAACCTTGTTTGGGCCTAATTGAGGAGCAGTTGGTCGAAAGTTGGGGCTGATGGTGGAAAGTTGGGACGCCATGAGAGAGAGGCCGGAACGATTTTTAATTAGCAAATGGCAGGGAGGCCGACACGACGAGAGCCGAGGCTCGAGCGTGAACCCATAAATTGCACGCATGCGGCGAAGGCAATGAATTTATGTTGTGGCCAACGATGGGTGGGGCTGAAGGTGGATTGAGCTTATCTTGGTGTCCACCTTGGAGCAGGCAAATTCTGGCGCCCGGCTACACATGCGAAACATCCTGTGGAGTGTCCTGCGGAGCGTCCTGTGTTGCATCCTGTGTAGCAACAGCACCGGAACACAAAAGGTAGCAACATTTTTCAGCTTTCGCCGGTATCGTCGTTGTCGTCGTCGTTGCATGGCTTTTCGTGCTTCGTCCTCTCGTTCTCTCTCCCTCTCTCCCTTTCTCTCGTCCTTTCTCTCGTCCACACACGCAAATCGTCAACCTGCAGAAGCTTTGTTTTCAATTCTCCCGATCCCGAAAACGAAAACGGAAACTGAAACCTAGACAGACGAGGTCATAAATTCTTCAGTGGGCTGCTGCTGGTGTCCAAAGTCGCCAAGTGAGAGGGAGAATCAGCGAGCGAGAGAGGGAGAGAGTGAGTGGGATAGAAAGAGAGAGGGAGATAGAGAGCCTGAGAATCACATGGGTTTGCGTGGAAGGACGGCATGAAAGTCAAAAACACAAATACGAACCGAGAACGAGATAGAAATGTGGAGCGAAGAAAGAGGGAGAGAGAAAGGTAGAGAAAGAGGAAGAAAAGAAGAAGACCAAGGGGAAGAGAAAGAAGTGGAGCAAGGGAAAGAGAAAGAAGTGGAGAAAGAGGAGGAGATTGAGGATGAAACGAGGACCTTGCATGAACGGGAGAAGGAGCTTGAGTGAAGCCTGATAGTGATGGAGGAAAGGAGCTTGTGATGGAGACGGAAGAGGATGATGAGAGGGGAGAAGATGACAGAGACCGTGAATGTTCGTGATACCGAAGTCAGAGCCATAGCCTCAAAGAGTGAGAGGGACAGAGAGAGAGAGATGAAGAGGAGGAAACGGGCCAACATAACTCTCACAACTCTCGGAGCTGTTGTTGACCAACACCACAGTTTGACACGAGGAAAAAAATTACCCTGGAACCGACAGGAAGACAGAGGGAGTGAGAAAGAGGGAGAAAGAGAGGGAGGAGTACAGCATGAGGAAGAGACAGAGAGATGAACAGACAGAGTGACCGAGAGCGGGACAGACAGACATGCAGAAATCTCCCCGATGAATGACAACGAAGCGGACGAGAAAAAATAAAAAAAACGGGAGAGAAAAAGAGAAGGAGTGGAAGAGTAAGAGAGAGGATAGATAGATAGAGAGAGCGAGAGAGCGATAGTGGAACACTTTTCACAAGATGGAAAATAATTTTCCCCCGGACATCAATCACAAAAGACTTATGTCGGAGTAAACAAAGACATTTGTCACAGCGACAGCCGCAGCAACAGAGCGAGAAGAGAGACCGATAGAGTGAGAGAGTGAAGGAGCAAGAAAGAGAGTGAGAAGCAGAGAGAGAGAGAGAAGGAACGAGTGTGTGCAAAGGTGAGAGAGCAACAAATGCTCTTCCGGTCTTCGGACTTCGGGTCAGACTTCGAGTCCAAGCTCAAGGCGCAGGACATCGAGAGAAAGATTGCGAAGGAAGAGGGAGACAAAGCTATCGTCGTCATTGTTGTTGTTTCATGTGTTTGTTTTTTTTTCTGTTTGTTCTGAATGGCAATTGCGGAAATTTTCAATTCTCTTGCTCGTAGTCACCAATGATGGGAACAACAACCACAACAAGAAGAAGAAGAATTTTTGGAACAATGGCACTTGAGGAACGATCCTAGTTTATAATCTTTGCATATCCGGCGAGAGGACCTTGGGGTCGGCTGGTCAGCAGGTTGTCGTCCTCTCTTTGGGCCGAAGGGACATCCAGTGAAGGACAGGAGAACAACAAACATTACACCAACAACAAGAACACGAACAATTGAAGGAAATCCAAATTGAATGGACGACCCGACGACCTGAGCTCCAAATGAATGCTGTTGAAATCCATCTTGTGTTCTCGGCTGTGATTGAAAAATAGGCACAAGGATGATGGATGCGAAAGAGGGAGACAGCAGACAGTTTTATGAGATAGATGAAAGGGAGCCAGACGAGATCAAGACCGACAGCAGGAGGAGGAGGAAGCGTAAAAAGAGAAGAAAAGGTTTTTTCTCGGTCTGTTGAAATGTAATAAATATCCAATAAATAAATTCTCAATAACAAATGTTGATTAAATTTGCTTGATATTGTTCAAAGAGAGAGAGCAAATAAGAGTACAAATAAAAAATATAGAATAGAAGAGGGAAAAATAATGAATTAAATATTTTTATTAAAAAGACAGAAAAATTACAACGAAGAAAACATTTTTTTCAATACAATTTTTTAAATAACATTTTAACTATTTTCAAAACTATTTTTTTATATATTTTTTTAGTAACATTTTCAAATAGTATTGTAATTTTTATACATCGTACATCGTTTTTGCATCATAGTAGCAATAAAATCAAGTTGCATATAATTTTGAGGAATTGAAAAAGTTTTAATCTAAAAAATTTAAAATTGTCATCAGGGAGTTCTTACCGAGATAAAGATGGGAGAAGGAGAGGGTGAAACATCAAGGAAAGGGGGAGAAAATGAAGAAAAATCGACGTGAAAGAAATTGCAGTGTAATGAAGAAATCGTATTAATAACTCGCACTTCAGGATACCTCGACTGCAACAACAAAGGCCAATGAAATAGTGAGAGAGAGAGAGAGAGAGAGAGATGGAAAATGTGAAAATGGACTCTCTCTGAAGTTTGCTTCATAAATGAATTGTTGTTTTCTCCTCTATTTAATTATGGTGGCATTTTTTCTAGAGCAAGGGTTTTCTTGAAAAATTTTTCCACTATCGCCCCTGGATCTTTTCTCTCTCTCTCTCTCTCTGTCTGACACCTTCTCACCAGAAATGAGTTCTTCAGACGTAAAAAGAAAATGTTCTCAAATATAAAAGTTTTGAATTTTCTCAACTTTCTGCAATTAATTTTTACTTCATCGTTGGGGGAAAAAAATCAGAAAAAATAAATAATTTAAAAAATATGAGCAAAAAAAAATCAAAGGAGAAGAAAGAAAAGCAAAGAAGAAAATCAAAGGAGAAGACAGCTAAAAATAGTTGATGAAGACGAAGGTGGAATGAAAAATAACTCGGTCTGCTTGGTGAATCTTTGAAAGGCCAAAGGTCAGTGTGTGGAACGATTAATAATTATTTTCTCCCGACAGCAGAACAGAAAAAGGAAATAAAGATATGAAGACAGTTATTCACTTCTGACCTTTGTGAAGTCGCAGACCATTTGTAGATTGGGCTCGTGTAATTTATTGCGAATTTTCACAAGTTTTCAACTTTGAACTTCGATTCCATCAGAAAGTTCGTCGCAGAAATTTTAAGTGGATTCTTATCTGCAATTGAAATTAATTTGGTGGGAGGAATGATGAATATAATGAGGGAAAATACATTGATGACAAAGTAGGAACAAATTACAAAAAATGTCTTAATATTAAAAGAAAATGAATTGCCAAAAAAATATTTATTATCTCTCTGATGGATATGAGAAAAAATCTTTAATAATATTTAAAAAAATTTTAAAAATAATACATTTTATTTGTTTTAAATTTATTCATTTGTATTTCATTTTAAATAACCTTTAGTATAACTAAAAATTAGTCGTTCATTTTACATTTTATATTCATTCTAATTTTCTTATATACATATGTATATGTTTCTTATATTTTTACCCTCGACATTGCGAGATGTTTTATAAGATTCTAAAGAAAGGGTTGCCAAATCGTAAAACAGACGATAAAAAAGAAAAAAAGATGATGATTCATAAATATTTTATTTTATGATCTTATAAATTATTGGTTATTGGTAATAATTTTCGAAACATGCTTCGCACATCATATTCCAAGAAGAAGAGTATCCTCATCATAACAACAACTACTACAACAAAAATCTCAACAACAATGACTTTAACAAAAACAAGACCAACAATAAAAGCAATAATAACAAACACTTAAACATGCACATGTCACGCACTTAGACACACACACACACACACACACACACACACACACACAGAGACAGACAGACATAATAGAGCGAAAGAGAGGGATTTGGGGGAGGAGATAAAGAGGAGCAAAGGAAGACACACACATGTAGAATCTCAGAGACACGGACTTTGAAACGCACACAAACATCGTTCAACAAACAATGACAAGCAACGGACAGCTCAAAGGACTTTCGAGGATCATTGAAACGCAAACAAATACACACAACGGACACGCAGACATGCAGGCATGTCGAGGACAAACACATTCAAACACACACTCACACATGCTTGGCTGCTGGACACAAAGGCAGCGGCGTTTAATGATGGAGTCAAGTCGAGGTGGAAGGGGAGAAAAAGAGACAAGTGGAGATGGTAGGGGAAGAAGGGCTAGATAGAGTGAGAGGGTGGGCAGTGGGAGAACGGGAGAGAGAGATAGAGGATGTAGTAAAAGCAATCGAATTACAGCCAGCGAGGGTCAGAGATGGAGAGAAACGCGTGAGATCGTTGGATTATGATAAATACACAGTGATAGTGAGGGAGGGAGTGGCAAAAAAGAGAGACAACGATTGACAGAAGAGCAAAACAGACGAGAGAGAGAGATAGAGCGGGACAGAAAACTAGACTACGAGGCTTAGAAAGAGAAGGGTGAATTGAAAAATGAGCAGCGAGCGAAATATAATGTGTGAACAAGTTCATTTTATGTTCATACTTTGTTGTTGGTTTTTGTCATTTCACTTTTTGTTAGTATTATTGTTTTTATTGTAGTTGTTGTTATCTATGTGATGTTATTTTTGTATTTTTCATAGTTGTTTTGTCTATAGTTGTCATTATTTTAGTTGTAATGATGGTTGTTTTAGTTGTTTGCTTTATTATTATTTTTTCTATATGTACATATTTATCGTTGGAATATTTTCACAATTCTCTCTATATATTATTGTTGTTGGCTTCCTTGTTGTTGTTGTTGTTGTAGTCGTTTATCCCATTCTCAATGCTCAAACAAAGTGTGGAGAAACAAACAACGACAAAGACAGCAATAGTCCAGACATCGACCATGTCCCATCTCTTTTCCCCTCTCCACCCCAAATTCAGCAGGAGGCGAGAGAAGTCAAAAGGTCACATGTGTGTGCGAATTGGGTGCGTGTGTGAGTAAGTGTTGCTAAGAGTGAGAGTGTGCGTGTGAATGTGTTAGTGCAATAATCGTAAAAAACGGCAAAACTCCAAAACGAACCCGAGCATATTTGTTGTTGTTGCTATTGTTGTTGTTGTTAAACAACTGCTGTAACATGAAAAATTGCTGGTTGTGTTCAGCATCTTCTTCTTTTTCTTCGTTTTCGTATTTATATATTTTTTTTTTGCTGGCTTTTTTTCGTGTAATAAAAATATGAACAACTTTAGGAACAACAACAACTACAACATGTTACAAGGGGTTGTTTGTTTCAGGTTTTTTTTCTCTTGTTTGACTTTTGGTCTATTGTTTTTGGTGGTGGTCTTTGCAAATAAATTGCTGTGGAAATAATAAAACTCAACAACAAACGGCAAAAACAATCGCAAAACATTCCGAAACACACCGAGAAAACATGCGAGTTATTAAAAAGTGGGAAGAAGAACACGACAAACGTTGCCGGACTGTGGAGAAGATGGCCAGATCGTTGAAAATCGGAAATTTAAAATTTAACTAGAATAAATTGTAAGGATACAAAAAAATATGTTTGTGCTATTTTACTTTAAAGATTTGAATAGGAATGTTTTATTTCCTTTTATTTTTTGGAATAAATACTACTTTGAAATTTTTTTTAAAGAAAACATTTTTTTTAGTTTTTCATAATTGAAGGATATTTTTTTTTATAAATTATTTTTCATTTTATATCAATTTTTTTTCAGTAAATATTTTTCTGTATTTTAAAAAGTAATTCCTTCAGCATTTAGATCGATTTCCAACAGGTGGCAACATTTATCTGGATCGCCAGCGGCGATTTTCTCCCATAGCTCTTTATAACCTCTCTCCTTCTCTTTCTCTCTTCTCTCTCTTTCTCGCCTCGCTCTCTTCTCCTCCTCCTTCCTTTCTGCTGATTTCTGCACCAACACCCAGAGGCCATCAATTTGTTGTTTATTAGTAGTTGTTTGTCTTCCAGTTGGCGTTGTTGTAGTCGTTATACCCATTATTGTTGTTGTTATTCCCATTATTGTTGTTATTCCCATTTTTGTTGTTATTTCTATTGTTATTCTGATTGTTGTTGTTAAACTGTTCTTTCATTTGTCTTATTGTTGCTGTTATTGCTATTATTATTGTTCTTCATCTGACTTTGCCATTTTCGCACTATTGAACCCAAACTCCTTCTGTTGTCTCCCTCACACTTTCTCTCTGTCACCCCCTCTCTCACTCCTCCCCTTCATCCCTTTCCACGCTTTTTTCGCACAATTTTCCTCTTTTGTTTTTTCGACCTCCACCGGAGCCCTTTTTACGATTGCGTATGGTGTCCTTGTTGTTGTTGTTGCTATTCTTATCATTGTTGGTTCTTTGTTTCGCCAACACCCATGTTTGTGTGAGTGTGTGTGTTCGGAGTCAACACAAAAGGGATACCCGGATACAACGAGCGAAGTTTTCACACACTTCTCCAAATGTTTTCAATATTTTATATTGTTTTTGATTTGTTACATGCTGAGCTTGCAGGAGGACCCGAGCCTTGGCCCAGAACCCGTAATATTCGTCATTTCCTCCTTCTCTCTCACACATCGTCTCCTTTTCTTTCCCCTTCTTCGACACCCGGCCGAGGGTGTCAGCGTGTTTTTATGGCCTAAAGTTAACGAGTTATTGTGGCAAAAAGTAGCCTATAATATATTAACAATAACAAAAAAATAGAATGAAAATAGCAACAAAACATAAATAAAAAGCATTAGTAATTCTTCATAAAAAATTAAGTACAAAAAACTGACAACAAATTTAACTATATTCTATAGTTTAGACTTTTGTTGGAATATTTTGTTTTTTAAAATTTTTTTTTTATATTATAAATATTATTATAATTATGATATATATACTTCATATTTAAATTTTTTAAATAATTTTTTTTTATTTATTTTTTTTTCGTTTGAATATTTTATATATTTAAATTTTTTATTTTATTTCATTAAATTAATTATTTATTGCCATATTATTTTTCCATTTTCGTGCCTTGTTGACGTCATCAAGTCAATGCAATGATTTTAAACTCTCCGTCTTTCTCACGTCAAATGAACGCATTCGATTCTGACAAATTGGCCCAAAGCAAGCACCGAATCCTCACTCACATAATTGCATTTCATTACCAGGCCTCCCACACACACACACACGCACTTTACCACTCTAACACACGTACTTTCTCGCTCTAACACACACTCTATCAATCCATTTCTCTCCCACACACACGCATCCATTGCCAATTACAACGCATTACACGAGCTCAGCTCGAGTTGCTTTAGTTTTCCGTTTGTTACTGTTGCTTCCGATGTTGTTGTCCTGCTCCTGCTTTTTATTTTCTCACTCCATTCCTCATTCTCTTTCTGCCTACAGACAGGTGGCAAAAATCCTATGTCTCTCTGTGTCGGTGTGTACGTGTGAGTGTGTGTGTTGGCTCTTTGGGGAAAATTTAAGTCTAACTGTTTAAATTGAAATTAACTATGTGTTCTCTGGGACGTGCCGGCACTCGTACATGTAAAGGTATGCATGTGTGTGTGTGTGTGTGAGTGTTTCTGTGTAAGTGGGTTTATTTTAGAATGTGTACTGGGAGAGGGTTTTAGTGTGTATGTGTATGTGTGTGTGAGTGTTGTCTCTGTTGCTCATTTTGCGTGTAAAAAGTTTTAGTGAAGCAATAAATTCAGGTTCATGTCTTCATTTGATGTGCGAGGCAGGAGAGCGAGAGGGGAGAGCAGGAGGGAGATATAACGAGTGAGAAAAGGTCAGGGAGGGAGAAGGATAGAGTGAGAAAGAGCATTCACTGCAGTCAACAGGCAGAGCAGTGAGGGAGCGGGAAAATCGGAAGGAAGCTTAATTTGTTTTAAACAGTTCGCAAGTATCCTTGAGACGGGAGTGAGAGAGAGTAGGAAGGAGAGAGTGAGAGAACTTGAAAGTGAAAGAAGAACAGAGTGAAAGGCTCAAGATTTTTGGTAAGAGAATAATCGGAAGTCCATGAAATTTAATTCAGGATATTAAATAAAATGTAGGGAAGAAATTATACAGAAATTAGAAAATAAAAATATACAGAATAGTTGATAGAATGATGAAGGGTAAATAAAATCAATTCCCACAAAACCGAGCAAATTAATAACTAAATTATATTCATTAGTCCGTGCAAACAAACAGTGATAAAAATGATCACAATGAAATCGCATCACGAAAATATCAAAATTGTGAACAAATTGAAAATGGAAAAATATAGCGGAATCAAATCCGTGGAAATTGAATAAATGAGCTTTAGAAAGAGATAGAGAAAACCAGGATATTTCCTCTCTCTATTTATTAGTATGCAATTGATTGAATTACATGCCCAACTTTCGTTTCCATTAAAATTATTGAACAGATTTCAGTTTTGGTTCCGCTGGTTTTTCACAACAATCTGTCCGACGTCTGTCTGTCTGTCGGTTTGTTTGTCTGTCACGTATTGCACACAAATCAACAGACGCACACATGTGGACAGACAGACACACAAATGTGGACAGACAGATATGTGTATGTGTGTGTATATGTTTGGAGCTGTCCATTTGCTCTCTGTTGTTATGCAGAGCAAACATTCCACAGGCCACGTCGCCAAAACACACGCGCAGTCGGAATCGTGACGGAGAGAGATATAGAGAAGGAGAGAGAGAGAGAGAGAGAATGAAGCGGATGGACAGTTGGTGAGCGGTGGACATCAGTCGGACGGACGGACAGACATCGGTCCAACTCACGCAATGTTGGTGGCCACACGCAGGCAGCGAGCGGAAGAAGGAGGAGGAGAGACAGAGACAGAGGAATCGCACGCACTACCACAACAGCAATAGTCATACGACCACAGCGATGACAATCACCGAAACAACAACAATAACAACTACCACAACAATAACAACAATAAATACCACAACAACAACTACCATCACCACAAACAGTATCAGCAACAAAAACAACCTCCAGCACGAACTGATCTCTTCATCTGTCAAAGCGTTGACTTCACTCAACGAAAGAGACAACGACAGGGGAGAGTAAAAGAGAGAAGAAGAGAAACAGAAGAGACAGAAAAAAGAGAGATAGAGAGATAAATTTATAGAGAGCAGAACCATTGGCTCCATATTCGATGCTCATGTGGAAATTAATTTTAATTTTTCAACGGCGACCATCGCGTGTTTTTGGTTTTACTCATTGACCGGAAGCCGTTGACGTTTCAATTTCACCTGACACACACACACGGTGTCTGTGTGGGTGTGACACCCACACACACACGCCCACATCGACGCCTCTGCGGCTGACTCACACACAGAGAGGGAGGCGTCGACACGCATGTCTCCGGTGAAGGCAAACATTAAATGTCGATGTGATCGTAAAAGCGACAATGAATTCCTCTCTACTACGACTACTACAATAATGACAACAATAACAACTACACAAACAACAACACCAACAACGAAAGCAAATACCATAACAATAACACTATACGTGTGTAGATAACATCCTGAATTTTACGTTGGATTTTTACGTTTCGTTCGTTCGTATTTGCTTGGTTTACGTTCCGGAAAATCGAATTTAATGGCAAGTGACAAACGAGCAGCGGGCGATGGACGTGGATTTCAGGTTGAAATCCTCGGAAATAGGTCAGCAATATGGCCCATCAGTCAATCCTTCGTCGCCTCTCTCTGGATGGATGTCCTTCGTGTGAATGGGATGAACATTGTGCTGACAGGCGTTTAGGATTCAATCATAATTTATGGGAAAATATAATTAGCAGGTGGGAGGGAATTTAGCGAAAAGTTGAAGGGATTTTCATCATCAGGGATTTTGGTCAGATTCAGTATAATTTTTGTATTCCTATAAAATACAGAACACAAAGTTCTGTGGACTAATAAATTATCAATTTATTTAATTAATATTTATTTTTTATTTTTTAAATATTTATATGTGTTCAGTTTTATTTTCAAGACTACAATAACTTCAACAATACTTCGATCGAACGACAACAACATCCCTCAACACTAAACTCAAGCATCCAATAAACTTATTACATGAGTACAAGGATAATTATTAGAACAAGAGGAACTATGATGATACTACACGTAGAATTACAACAACAACTAAAACAACAACGTTCATACAACATTAAGAACAACAACATTTCCAACAATCCCAACAAACATTTACCACAACAACTCTAACAACAACTATTAATTAAATCTTATTAAAGCCTCAATGTATGCTTTAAGCACTCACACACAAACACACATCTCTATATACGAACCTTCTCACCTATGCAAACATCTAGCGTGTCTAATGATATAGACACACTCACTTACACACTGACACACTCACTCGCACACACACTGACAAACATACACACACATATTTGAAGATCATTGTTAACACATTGAAACCATTTCATAAACTTAAAGTCCTTCAAACCTCAAGATGTTGTTGTTTGTTGTTGTAGTTGAGTTAGTTGTTGTTGTTAGTATTGTGGTTGTTGTTGTAAATGGGGTTGTTGTTGTAGATGAGTTAGTTGTTGTTGTAGTAGAAGTTCTTGTACTTGAGTTTGTTGTTATTGAGCCTGAGTTTCCAGTTTCCAAATCTACTTGGTTTGGTATTCATACATTTGTTGTTGTTAATGTAGTTGTTGTTATTGTTGTTGTAGTGTTATTGTTGTTGTCGAGTACCCCAAGTGACATTAAAGAGACCGCAATTCATCGAAGTGACGATGACGACGTCGACATCGACTGCGACGCCTCCGCTTCACGCTGAAGTCGGCGTCGACGTCAAACGCTCAATAAACACCACGCCCAATTTAGGCCGCTTACGTGTGTGTGTGTGTCTAGAGTACAAGACAATAGGTTCATGTATATGTGTGTGTGAGTGTGTAATCGCCGTGACCATTAAGGTGAAAATGGTGAGAGTGCGTTAGTGTGTGTGTGTGTGTGTGAGAAGGTCTCCTTAAATGCGAACACACGCGTGGTTCCCAAGTGTACACAGATGGGAGGAGAAAGCGTGTGTAAGTGTCGACATCTCGGTCTGTCTGTCTGTCTCTCTGTCTCTCTCGTTCTCCCTATCTCTCTCACTCCCTGTCTGTCTATCCCTCGCTTTCACCGCAAGCACTCGCGTTGTTTTAAATAATAATTGAAAATTTTCCCCATTCGCTCCTTCTCATTTTCTTCATTTACCTTTCTTCCTCAGATCCTTTGTCTCGAAAATGTGGTGCATATTTTTAGGCGCCTAAAATAACTGACTCTGGCACTGAGTGTGTGATTGAAATTATACGTCTGTGTGTCTGACATGCTCTAGTTCTCTCTTCCCCTCGCTTTCGTAACGTTTTCTTCCTCTCTTCATTCTCTAAATCAATTTCTCTCCTCCATCTTTTTCTAATTTTAGATCCTTTGAAGTTAATTAAATGTTGGTGTATTTTCATTTTCTCTACGAGTTCAAAATTTTTTCAATTATTTTTTTTACACTTTTATTTACGTGGAAAATCATGAATCATCAATTGAATAAATTTATGTTGATTTTTAAATTTGCTCATACAATTATTTTTAAAACGCATTTTTATTTTAAATTATTATTATTTTATTTGCTTAGATAAAATTTGGAATTTCTTAATTACTAAAACCTAGCATTCATATAAACAATATTTTTCTTAATATTTTATTTCTCAAAAACTTCAATATGTAGCATCTAATTGTTTTCTTCAAAAGCTTATATTAGTATTTTATTGTTTATTTCTCTTTGTTGCCTCTGTTGCTGGAACTCCAATTCCTGGGTTTGTCAATTTAATAAAAAGTAATTGTCTCCACAAAAAATATATGAAAAATATGAATATCAAACATTTTCCACTCGTATGATATCTAACTTATTTTACTTTGCAATCAATGATTTCTCTAGGTTTGCACATTTCATCTCTCTCTCAATCTTTCTCTATCTATGGATCTCTCGCCCTCACTCTCTTCTCTCTCCCTGTCTCTTTGCAATCGTTGCTCATCATCTCTATGGAAACTCACTCATCACACGCTTCTGTTATTTCGACCCCTGGAAGTATGTTTTCATCCCACACTTGGCATTCAAATTGCATGCATCAACTGTATCATCATAACAACAACAACAACAACAACAATCAGTATAACAACAACATCAATATCAACCATTCGAAGAACAACAATTATCCACAATAACAACAACAACTATAAAATACAGTTACAACCGAATGCAAGCAATATAAAGACAATAGAATGCTGTGAAACGTGCAACGTGTTGTTTTTGTGTTTTGTGATAATGTTGCAATTGTTATTGTTATTGTTGTTGTTGTGAATATTGCCAGTTTTGCTACTGCTTTAGTCAATGATGATAACGATGATGATGATGATGTTAATGATTATATTGTTGTTGATGATGTTGTTTTGGTTGATGCTCAAAATACTCCGCACACAAAATCATTGAAATGAAACTAATTTCAATTTGGTTCCTTTTATTATGTTGACCAGACTGACCAAAACAACAACAACAATAACAACATCATTGACTACAACAATAATACCAAAACGAAGAACAAAAAGACTAACACTAACAAAAACAAGAAGTCTAAAAGCAAAAACATTAAAACTAACAACAACAAAAATAGGCTGTTACAACAACTTCAATAACTAACTGTAACAACTTTACTATCACCAGTACAACAAAAACAACGAGAACAATAACAACGAGAAAATCCATAGCAACGGCAGCAAAATTTTCAAAATAATACATGCATCATCACTCAGCTAAATGAACACTGACAGAGGGACAGACAGATGGACAAATGGACGATTGCGTGGACAGACAGATGGACGATTGGTTGGATAGACAGAACGTCATACTGGATGCATGGATATATTTATGTATGTGTGTAAAGTGAAACAGACTGAACAGACAGAAGGGAGAAATCCATGAGTCGTTGGGATATTCAGCTGGATGTTATACATATTTCCATAGACCTCTCACCTCCCAAGCCGATTTCTCGTCCCATTTTCAACCGATTCTTCTGGTCTCATTCCTCCTTCTCCTCATCCCTCCTTCTGCTCATCGCTCCTCACCTCATCCCATCAACACCTCGTCCCCCGTTTCTCCTCATCCTCCTCCACTTGATTGTCGACCACACTCAGCTTCAGCAGCACATGTTGTTTGCTTGGTGAAGTCACAACAACATCGACAGAGTCAAAAATAATAACAACATCAAGGGTAATAATAACAACAACATTATGTTGATGAACAACAACATAATAGAGGACAAGAACAAAAAGAAAAGTCACATATTAGGTTCACTAAGTCAACGATTTATGCTCATTCAAACATTAATTTAGTCGAATGTCCACAACTTCATCCATCCATTCTCCCATCCAACCATCAGTCCTCACAACGATCATTCCACTCAACCATACGTCCATCCATCCATACATCGTGTCCGTCATCGCAACCGACGAGCATCGGGTGATGATGGGCGGTGAATGGAGAGGGCGTGGTCGAAGGGGTCGGTTGTGACCTGCTGGTGGAGCTTCTGGTCTGGCAGCCACAGACCCGAACCCAGTCAGTCATGCGAAATGCACCCAACTCCGAGTCCTCTCAACCTCCGACTCTTCTCATCCTCCGACTTCTGGACTCCTCTCTGATTCCCCGACTTCTCTCGTCCGATGCCTTCGATGCATCCATCCATTTCGGGTCCGCTCACTTCACCCCACGACCTCTGACCCCACTTCAGGCCGACCTCTTCCTGACCCCCATCCACCGGCCTCGGCCCGGTCCTCGACGATGTCCTTGTTGAGTTATCACTGATGTGCATGCGATGGAAAATTTGCAACCGGCCAGGTTCAGGTTCATGTGAGCCCTCGACCTTACCCTCTCTCTTTATCGTGTCCTCCCCCCCATTTCTCTGTCTCATTCTCTCTGTGGTCCTCGTAACCGTTGTAGTGGCAACAGGCAAATCAAATTTTCTCCCAAAAATTAATTGATTGGAAAATCGAATTTTATTTATTTATTCATGCTCATGCATCATGAGTCTCTCTATTTCTCTCTCTCTCTATGTGTGTGTGTTTCTATGTATTTGTGATTTTTCGTTTCATTCTCATGTTTCTCCGTCTGCGTGTGTGTGTGTGAGTTAGAGGCTAAGTTATGGAGGTCGTTGTTGTCAGGTCCGAGGTTCTAGAAGTCGAGGCTTCAATTTTTAGAGGTTGAAGTGGTATTTAATCGACTAGTCAGTCTGATTGCTTTGGTTTGTGTAATCGATCGAATGGAGTTGTTTTCATTTATGAACTCATTTATAAAAAATAAATGACATAGAAAAAATTTATGTTAAATTATATAAAAATAAAACAAATAAAGAAATAGAAATATTAGTCATGAAATTATACTTTCAATAAAAGAAAACAAATTTGCATTAAAAATATATATGTAAAGAAATGAAAATATTATTTATGAAATTATACTTTAAATAAGAGAGAATCAATTTTTTAAAAATAATATGCTTAAAAAAATTATAATTCAAAAAATTTATTTATATTCTATTATAAATTGACACTAAATATTTATTGAAAATGCATATCAAACTAATACAAAACGCTAAAGGGTTCATGTAAAACACCAAACGCTAAAAATAATCCTTTTCTCGTTATATTGTTGTCTTCCCCACAGGACTGAATTCTCTTCCACACTAAACAAATCCTCGTTCTTCGTCTCCCTCACCAACTCCCTCTCTCTTTTCCTTTCGCTCTATCTCCATTTGCCAAATAATGGGAACCATAAGAACAAATACTCATTAAAGTTTTTCAAATAAAACATTATCTCAAATACCACTAAAAACTATGCAGAAGTTTTTTCCTCTCTTTCTCTCTCTTTATCCCTTTTATTCTCCTTCTACTATCTATCTATCAATAGAACACTGTGTGTACAAGAACTAATAACTGCCTTCAGCTCTCCCTCTCTATCGCCATCTCACTCTCGACAACTTGAATGCAAATATTTTTAATACTTTCGTAGATAATACAAAATGAACCCTTTATTGTATTTGATACCGTAGTTACTATAGTTTAGTTTTTGTTGCTATTGTTATTATAGTTATAGTTATTGTTGTTGTAGTTTGTAAATGAAAGAATTTTCCATTTCATAAAGTTTTCTTGTCTATAGTCTATAGATAGATGCCATTTGCCGGAAGCGATTGCGAGACAACATTTTGCAACTTCCGCTTTTCCACCAACGAACCGACCCAATGGCGGATGCGTTGATGATTTCCTTTGTAGTTGTATGAGTCTGTGTGTGGGTGAGTGTGTATGTGTGTGTAAATATACTTGAGTCTGTGTGGCTTATCACAAAATGGGTTTCGCTCTCCACGATTTTCCTCTATCCTCGAGCCACTTGCAAATGTTAATAGATATTTGAAATAATTTTCGAGGTTATATCGTTGGAGGAACTTCCCCATTGATGTGGATATGTGTTTGTGTGTGTGTTTGTGGGAATATGAAATGGTAATTAAGGAACCTCAATATTGTCATTGTCGTCGTCGTCACACGCCAACAACTCCACTTACTTATCTCTATCATCGTGTCGAACTCGAGATTATCCTTAACATCACTAATTTTTGGCCCACAATCATTTGTTTGTGTATTTACTCACACATACACACCCATTCATATGTCTTTACTCACATATACATGTGTCTTTAGTCACTCACACTGGATTCACACACACTTCTGTCTGTGTATTCTCGGTATAAGTTTGTATAAATATGAGTGTCTCTCTGTCGCCATAACGATGAATGCGGTTTTTGAAAACAACTTTTAATTGAGATTATTATGGTTTCCATCCCAGAAATAAATGACTCCACCAAGTAATTTCAACTGTCTATTGGTGTTGCTGTGGATAGATGAGTTGAAGGCAGAAAGATAGTGACAGTGAGACAGACAGCGAAAGAAGAAAAAGACTTGTGCTTCAGAGTCATAGTGGAAAGTTTATAATATCGGTTATAACCTACTATCCTTTGGAGGAGCAATGAAATGAAGATGAAATATAATAGTAAAAAAATATTACTACATTTTTTAAAAGTCACAAATAAAAAAATATAAAAAAAAAATAAATTATCTTTTCATAAACATTTTTTTGTATAAGTAAAATACCTCATTAAGTAAGGCAAAATAAAAATTTAAAATTAATTAATAATACATTTGACAAATACATTTTCAGATATAGAAATAGAACTAATTTTTTTCAATTCCAAATCTTAAACCAACCAATGTGGACCCATTGTGATTTCCAGGAGTCCTTCTCAGCATCCTCTGTGATTTTCTGCCCTCCATCGCTCGGTCACCTGACGACTCCGCGACCAGGGAGCATCGTTTAATTACCTTCTGTCAGAGTCTACTGCATGGATATAATTTGATATCTTATTGACATGTAACAAATACCAGCAAGTGTGGGAGACAGAATGTGGTTGTGTTTGTGTGCGTCATTCAATATTTTTATCATCGCGCTGGTGACATTTGATACACAACAACAACAACGACAATGACAACAACAACAAAGACCGTTCCAAACACCCATCGAGTTGTTGCCAGTAGAAATTTATCCATGTGTGGGATCTTTATTTAAGTAATTACTCGTATAGCCATGAGTACCTATGTCTATGTGTGTGTGTGTGAGTGGACTTCTAAGTAAATGTGTGTGTCATTTCCTCTCGCTTGTGTTGAATGCAGCTCTTGTACATGAAATAATTATTTCCAGAACCGAGCATCGCTCCAATTCCACCTCTGGCTCTTCATAACCTTCTCTTTCTATCGTCATTTATATATCTCTATCTCCCTCTCTATCCTTCTCGCTCTCGCTCTCTATCCCTATCTCTTGGTGCTTCTTTGTCTTTCTTGTGTCACCGTGACACACACAGGACGCAGCAAGATGCGAACGATGCGAGGACGATGAGGGTTCGAATGAGGATCTCGCCGAGGATGAGGAGGAGAACGAGGAGAAAAAGGAAAATGAGAACGAAAAGGAAATTGGGACAGGATATGAGAGTGGATGTGGATGAGGCGACTATTAAGAGTGTGGAAAGTTTTAAATTAACTTTGAAGTTAATGCTTGAGCAAGAGCACAAGCTCGAGCAAGAGAAGAAGCAACAGCGCAAGCAGCAGCAGCAGCATCTGCTGTTGTTCGAGAGTCATGAGGGAAAATATTTACAAGTTTTGATGATAAATGAGCAGATAAACGTGAACGGGGAGCACAATCGAGACAAGTAGGGGTCCAAGGGGAAGATGGTGATTGTATCAAAGGAAGAAGGGGAGGGCGATTGTAAGAAGGGATGAGGGAGAGGACGATTTCACCATGGTGAGGGTAATTACCATGTGAGGGTAGAACAAGCATCTCATCGGCTACGTTTTATGGACCATCAAGGGTTGATCCGAGAGCTTAGTTCGGTTTCCGCTACGATGCTTCGGGCTTCCACTTGATCCAGTTCATCGCTGCCCTCATCCTTCCCGTCTCAAGAGTCCTTTTTTCACCTTTACTTCTGTTTCATACTCCTCACACTCCTTCTTTCATTCATTCTCTCTCAATTTCTCCTCCTTCTAAAACTCATTTAAGATGTGATGAAGGACCCACGATTAAATGAACTTTCAACTTACTTCAAGAGAGCCCGCGGACCCATCCTCAGGTCTCACGAAAACTCCTCCCTCTTTCTCACAGTCTCCCCTTCTCCTTTCACATTTCTTCTTCCTCCTTGCTCCTTCCTCTCCTTCCTTCACAATTTATATCGAAACCTGGTCTTCAACTCCGTTCACTCCTTCGCATTTTTCCCTCTGAGTGACCTCTGGCCATCCGGTTGACCTTTTGTGTACCGGATTAATACTCCCCAAATCCCCAACTTCATCTCTTTATCGTCGTCCTTCACCGGTTCTCCCTTTTCCCACTCTCTCTTTCTCTCTTACACTCTCAATCTGAGTCTCGTTTTATCCCTTCGTCGACGATTTGATCCCTCAGTGAATTCGTTCGATGTAAATCAACTGAATCGATGTTCAGAGAGAGAGAGAGGGTAAGGAAAGGAGGAGGAGAACTAAAGAGAAAGGAAGAGGTAGACAAATTTAGAGGGATTGAAGATGAGAGAGTGAGAAGGAGAGAGACCGAGTGAAACAAGGCTGAAGGATGCTGAGAGAAACCCTACTTAAGCAGACATCAAACAGACTTCAAATATCGAACATAACAAACTGCACACAGACACTCATACTAACACTAAGGCCCACTTACACCAACACTAAGGCCCACTCATACACACACTTACACACACACTCCCAATCTCACACAAATACCAATTCTCACTCACACCCATGCATGTGTAATCGACATTATTATGCAGGATTTGTGAACTTCAGTCGTACCCTGGACCATGTCCAACGCTCAGCGAAGTGGATGAAATCCAAAATTGACCTAATTTCCTCTCCCTTTCTCCCCCTCTCTCAATGTCTCTCTCTCTCTCTCTCACTTCCGTTCAGGTTTTGCATATGTTTTTCGCACAATGGTCTATGTAAATTTTTTATTCATTTGTTGTTATTTTATTTATTGGTAGTAAATTTCTGCATTACAATTTGTTCCTGAACCCCCCAGCATTTATTTATATATGTTTGTGTATTTGTGTGTATGTTGATGTGTATGTATTTGTGTTTTTTATGTGTATGTGTGACTGTGTTAAGTTTTGTGGATTTCTCCATGTCGACATATGTTTTATGTTCATCCAATATTTGGTGATTCGCTTTTATTTCCGTCGTACCTTTCGCTAGACACGGGTTCAACAACTGCGATTTTACACATTTCGTACCTTTATTCGTCCTTATCGCGCGTTCATCCTTCATTCCTTTTCACCTTTAGCTCCCTGTTCGCCTTCAATCCCTTTCACCTTAGTCTTCATCTTCTCCTTCGCATCTCTTCATTCACTTATTTTCCTCTCACTTTTCAACTTCTTTCTTCCCGCCAGTATTATGTATATTAGCTCCTTCTCTCTCTACTGCTTTCCCTTGCATAATGTGGGGATTTTCGCCATTCTGAAGGTATTTATTCGATGGTCGAAGTTGGGGCCTTTGAGTGTGGCTCAAAGTATTTGCGGAATCAACCTTTCATGGAGTTCGTTGACCGACGGTTTCGTGGAAATCTTTTGGCCATTTCTTCGAGCGATTTCTCTTTCACTTTGGGTTGCTTTCGGGGGTCGAGAGTTATTTTTATTGAGAAAGTCGTTGTAGACTTCTTTGTAATGGCGAATAAAAGAACATCACCTATGGATAATGGGTGAGAGGGAGAATATACCGGGGTCATATAGGAGTTTGTAACGGCGGCTATAAATATAGTTTCTAATAATTCCGAAAAATTATATGCTCTAAAATATTTATTAAATGATGATTGAAGTGAGTTTCAGCTTTCATAAAAAATAATGATAGGAACAAACATTTTTTTTTTCTATAAATTTCTTAAAGTACAGTTAGATAATTCGAGTCATAGGATGGATTATTTTGCAATAATGATTTTCGACCTATAGAATCAATTAAAGATTCTTTGGTTAATGCCGATATTCGGTTATGCTGATGGTTATTGTATGGTGTGTTATAATACTTGTTGTTGTAAGTAATTTCTTTGTTGTAAATTATGTTGTTGTAGCTAAGTGATTGTTGTTGATTCCACAATTGTCTTCACCCTCAGATGATTTTTACGAATTATCAATTTCTCCATTGATGACAACTTTCGCTTGGTTAGTTTGAGTTCATGACCTTTCCATGCACATGGACTTGAGCTAATGAACAATAACAAGAAACTTAGGCTACAACATATTTTACAACGACAACTTATACAACAACGATTTATACAACAAAAACTAATACAATAATGAATTTCTAAACCATAAGTTAGACAACAAGAACTTATACATGAACAACACCATCGTATGCGAATTGCAATCATGTCTACAATCCCTAATACAACAAATTAAAACCACCTTGTACAACAACAACAATTAATATAATAACTACAGCAAAAACAAGGAAAATCATCAACAGTTATGATATCATAAATACAACAATAACTGCATCCCATTCATAGACTACAAGAAATTTTAATTAAATTGGAAATTTAAGGAATTTTCATATAGAATATTGTCCACGAAAACCAGCAGGTGGCAACACTGCTCCATTAATAATGAACCTATGTAATATACCACAATCAAAGAGCGAGAGAGAGCGAGAGAAAGCGAGTGAGAGAGTTATGAGAGAAGATCTACGTGTTCTCAATCCCAAAAGTAGGCAATAAAATCTAAGTATTTTCTGAGGCCAGAATTTTTGGAGTTCAAGCTCAAAATGTGGTGAATGGACGAGAAAATTTATGTGAGGTAGGGTTTTACGGAGAAAATTATTTCAGAGAAGAAAGTCTAAAATTTTTTTAATTTTGAGATTTTATTCATATTTGCTTTCTTTTGAATAATTGTGAGAGATTTTATTTGAAATTGTTTTATTTTTCTACTATTTTATTCCATTTTTATTTTGTTTTTTTTATTAAATTTTGAGATGCTATTTGATTTCTTTTTCTTTTTGGTATTTACAGATTTTTTTATTTATTTTCTTAATTTAATTCTTCTTCTCCATTGGAGACGATTTTCTTCCACCCAGACAACGTTAAAAATAAAATTAAATCTTCTCCATGTCTACCGTTTCTTTCTAAAATAACCGCTCTCTCCTTCCCTCATAGCCCTCTTTTTTGTCACTTGGGACGTCTTTTGAACTCTTTTCGACCCTGCTGAAGTCGCTGACACTTCCACAGACACACGCACTCACACACACACATACCCATCCATCTCCATAGTGAAACGCGCACGTGTTCACTTACGCCTCACTAGCCCCTTCTGCCACGCCCCCTTTCGCCTCAACACCTTTCGCCGCAGGTCGTGTACGATTTTAGAAATTTCAAGACGACAAGAAAAAAATAGAAAATAAACAAGATAAAAGCTCGCAACAACAAAGTGATAACTAATTGTCTGAGCGTAAATGGGAGAAAATTTGAGACCTAATGGCAGAGCGAGACGGAGATGCGAGTGCGTTTGTGTTGATATGTGAGTGTGATTCGCAGCGCGTGTGTGCGGTTTCACATACTTCTGAAACTTTCCAAAAGGAAACAGCTAGATGACCCGCTGAATGGGAGGGAGGGAATGGGTTAATGAGAGCAGAGTGAAAGATCTGAGGGGAAAGAAAAATGTGTCACAAATTAAATCCTTAATTAAAAGCATCGCGTCATTTTTCGCGCTATCCGCCGACAGTTTTCCTTTGCCTTTTCATGCGTGGGAATTTCAAAGGTTTCCGCATTCTCGCTTCCCCTCTAATTCATCACTCACTCGCTGTCCCATTACTTCAGACCCTCATTCGAATTCTCTTCCTCCATAGTTTTTCGTGATATTTTGGGCTTTGATGTTTTTTGTTTCAGTTTTAACATTTTTTCCTCAAAGAGAACTTCAAAGTTTTCTTCTTTAAAATAAATACATTTTTGTTAACGAAAGAAAAATAATAGTTTTTATATTTTATTATTATTTATTTTAAAAAAATTTAAAGTTTTGTATTTTTTTCAATTTAAAAATGTTTCAATAATATTAAAACCTCGAGTGTTTTTCTCGAGGCAGAAGTGGAAATAAAAACAGTAAAATTCCATGCAAATTTATTAATTCTCAAAAACAACAAGTCGAGGCAATGGAATTAAATTAAAAAGTAAATAGAGAAATGTGACACGAGCAGTCTCTGAAACAACAACAATAACAACAACGAACGACCTAAAAAGCCAGAACGCGTTTCAATTACGCCTCGGGATGCGACCCGATGGAAGTGGGCGGTGAAGGGGGGGCGGGGCGTGGCTGGTCACACGGGGGCGACTGTGAGACTTTTCAACAGACAGCTCGAAGCTCGAATGGACTCAAGTTGCGACGGATCGATGCGCCAGAGAGGGAGGGAAATATTTTTATCATCGCAATTTCCAATTGATTGCATGCTGGATTATAAGAAGATTACAACAACAACAACAATGCCAATAGCTACGACTTCATGTCGTAATATTACAATAAAGTGTGGAAAAAATTGCGAAGCACGGAAACTGGATCCATCCGTCACCATTTACCCAAGTGTCCACTTCTCTTTTGAAGAGTAGTCTACTTTTTTATAAATTTAAAAATTTTTCATTTGATCAACTATCAAATTTCCATTCAGTGTTTAATTTCAGATTAAAGCTATCGTTTATATCCTTATTTTTGACTTAATTATTTATTTTATATAAAATTTTTAACACTCTAAGAGATTTGTGAATTTAAGTTTTTTTTTAATTTTTGATATGTTTTAGGAAAGTAATATACATAATTTAAAAAAAAATTCTTGTTTTAAGTAATTTATTTTTTCCTTTCTTATGTAAAAAATTTATTATTTAATATTTATTTTCTAAAAATTTTAAATTTCTATATTTTTACACATATTTTTCATGTTTAAAATATATTAAAAATATGGTCTTTCTATTTCAATTTTTTTTAAACTTAATTATTTTCTAAAAAATTTTTAAATTATGTGAAAAATATATTAGACAGTATTATTTTGATATTTTTTCCTAATTTTCCAATTTATTCGAATTTTATTCACTTACCTGGAAATTCCCTCCCATTTGATGGATGAAATAATATTTCCCTTCTTCAATCCTTCCTTTTCCCTTCCCTTCCCTTCCATTTATCCTTCCACGTGCGTCATTAAAAAAATTCCCAGCCAGAGGCGAAAAATGTCGCGTCAGATAATTCATAGTTAATCGTTCAGTGTTGCCACATTGTACGAACGAAATTTCCATTTCGCATTGTGCTAAACTCCCCTTTCTCTCTGTCTCACTCTTCCTTCGCTCTGTGTGTTTCGCTCACTCTGCAGAGAGCGCAAAAGTATTCGGAATTAAATGAGGGAGAAAATATTTGAGCATTGTATGTGTTTATTTTTATTATTCTTCTTATTGTTATGTTAGTTTTTTATTTTCAAACGGATTACAAAATTGCGATTTTTTCGCCAAATATTATTATTGCCATTGGAGGTGGAGAGGGATAGAGAGAGGGACGGAGAGAGAGAAAGAGATAGAGCGGTGAGACTGGTTGGAATAACAGATGAAGAACAAATATGCAAAAAAAAGAGAGTTTCAAATTGATGTCTTTATTTAGTTTGGCGGATTAACATGGTTGAAATTAAGAAGGAAAAAATGTTATATGAATGTGAACTTTTTATTTTTTTTTTTATTTTTGATAATAAATAATTTTAAATTTAAATGATTTAAAGACTAATATATGAGAAATCAAAAATTTAATCAGAGAACTAAAATCAATTGAATTATACTTGAATTAAAGTTGGAAATAAATAATTCCCTTGGAACTATTGGCAACTGTTTCAAGGAAAATTCATTTAAATCTGCGACATTTTAGTGTGGAAATCACTCTAAGTGGATTAATTCGCCCCATCCTCCCAATTAAAGCTCATGGTTTTCACCCATGAGAGCCTGAGAAAATGGCCTTGAAAAACATTCGCGAATTGGGCGAAAAATAAAACTACAAAAAACATCAAAAGCAACGACGTGCTGAAAAAAAAATTAAATGAACAATAATTAGAGCAATAAACACGTGTTAATTGGGACGGAAGCAAAAACAAAACAACAATTTCACAATTTAACACAAAAAACAAAGGCAAGCAAACTAAAAAAAGAGTAAAATTTAGAGGAAGAGCGGAAGTGAAAAACAATAAGAACAAAGCAAAAACAAGAACAAGAGAACAAAAAATTTAAACAGTAGCAATATCATCGAGAGCAACAATAATATTAACAATAACAACAAGAACAACAACAACAAATTGTTCCCTCAAACGTTGTCGGCATGCAACCGAGCAACACTAATTTACTGCAGCGAAGCGTGTTTATAACGAACACAACCAAACATACGGACATGAATGTGTGTGTGTGTGTGTGTACATTCACACGCGAGCACACATTCCCACACACAGACACATGGATGTTGTGAGTAATTAGTTCATTATGCATGTGAGGATCCGCAAACAAAAAGAGACCGAGAACGGGTGAGGGAGAGAGTGGAGAGAGAAGGTCGAACAAGTGAGAGGGAAGAGAGAGAAAGAGAGAGAGATGAAACTCGTCACGTTTCGACCATGACGAAGCTTCCCATGGAGTTATAAGGCTTACAAGACGTCCCTGAGGAGGGTGAGGGGTGAAATTTTGAGGAAGATTTGTGGTCGATCAATGGGCTTGAATAGATTTGAAAGGACAGGAACGTGGGAGATGAAGGATCGCCGGGGCTGCTAAGAAGGATTCTCGATGTCAACAATGCGGAGAAACCTCAACATGAAGTCCTTCAGATGATCCCGGGATATAAAGATTAATCGTTGAGCCTTCTCAGAGGTCCATGAAGGCTGATGTAGGGTTCTAAAAATAAAAAATAAAATACAATAAAAAAATTAAAAACAATAAAAAAACAATAAAAAAATAAAATAATTAAAAATAATATTCAATGGAATCATAGGAAAAGGAAAAATTAATTATTAACAATTAATAAAAGCGAAGAAATAAATAAAAACATCGTTTGCTCCAGGCAGAAGAAAAAACCACTCGGAAGAATAATTTGGGAAAATAAAGAATTTTAAATATAAATAAATTAATGCACGATGAACGCAATGGAATTCAGTGAAAAGAAAAGAAAGAGAGTCAAAAGGAGAGAGAAAAGGAGAGACATATAGTCGAAGAGCGAGAAAGTGCGAGAGATATCGAGATGAAAAAGATGGGAAAAGTCAGTGTTTCGCTGCAGGTTTTCCACTCGAAATAACTAAATGTTCACAGAGGAAAACCTAAAGACTGTAAATTCAAAATAAATAAAAAATATATATTTCCAATTATATGATATATGTAAATAACGCCTTCTCTTTCCACCCTTCAGTTTCAGACTAAACAATAGTCGAAGTGAGAAAAAATTCATGCATTTTTTAAGAAACCGATTGACTTCCTACAGATAATGGATTCAGGTCAGGAGTTGTGAACAACAACAACAGTTCTGATTTGACTACAACAACAAATTTACTACAACATTACAAAAAATTTACAAACAATTTTAATTCTGCAATAATTTAAAAAAACAAATCTCGCACATTAAAAAAAAACAAAATATGAATATGAAAAAACTGCACATCGCAATAAGAGACAGGAAGAGAGAAAGTGAGTAAATAAGATAAATTCTTCGAAAAGCTGTTCAAGAAAAATAATGAAATATGTTTCATCATATGGGGAGAGGGAAGGGTGAAGAGAGAAGGAGGAAGATGTGAGAGAGTGTGTACGATTGGGAAGAAGGGGGAAGCAGAAAGAGTCAGAGTGAACGAAGAGATGAGGCAGAAGAAGAGGGTGCGCGAAACGACGATAAAATTGGCGGTCAATTATTTCCTTCCCCAAGAAGCGAGCGAGGCAACTGCGATACAAGTGAACATAAACACACACACATACACGAGAGCTTCATGGCATCCCATGGCACCCCATGTTTCCTCATATACACACACATAAATACATACATATACGCACACATGAACTCTTGCAATCGGAACGCAGATGCAACCCTCGGGTCTCGAGGGTGAGAAGAAGTCTGTGGGAGGTCGTCGGGTGTTCGCATTCATGAAGAGGTGAGGGGAGGTTGACGAGGGCCTGATGTTGGGTCATGGGGTGACTTGGGAGAGGGGAGCGTGAGGGGGGGGGGGTGTGTTTTTGCTGTGGGGTCGCTCTGGGGGCTCCTCGTGGGGGTCGCTCAACAATTAACGGATGGTCGTGATTCGTGGCCAGAGCTCGATTTTTATTTTATTTTATTTTTGTTTTGTAATTCTTTGTACTGTCGATGTCAATGTTATTGTTGTTGTTGTTGTTGTGGATCACTGATGTTGTTGAAAGCCCTTGTTGTTGTTAATTTCTCTTGTTGTTTTTGTTTTTTCCACCCCTCTTTGTGTATTTGTAAAAAAAAATAAACTTAATCAAATGCTTTTAAAATATTGACCTTAAGTGTTTCACTTGATTTTCATCGACAATCGCATTTAATTAGGTTGCTGCATTATTGTTGTTTTACTTGTGGTAGTTTTTGTTGTTTTTCGTGTTTTTTTTTTTGTTTGTTTTTGTAGTTCTAATTATTGTTGTTGCTGCGGCTGTTGGGGGTCGCTTCACGGGTGGGTCGTGAAAGTGGGTCAGACACATGTTGTTGTAGTGGACTTTGTTGTAGGGATTGCTGATTGAAATCGAATCGAGATTCTATGGAAGAACTTTGAAGATGAGGGTCACAGGAAGTCTATAAAAGTAGTTCAATATGAGGAGTAAAAATCGGAATTAGAAAAATCAAAATTTTGTAAATTATTGCAATAAACAAATATAATAAAAAATATATATACAAATAATATAATAACAATTATTTTCAAAAATTAAAAAAATTATTTTTAATTCTAAATTATTTCAAAAATAGGTCCACTAACTATTTCAGACTCCGTCTCCAAATATTGAAACTAAATAAATATTGAACTATTTGAAAATTCATTCACCAGCAAAAAATATCCCCTACCCATGGCAACCCTGGATCCCTTCCGAAATTATTTCGCTTGTGTTATCACTGACTGTTATCGACGAAAGGATGCGAAAGCTTTTCTGCTATAAAAATCAGAGAGAGATAGCAAATTAGCCAGAGACTGGCCATAATCTTCGCTCTCTCTCTCGCACTCTTTCTGTCGCTCTCTCGTGAAAAGCTTTTCCGCTTTCCAGGCTTTTCCAAGCTGTGCCATAAATTCCATGCTCTCTCACTCGTTCTCTCTTTTGCGCTCTCTCTTTTGTTTCGTTCTCTGTGCTTCTCTCACTTCCGGCGGCAGCATCCAGCATCCGTTCCAGGCACGAGGAAATTACTCTCACCGCTTTCACGTATTCTCTCCTGCTTCTCTCTTGTGAAATTTCTCTCTCTCCTAATTCGTTTCTCTCTAGGAATTTGTCTCTCAACTTTGTTATCGCCGTGAAAATATCCTGTTGTTGGAGGATTCGCACTCTCTGGTTCTCTCGGTATTCTCTTTTACAAAGAAGCATGGCTTGTAAATGACAAATGTTTCTCTCCATCTCTCTCACCTTATCTCTCCCTATCTCTCTTTCTCAAAATCTCCCTCTCTCATATATCTATCTCTTTCTTAATATCTCTCTCTCCCATCGTTTCCCAGAGCAAATGCACGAATAGAGGTCAACTAGTCCCGAACGCGAAGTCCTTTTAGTCGATGCTGGTCCTTCTGATGTTCTTATTGTTGGTGTAAGTGGTCTCATTATTGTTGTTGTTGTTAAACATGATACGCCACACATCTTCGAGTCCTGCTGCAGTCGGAAATTTCAACTTTGACACTTCGTTTATTTGGACAGCAAACGAAGAGCAACGACTGAGGCCGACGAGCGAGTCCTTCAGCCGACGAGTGAGAGGCTGAGAGAGAGAGAGATGGAGAAGAGAAAGAGAGGTTGTTGAGAGTGTGAGAGAGAGAGAGAATGGGGTGGCCAAAAGACATTGATGACTTTTCGCTTTCCGAACTTTACTTCATTTGCTGCTGGCGTGTCCTGCCCGAACTCGCCTGACTTGGGATCATCGTCCGTTCGTCCTGAGGACGTCCTGCTCTCGTCCTTTCTTCGTCCTCTTCTAGTCCTTTCCTCACCCGTTTCTCATCCCTTCCTTCTCCTTCATCATCCTCACCCCATCGTCCTTTCGACCCCGATTCGCGATTCGATTCAAACCCAGGAGTGGCCGCGATGTCGATGTCGATGACGACAACGTCAAATGTTTACCTTCGCCTTGCTCCTGGCGGCCCACCGAAGGATGCTATTTTTATGTTCCTTTCGCGTGGCCGCATCGCGAGTCTGAATTATTAACCAGGCTGGGAATTCGATGTTGTGGAGGTTGGTTTTGGGTTTGGGCGTGACTTCTTGGGAATCTCAATCTCAAATAACTGGGTATTTCTGGACTCCGGTGGGAGTTCATCGTACATTAAAATAGAGAATCGCATGACGTATACGAGGTCGTGTTGAATGAGTTCAAACGGCTGTGGGATGGATATAAATCAAACAAGTTATTATATTCATTGTTACAAAAAAATTAAAAATATAATTATAAAGTATTTTTTATTTAAATGATAAGATAAACATTATGAGGGACAACTTTAGAAATTGTAGAAAAAAATTTCTCAGACATTTGTTAAATATTTATTTAGGGACAACAATGGTGTACATGGTACTAATTTTATTAAATAAAGTTATTTATTTTAAATATTTTATTAAATTTGGTTTTAAGTAAATGGTTATACATTTTTTTAGATTGTTTATTTTTTCTTTGTTTCTACTCATTTTTTTATTTATGTTTACTTTCTGTATTTTTATTTTAGAATTCCTATTTTTTTATTTTTAAATTTAAATATTTTCTATTATAGTATAGTATTTTTGTATTTTTTTATATTTTTTTTTGAAATTTTTTAAAATACTTTTAATATCCTCATCCATTTTGAAGGTCCTCCAAATTCACGCAATAATTTCTCTCGACTTATATGAAATATAAATAAACACAAATGTGGAACAACATTTTTCTCTAAACAAATATGAATACATCCTGTGTAATTTTTTTCATTTTGGAACATACAACTTGTGATTAGGGTAGGTCGCATTAAGTTGTTGTTGTTGCTCTCATTGTTGTTGTTGTTATTGTTGGTGTCTCTGCTGCATCGCAGACGATGGAACGCAGTTTACGATGAAGTAAATTGTAAACAGCTGATTTTAGCGAAATTGTTACATTGGAAGGAGAAATTAACAGAGAAAGAGAGCTGCTCTCTCTGAGAGAAATTTTGGATGTCCAATGGAAATCTCTCAGTGGAAATGTTTTATATGATTTTAAAATAAAATAATTTACTAAATTGATTATCAATATTTTGGAAGTAAATTTTGAAATTATTTATAAATGATTTGTTTATTTGAAATAAAATTATTGACAAAATTGTTCCGGAATTTCCTCCCGAAACCGACTTCCGACTCAATCCCTCTCTCGCTGATTTCGCTCTCTCTCATATTTCCCTCTCTCGGAAATTTTCCACCCATCATCGTCTTCGTGGTCATCGTCGTCTCCGCGCTTCCAGTCGAAGTTTTCCCGAGCATCGCAGCGACCTCTGCCGGCGCCGGGTGTTCGGGCTTTTCTCGTTCGCTCGGCTCGGCCGAGGTGGCCTCGGCGGCCGACGGAGATGCCGACGACGCCACGACGATGCCGCGATGCTGGACGTCGTTCGACGGTGTGTACCATAAAAATCTTTTAGTGAGAGTTTGCGATCCCGCGGGTACGGTCGAAACTTTCGGGATTTCCATTCGTTCGCTCGCTGACGGTTCGCCGCAAGCCGCTCGCCGTGCCACAAGGAAGAAACACAAAAAATATTCCAAAGGAAAATAAGAAATTCTGAAACAAATGTAGAATTCGAGAAATCTCAGTGGTGAATTGAAGTAAAAATATTTAAAAATAAATAAAAGTACGAAATTGAAAATGTAAAGTTGCACAAATATTTGAAAAAAAAAAATTCCTATTAAAATTGGAGTAAAAATCGAAGTAAGAGTCAAAGTCAAAATCGAAAGAAAAAATTCTAAAAAAAAACCCGAAATAGAAGTCGCAAAAAATAAAATAAAATCGAAAAAATTCAATACAAATTCGAAAAAAAATATAGTAAAAAAATTCTCAAAAAAAGGTTATCCTTCCTTGACGGAAGCATCATCGGCGAGGTCCTTCGCGTCCTTCTTGCTTCGCGTTCGGAGCCGGCGTCTGCTGCAGACGTCTCCGCCAGATCCTTGCGTGTGAAATCAAATGTCGAATGTAAGGATATTTTAATCCCCAGGACGCCCCCGGGATCCGGTCCTAATTGCGTTGATGCGTGTGTGTGTGTTTCGCGAAAAGTTCGCGAGATCAAAAATAAACGGCAACAACAACAATTGTTGAAAGAACCACAGCCTGCAATTGTATCCATCGGCTATTGTGGTGTGGTGTTAAAAGGAAACTCGAACTTTTGCTTCAGTGGACGGTGGAACAATTTACCATCTTCTACAACGATATCCACAGCATTTGACTTGGGATTTTGCTATAAATTCTCAACTTTTTCCACTCTTGGAATTGCGTATTTATTTTTAATATTTTTTTCATTTTTAATATGGGTTTTTTTTAATAATTTCTTTCATATTTAATATTTTTTTATTTACAATATTTTTGCTTATTTTTTCTTTTTAATATTCGTTTTTTTTTGTATGTTTATTTTTATTGTTTTATTTTCACGAATTATTTTGCAATTGGTTTTGTTTCCAAGCTCTGGGGTCGTATATTTATTTCATTGTTTTAATCAAGCCTAATGCGAGCTTAATTCAACGTTTATCTGATACTTTGTCGTAGGTCATTTTGTTGTTGCAATTGTTTCTATGATCTAACAAAGACCGCCTCTGGTTGAATTTTTCCATCACATGAACAATTTTCTCTGAACAATGATGATGGATCGAGATATCTAATATCATTGATGTGAGGAATGAAGTGAAGGAAATTAACTATAGTAGGAAGATATATTATAACTTTGAGCTTTTTATGTAGGAAAATACTTTGGAATTTAATTGGTTAGAGTCATAAAAAATAGAGGATTAGTTTAATGGAATTTCTTCTATCATATTATAATAATTCAAATAATGGAAAATTTAATAAGAAAAAAATGTAATGCCAACAATTTTTATAGATCTTTTATCATGAGTTGACCCTAATCTGATAAAAGCCGATCTCTTTATTTGATTAGGATTTTTTTTTCAATCTATCTTTCAAGGACTTCATTTCTTACTCTCACAAAGAAGGATAAAAAGAAGAACTTCCTCAAATTGAGAAGGCCTTCAAATGTCGTGGGATTTTACAGAATTTGGTTAGCTCACAATTTTATTTCATTTCTTGAATGTAGTTTATTTATTTGTTGAGCTGGCTATTGTTGTTGTCATTTTGTATTTGTTGTTTTTTATTTATTTATTTTTTATTACTTTTGTTGTTGTTTTCTGACGCTCTTCTCTCAGTGCGGCCAAATGGAGCTCATAAATAAAAAGCGCTGGCGGTTGTATTAATTTTGACTTCGCTTCGTTTCGTTTAAAACAACAGACCTCCACACACACACACATTTATACACACAGATACAATCACATAGACGTTTAAAAGACACAAACGAACGAAACACTAGCAGCCAACAACAACAATGACAACAACAACGACAACAAGACCCAAATAGATGACAAAAATTACAGAAACAAAAAAATATGCAAATATAAATCCGCAGAGATTTTCAGCAATTGATTGTGTCGTGCAAACATTTTTGTTGTTGTTGTTGTCATATACACATATATATTTTTTTTTTATTGCTAGATGAGGGACTTACAACAATAACAATACCAACAACAAAATGTAATATTATGAGCAACAACAAAAACAACAATATGCAGAACAGCAATTTTCTTTTATTATAATTTAGCATAAAATAAAGTGTTGGGCGAACCGAGAGAGAGAGAGAGAGATGTAGAGTAAGAGTGAGAGGGAAAAGGGGGATATTAGAAGGACAGATGATTTGAGAAGAGTTTATATTGTAAAATAGAAGAAAAATAAATAATCAAAATATATAAAATTTAGTAAAATAAAAATGTTAATATGTATGAAAATATAATTCCTGATTAATAGTAAAATAATATAGTATGTCAGAAAAGTGAATAGAAATAACAAAAAAAAAAGAATTGAAAAAAATAAAATAGGAAAAAATATATATGTTATAATTTCAAAGATCAAGCAAAATTTTAGGAATCAAATTTCGATGATTTAATTTTTTATTTTAAAAAATCAAAAATTAGAAACCAACAACAAAGAATTCAAAACCCTTTACAAGAATTTGAATCATTGAATAAAAATTCAACTCTGTATAAAAATTCACAATCCTGTAAAAAAATTCAAAATCCTGAAATAAAATTCAAAACTCTGAAAAATGACTTCGAATTCGCAAAACAACCGCGAAATAACGCGAATTTGCGCAGCACAAAAACTCTCGTGAAAGACCAGAAAAAACTCATGCAAAGCGGGGAAATTCGCGTATAAACGAAGCAATGCATCAACTAAGAGTGTGTGTGTGTGTGGGTGTGTTCGCGTTGTGTTTGTTTGTCTCGCACACGACGATCGAGTCTCGCATAAACCACCGCCATATTCGGCGATTTCCGTTTCCTGTCGTCGTCGTCATCGTCGTTTTCGTTGCCGAATGGCGGGCGAACAAATTGAGGCGAACCTTTTGAAAGACCTCGTTCAAGTCGAACGTTGGCTTTTGACACACATCTGCGTTTGACTCTGTGTGTGTGTGTGTGTGTGTGTGCGTAGGTGTGTTTGTGCTTGTGTTGGTGGGGGAAATCATAGCCAAAACATCCAGATCTATGGACGAAACGCATGGGAGCGAAAAACTTATAAATCCCAAGATTTGTTCGCTTCCTTCCTTCTCGTTTCTCTCACCGTCAAAGCCATCAATTGTTTGTATGTAATGGTGTGAGGATGTGTGTGTGTGTGATGCGAACATAACCTTACATAATATCCGACAGCAGATGGCGCGTAGGTGTGGGGCATGTATTAGTGAGAATGTGTGTGAGAATGTGTTATTAAAAATGAGTTTTCGTAAAATGTCACGTTTGGCCAGGCGAAGCGAAGCGCGCGATGCACGTGCGGCAAAACTGATTTTAACACTATGATTTAAAAGCCAACACAAACACACCCACTCTCACACTAACACACACCCACACTCACACCAATACACCACTCACACTCGCGCCCGAACTTAAATCAAACTATAAACCAAGCCATAAATAATTTCGTGCTGAACGTCATAAAGTATCAGTTATAATATGTTTTACACTTCACACACACTCGAGCGCAATCACACTCCAGCACTTGCTGTCTCTCTCACACACTCACCCTCTATCCCTCTCCTTCTCTCACATACCCATGAAGGACTTCACATGAAAAGAACAGCTCTAAAAAATGAGACTCTAAAAAAGTATTGAAAAAGCGCGAAAGGATTATGAAAATGATAGATCGAGAGAGCGAAGGGAAGTGAGTGAGAAAGAAAAATAACATAGAGAGAAGGAGAGTGAGAATCAACGAGAAAGCAATAAATGTTATTTATGTCGTGCGCCATCTCTTTCTACGCCAGCAGACGTCTCCACTGCATCTCTCTCGCTCCCGCACGACGCGGCCATAATTTTAATGAAATCCCCGATCCGAATACGTGTCTCTGTGTGTGTGTTTGAATCGTTGATTTGCCGCGTTTGAAGAAGAGAAAAAATAATAAATATTTGGAGAAAAAAAATGTGGAAATAGTTGTGAAGAAGTGCTTTTAATAAAAGTGTTCGCTTTGATATTTTCCGCAGTTCTTTCGCCGATCGAAACCGCACCGAAAATAAATCAATACAGATCTTAAATGCTTGTCGAAAACTTCGAGAGTGCCCACGAAAATCAAGAGTAGCAATAAAAGTCAACAAGGAAGAAGTGCGAAATCTCAGCAATGTTTCTGCCATTGCCCTTCACCTCGTCCTGGTCGTCGTCGCCCTCGTCCGCCTCGTCGTCGCTGCAATGGATTTTCATCCTCATCTTCTTCCTCAGCGGCCGCTGCACGAACTCCTCCCGCGTTCGTGTCAGCCCGTCGACCATGACGCGCAACATCGAGGAGGAAAACGGTAAGTGTCCAGAAGACCTGGGGGTAAATTCCTGATATTCTATGGAAACTCTGAAATATTAACCTATTTCTGATTTCTGAAGTATAAACTAAAATCTCATGAAATTCTTAAGTACGCAATAAATTAATTGAAGATTTGTTGTGCAACCAAATTCTGCGAAATTTTAGAGTTAATCCAAATTAATTGAACTCTGAGCTGCAGACTAAAATTTACTGAAACTTTGGGCAAAATCACCACTTAGAGGATTTTGGGGAATCATTTGGAAATTTTTCTCTTAAATTCGATATTGAAGTTTGGATGAAATCTGAATTTAGTTCGACTCTAATGAATAATAATGAATTCTTCTTATACTGAGACTTTTTTACACATGAGAAATTCGTTTCTATAAATGGACACACAGTTTCATAAAATTATACTTATGTATATATGTTGTTAGTTCTTGTTAGTATTCTTTCGATTCTATAAGGGATCTTAATTTCTTAGAATTTAGAATATTGATCTCATAATGTGTTCAGTTACATTCTATGAAATTGTAATTTAATCTACTAATTTCGAACACATTTCATATAAAAATAAATTTCAATGAATTTTCTCACTAAAATCTAAAACTCCGATTCTTTTTTCTTTAGTAAATCGATGAAGATATCGATGAAGGTAGTTTTTGTGGATTTTTCTGAACGTGAAATCTTGTTGAAAGCTCGATGAAGAAGAAGTTTCCTTTTGGTCAGAGAATGAAGTGAAAACTCTCATATTTAAACTCTGACGAAACCCAATCAGAAACTCCTGAGAATATTGAAAAATACCGGGAAATCTATCGATAGGAAAACCCCAGAAACACTTAACCTACGAGGGAAATAATTTGATCTCCCTCATAGAGTAACAACAACAACAATAAAATTTGATCATGCAACAAAATAGTCAGAAGAAATAAAAACAAAATAAAAAATAAGTTTTGGAACTACTTAAAAAGTTGCAGCTGAATCTTGGAGTTAGCCGAAGATGATGGAGAGGCGAGTTATGAGGGGAAGAGAGAGAGGGAAATGGAGTAGAGAGTAGAGTGGAAAGTAACTAGAGAGAAAGAATAGAAAGGAAGAGAAACAATGAGAGAAGTCAGACGAAGTGGGGGCGAAAAAGTTGTTGGAGGAAGGGAAAATAATGATAAATGACCATAAATCGATAACAAATTTTGAATCCGGCAACGAGGCGACGGACGTCGGGACAATAACAACAAAACTGCTAACAACAACAATAAAACATCAGAGTGTGGACAACAAAAGCTCCGAACAACAGCTTCGTCGACAAAAAAGAAAATAGATTGATTGAAATTTTCGAGAGGAAAACTTTTTCCACTTTTGATGGTCAACAAAAAGCACAAGCAAAAGAAGGAGTCAGAAGTGAAGTTGGCCAAGTGGGGGAAAGAAAGAGACAAATCCAGAAAAAGAGAAGGAATGAAATACAAAATAAGAGAAAAACAAAAAAACTCAGAGTGTTGCCAATAAAACAGGGCATGAAGACTGAGGCAAAAATTGCATAAGCGAGAAAGTTAAGAGCGTTTAAATGAGGGGCGATGGAAAGAGACAGACAGAGCTACCGAAGGCGTTTTTTCCGAGATTTTTATTTTTCCTTTTTTTCGCCTCTTTCCTTATTTTCTCTTTCTCCACCATCAGACGTTGTTGAGTCTTTTTGGCCGAAAGTTTTGAACTTGAAAATTTAGTTTTTTCCTTCAATTTCATTTTCCTCCTTCGTCGATTGGAAACTTTCTGGCGAAAGTGATGAAAATTCTTGAAATTGTATTTTTCTTTTTTGGCGAAAATTCCACAGCTCGGCATGTGTTAAACACTCTCGTAATTCGGAGGATGGCCATAAAGTATCCCGATAATTTTTGGCCTTTCTCTCTTCTTATTTATTGTGAAGTTCCGCGGATGCCGTCATCCTCTCTCTCTGTCTCTCTCCCTCATCACCATTATCATCATTTTCCTTGTTGACTTCAACAAAATTGGGACAAGTAGGAAGAATTCACTTAAATAAATGGTGAACTAATTTATTTAAAATTATGCTTCCTTAAATTGTTTCATATACTTGAGGCTTGTCTTATTTTATAATTTATGAAATTATTTACATTTAAAATAAATTACATTATTTAAATTTACATTACATATTACATATTACATTATTCTAAATTTTAAGATTTTTTATTATTCAAATTTTATTAAAATTTCTTTGAGTTTGTTTCAATTTTATTGATTTATTAAATTTTCTTTTGTTTTGATTTATTTTCAGAAAAATATGTTTTGGAAGGTATGTTGAAATATTTATCATTAATTTTAAAAACAATTTATTTATCCCTTAAATTGTCAATTGATTTAATATTCTGATTTTTTACTAGTTATTGAAAATTATTTTAACAAAACAAAATTATTAAAAATTTTCACAATTTCCTTATTTTCCGAAATTAGTAATTTCCTTATTCCGCCAAAATTCATGTCCTTGAATATTTCTCCGAAATATTATCGCCTACAGTAAATTTCTCCAATTTCCTCTCGAGAACTTTGAAAGTTTTGGACAACCATGAAATCCCACCAAAACCCACTTTCGACGAATCGAGTTCCAAACGAAACCCACAAAATGATCATCGTCGTTGAGAAGATGCATCGAAGAAGCCCGGAAAAGTTCCAAAGCCTCAAGAGCAGAAATCAAAAAAAAAAAAGAAGAAATCATTCTCCGAAAAATATCCTCGTTTCGGGAAATAAATACAACAAAAGAGCAAAAAGATGAAAACCATTCTTTGTGGTGAAACTTAAGACGGAGCAGGGTTTTTGCTCGAGGTCTGGACCTTGGCTACGAGGCGAGAGAGGGTGGAACTGAGAGGGATGAGGGGAGAGAGGGAGATCAGAAGAAGGTTGAGGACGGAAGGAGACAGAGGAAGTGGGTGGAAGACGGAGAAAGATAGAGGAAGTTGGTGGAAATCAGCGGAGTTCTGGGTCAGATCGAAAGCCATCGGGAGGAGAACCGAAGAAGAACCGAAGTGAGCTGGTCTGACTTTTTCTCTCCTTCTTCCTTCCCCTTCTGGCAAAAAAGAATCCCGAGCGGAAATATCGGTAACAACAACAAAAACAACCACGAAAATGCCCCGATTCCAATTTTGTTGTGGGTTTTTTTTTCATCTATGTTCCGTTGTCAAACACGACGGCCCAACAAAAAAAAAAGACACCATACAAAATGTTGACAAGCGAGGAATTTCTACAAATGTTTGTTGTTTTTTTGTTGTTGATTTTCTGTTGAATTTTTTTTGTTGATTTTTTTTTTTGTTGATTTTATGTTGTTGATTTTTTTTCTGATCGTCGAAGGAAGATTTTTTTGTCTCATGTCCGTTTTGGGTTCTCGTCGTCGTCGTTGGTCTTGAAACGACGTCGATGGTCGACAAGGACAACGCGATGGCATGTGGAGAGCTCCTATGTGTGTGTGTGTGTGTGTGTTTGTGTGCTGGAGGATGCTGGCTCAGGACATTGTCCTGATTCTCAAGAACCCATCACTACCGTTGTTGTTGCTGTTGCTGTTGTCGCTGCTGTGTATATTTATTCATTTCATGGCTTCACAAGGACATTTATCATATCCATAAGTAGACAGGACAACACTAGAGACACCATCGGCACCATGAGATCAACGACAAAGGGACGACAAGGACAACGTCGAGAAGGACAGCAAGGACAACGAGGAAAGAGCAGCAGGGACAACGACAACAACAACTGCGAAGAAGACCACCATAGAGAAAGAACAAAAAAATGAAGAAAATAATCAAAAAATTTAGGAAGAAGCATCGAAATCTGGAAAGAAAACCGAAGAATTTTCGGTCAATACACTGAAGGAAGATTTTCTCCTGCCCACCAGCTTCCTGTCTTTTTCTCTCACTTTCCTTCCTCAGCTATCTGTCTCACTTTCTCGCTCCACTTCCCTTCCCTTTCTTTCCGTCTCACCCTCTATAGTATAGTGTATATAAATAATTCTTTTCAGACCGAGAATCCCTATTTTCGTATATTAAATTTGAAGGATATTCTCACACAAGCACACACACACGTACACAGACACAAACAAAGAGAGAAAGTCAAGGAGAAAATCTGCATATAAATAAGACGAACCGTACCTTGATGAATGAATGAGGGAAGGAAGGAATGAGAGAAGAAGAAAAAAAGGAAGAGAACGGGAAAAAAGGAGGGAGGATGGCGAAGAAAATTCGTCCTTTGCGAAGGTGGAAGGACCAAAGAAAGTTCATTTTAATGAGCATTTTTAAGTCGAATTCTCGGACCTCGATTTAAATTAAGAAGAATAAAATACGACAAAGAATTCTTCGTCGAGGACCAAACGTGATTTTTAATTTTTTTCTCTCCCCTCTCATTGTGATTGTGACGTCAATGGTTTTTAGTCAAATCAATTCTTGAAATTAGTCCACATTTCTCGTCATGAAATTTGTTCACTCTATCTATTTCGTTTTTATTCTCTCGCTCTGTGTCTTTTTTACGGGTGTTTTTCCATAAAAAAATCTCCTACGCGTGGATCGAGTTGAACCATTAAAAATTCGCATTCTCGCAATTCACGTCAAGACTAAAAGTATGCAATAGAAATGTTAAAGGTGACAATACAAAATAGAAGAGTGTGCAAAAGTGAGATGGAGAGTTAAAAAAAGAGAGAGAAAAACGAACAGTTGAAAGAAGCATATTAGGTTAACTCAAAGGCTTCCAGTTAAATGCCGTTGTGGAAAACGGAACCGACAGGAATCGACATCAAAAACAAAGTTCAGTTGAAACGTGCGGATGCGGTGGACGGAGGAGGAGCAGGGGGAAGAAGGACATTATTTGAGGATCTCCTGGGGAGAAGGACATAATTTGAGGCCAGGGATCAACTGGGGCGGAAGGGGTTTCGAATTCATGTTGTATTTCGAAGCTTTTTATTGCGAAACCAAGCTTGGGCTTCAATTACGTTTGGGTGTGGAGAGGAAATAACATTTCGAAGGACAGGCAAAGCTCACATCTCGCTCTCTCTCTTTCACTTCCTTTCTCCTTTCCTTTTATTTGTCCCTGTCTCACTCGAGCCACGGAACATGATCTCGGCAACCGAATGTTGCTCGCTTTTTAATTACTTTCCAGCCATCTGTGAGCAACAAGACAGCACGCAAGCATTGAGCAGACTCCGCCAGCGACGGACGGATATCATAAACAGAGAGAGACAGAAATATAGATAGACAGAGATATACACACAGAAAGAGAGAGAGACAAGGGCCACAGATGGAGTCACATGAGCGTGTGCGAGTTCACAAACACATTTGCAATTAATGGCTGATGTCGTTGTTGTTGCTACTGCTACTCAGAAACGAAAAATGAAATTTCAACAACTAGTACAACAACAAACTACACACGACAACAACAACACAAAATTATGAGACGCAACGAACGAAACGCAGAAAAGAAAAGAGAGAGAGACAAATCGAGAAAGAAAAAACACAATGTAATTTAGGAGAAAATAAGAAACTGAAAAATGAAGATAACCAAAATACAAATGGCAACATTCTCACACACGCACACACACACCATAATCTGTGTGTGTGTGCAGCATGTGAACTTGTACAGAATTTTATAATTAACTTATTTCAACAGAAGGACAAAAGAAAGAAAAAAACACACAAATAACAAAACGGAAACTCATGGATAACTGCAACAACCACAGAAAAAATAATAAAAACACCAACAACAAAAAATAGCAACAACAACAATTGCAACAAGATAACCAACTACAATAAAAATAATAACAACAAAAACTAAACCAGCTGTTGCTGAACTTCAATTTCGTGCAAAGGAATTGGGGTTTGGGTCAAGTTTTCGAATCCTTCGTTATGTTTGTATGTTCGTATTGGAGATTTTGTGGAAATGTTGATAAAACGCACACACACTCACACACAAGATCTCCAACACTCCAACACAAACAAGTGTCATAAAGTTTTGCCAAGAATAATTGAAACCCAAATGAAGCTTTTAATTATCTGAGGTTATATTATGTCTCGGTAGATTGGGTCGGATTCGGCATGACTGGGTTGTGGTCGACGATTGGGGTTGGAATTCTGAGGTTCACTGAGTGTAATGTTTGACGAAGTCCGAAGGGTTTCAGGGAGCTGAAGTTTTCTGCGGATTCTCCAATTAATCTGAGGAAGAGAAGGAATTTTAAGATAATTTTTTTACTCGATTCTGAGGGGATTTACCATTTAAAAAAAATCCAAAATTTCGATTTTGCTCTTTGTTGTAACTTTGCTTTCATTTTACATTTTTTTTTATATTCATATTTGATCTCATTTTGTTCTGTGGCAAAAAAAATGCGGAAAAATTCCGTTTTAATTATTTTTGCCACAATTTGTTCAAGTGAGTAATTAATGAAATTATTTTGTGTTCTATTTTCCAGACAAATTATTTTTGCTTCCGATGTTTTTATTCATTTTAATTTTCCAACTAAACTTTTGCTAATTGGACTTTATTTATATTTTTTGTTATGAATATTATTTATGTTTGTCACTGTTTTTTGTTTATATTTTTTGTTTATTCATTTTTTTTGTTGTCTATATTTATTTTGTTTATTCATTTTGTATTTACTTTTTTTTTTTCAATAGCATCATATCAATTGGAAATATGTGAATTAATTCAAATTCAATTTCATTCTGAAATTAGGTTTTTTCGAAGAATAAATTTTATATAATGGAAATAAACATAATTAATAGAGTTATGAATAATAAATGCTTAGTAATTCATTAATTTGCATTCATGTATTTTTCATAATCTTATAAAATAAATAATTTTGAAACATCGTTTGATATTATTTTGAATAAAAAAAAGTTGTAATTATTTTTGTAAAACTACCTTCTCTCTCACTTCTCCTCGTCCCTGATCAGGCAGTGGAGCAATCGGAACACGTACTCGCACTGATCGTCCTCGAAGTCGTGCTCGGCCTTGCAGTCGTCGATCCGCTGCAGGTTCTCCTCGGTGTTCTCGCCGAATTCGTTCAAGAACTTTGTGCCATCGATCTTTCCGTTCTCCTCGAAAATATTCGAAGCCTCCAGGAGGCATTTGGTGAAGCACTTGAATCGGCGCTCGATCTCGTCGGGGTCGAACTCCTTGGGGAAGGTTTCGATCTCGGCCGTGGTCACCTTGTGCTCGGCCTGGCAGCGAGGCGTCACCATGTTGATGTGATCCTCCAGCGAGGGCAGGTGGCTCTGAGGAAAATAATCAAAAATTATTAATATTTTTTTTAAATAATCCTTCAATATTCCTTACACTGGCCCTTGTGAAAAGTGTCGACCACCCCAACAGCAGCAAAATGCAGGACTTCATTTCGACTCGGATTCCGTTTCCAACTCTCGGCTTCCGTAAAAATTTCACTAATGGAATCCGATGCAGTCGCTGCTCGCTTTTTATACCTGCAGTGAAAGTGTGCAACGACTAATGAGAATAATTTCTCATTTCAAACACCTTTTGTTTAATTTCATTTGTATTTCCTTATTATTAAATAAAGCATTATAATTATTATTTTCCAGAACTCGAGCTATTCACGGTTTGTTTTATTTTGCAATTTCTCTGTGATTATTTTGTATTCTTGTCTGATGCGGTCTCGCTCTACGGATGAAAAAATGCATGCAAAAACCCGGCGTGTGCTTTAATTATTTCGCCACAATTTGATCAAGTGATGATTAATTCAATTATTTTTTTCCCCTTGTTTTTCAATAATTTTTAGTTTGTGCTATATTTTTTCAATATTTTGTATTGTACTTTTTTTAGATTTTTAATTTTATTCTTTTTTCGATTTTTTTTATTTGATGCATTTTGTTTTTTCCATTTTCCAAACACCTTTTCATTTGCAATGCTCGTCACAATTTTGTTGTTGTTTTGTATAGAGTTGGAGTCGTCTATCGTTGTCATGTCAATCATTCTAATTAATTTATCGGTGATTGAATACCCTACAACACACCCCAAATAACTTCTATGTATTGACTTATTCAAGTAGGGTATTCGAATTTCGTTCATGCCTTGGACAAACTCTTGTTTTTGCTCCAATTAGATTCGATGATTGAAATATTCAATTTGAATTCACAAATGACTAAGCACTCCAGAATAATTTTACACGAAAATATGCAATTGGCAACAAGCTCGTTAGAAAAAAAAAATTGTTTAATTAAATACAATAAAAAGTTTTGGTTGATGATTACTAATTACTTTGTAATAATATTTTGACATGTCTTTCAGCCATAAACATTTTATTGAAATAATTTTTTAACACGTTTTTGATCGATATACATTTTGACGTGATCATATTTAAGGATTAAAATTTGTTTTTGGATGTTTTTTATATATTTTCATAATACTTTGATGTTTATTCGATCATATATAAATGTTGTTGAAACTTTCTTATTAGTTGTAAGAAATCCATAAATTTTATCATAAGTACTCTATGATTTTTTTGCCTTCCCCTGTTCTCTTTTATCCTTATTTTTCGTTCTCTCTCAATTCCCTCTGCGAGTCCACACGACATTCGAGAACATAAACTCGTCTAACAGATCCCAAACAATCCCCAAGCTCTCCACTGAGGACTCGTGACTCTCTCACTCTGTTTCTCTCTCTCCCTCTCTTTTTCTCTTTCTCATTCTCTTCCCCTCTCTTCCTTTTTCAATCTTTCTCTGTGTCTTTCTCTCATCGCATGAGTTCCTCGCTGACCACATGGCTTCGACAAAAGCCACTATGCTTGGGGAAGCCATTCACAAGAACAGTAACAACAACAATGACAACAACAACAACAAGTCCAAACAAATTTGTTGTTTTTTCCACTCCCCGCTGGTTTTCGCTCATTTTTCCTCATCGTTTTATATCTCTTACTCTGGTTCCTCTTCGTCTCCTGCGAGTTCTCTTGGAGTTCCTCTTCCTCCTGCTCATGTTCTTCCTCGTCTTCTTCTGCTCCAGCTGTGCTGTGTTGGAAGATGTGAAGGGGAAGAAGATGGAAGATTGTAAGGGGTGGAGGTTAGAGAGGTGGATTTGGGTGTTCGTGTTCTCGAATAAATCACCCGGGAGTCGAATGGTTGGAGCTTGGAGTTTTTGTTGTAGTTGAGGTTGGTGTTGGTCTTGTTGTTCTTGTTCTTATTATCGTTGTTGTTGTTATTGTTGTTGTTATTGTTCTTGTTATTGTTGTTTTTGTTGTTGCTTATTTGTTCCGCCATCATGCGCTCCACTGACGCACGGACATTTGCTGTCGCTTAACAACTAGAGCCACGACAGCAGCAACAACAAGTGGTGCAAAAACAACAACAACAAAGTGGAGTAAAACAACAACAAAGTGGAACGACAACAAACAAATACAAAATAGAACACTAACATCATGGAAAACATTATACAAAGCAACAAATAAGCCATCTGCAATAAAAAGAGAAGAAAAACAAAAACTACAAAAATAACAACAACAAACAGAAAAAGAAGAGCTACGAAAAAGGATATCAGCAAATAAAAGAAAAATAACAAAAAATAAAGCAACTAAAAGAAAAAAAAAAACAAAAAGTCCAGTCACAAAGTTGACAACACGGCTGGGGACCAAACTTACAATCAGCTTAGTTTCGCCCTCTCCCTCTTTTACTCTCTCTCATCTTCCTCTTTCGCTCTCTCACTATCTCACTCCTCTTCCTCTTTATTCTCTCCTTTTCACTATCTTGGCTCCATCGCTCTAGTGCCCACTTTCGTTTCCTCTCACTCTCTTCTCTAGTTCAGTCTCTCCGGTTCTTTTCTCCTTCCTCTCTATCTCTTTCTCATACTATTCCCTCTTCATTTTCCTCTTTGTCCTTCTCTCCTTTTCTCTTTGCCCCATTCTGTTGCTCATTTTTCCCTTTCGCTTGGTCTTCGCCCTGAGTCTCCATTGGATGCTTAAAAGTCTCCGCACGTTGGTCTCCACTCGACGACAGTGGGTATTACTTTAATTCTCGCTCTATCTGTCTGTCTCTCTCTCTCTCTTACTCTCTATTTCTCTCTCTCTGTCTCTCTCTGTCTCTCCCTATCTCTGTCTATATCTCCCTCCCTCTTTCGATCCGTGTCTTCCTTTCCATCTTGCTCATTCCGTATTTTGTTTTTGCTCTGCTGAAGACCGGTTGAATGCGGCTGAATGCAGTTGAATGAACTGGCTAACAACAACTAGAATAATAACAACAATGGCAACAACAACAACGGGCAACTTTAACAACAACACGAACTTCAACAAAAAAAACAACTTGAATAAAAACAACAACAATTATAACAAATCCAACTACAACCACAGCGTGTCAAAGTGCTTCCAACTTGGAGACTGGAGAATAGAATCATTATAAATGAAATTGTTAGGAAACAAGACAGGGAGAGAGACGACAGAGGGGGAGAGAGAGAGAGGAGAGTGAGAGTGAGAGAGCCCAGTGAAAGAGGGAGAAACGGAAGTGAAAGGGAGACAAAAAATAGAATTGTTACTGGTGGCGCCCTCTTGTTTTGAAGTTGTTTAAAATGAATTTCGTAATTATGCCTTGTTGCAGGCGGTTGTTGTTCTAGTTGTTTTTGGTGTTGTTGTTATTGACAATGTTGTTGTTGTCTCGGTAGTGGTTGGCTGAATTGTTGTTGCTCAATCGTTGTTGTTTCCTTCGTTGTTGTTGCTTCCTTCGTTGTTATTGCCAAGTTGTTTTTTTTACTATGTTTTTCCTTTTGTTTGTTCCATTTGCCATCTCCCTTTTGGTCAAAAGTTGTTGCCTACCGACTGAAAGCAGCGCCGATGACACTCAGTTGGACACTCGTCTCAACTCGGTTCGTTTCGTCTGCCGCCCCCCACTCAGCCCCGCCCCCTTTCGACACGACGTAGTGTCGTTGGGATTATCGTGTCTCGCGCCATGTCTCCATCTCCTCAATCTGCCTTCGCCCTCTATCCTCCTCTGTCTCTCACTCTAAATTTCCCTCATTCACCCACTTGATTTTGTTGAAGTCGCTCTTTTTAGAAGGTTTTCGTTAGTGGGCGGTTTTTTTTTTCATTTTATTTCACTTGTCAAACTGACAACTTTGTTGTAACTTTACGTTCGACAGCTCTGCGCCAAGCCTAATGAAGTTCCGGCACAGTTCGGCACAGTGGGCTTGATTGAGGTCTATTTTGAGAGCAGTATATTAAGGAATAAAAGTTCCAACTTTTATTAGGAATCTCTATTAAGAGTGAATTACTTTATTCATAAAAGAATAAATTAAATAAAAGATTTTTATTTTCGAATAAATTCTTCACTAACGAAAATTATTCACTTTTCACTCCTTCTACACTTTTTTCAGTCCTTTCATCTATTTAACTCTTTAAAACGCTGCCTCTCAAATTGAATAATTTGTTTTAAATTGAAAAATATATTTTTCACAGCCTACTTTTAAGCTCAGCTCAGACGCATTAAATGATTTAACGCCCGAATTCATACGCGTCGTCCCGCTCAATGCACGACGGACACAATGCGATGCAGCGGAACAAAGCAATTAGCGACAAATTATGCTGATGTCCTTTGTTATTATTGTTGTCACTTTCGTTATTGTCGTTAAACCATTCGGGCGCGACAGCCGAAAATTATGCAATCATTTCTGGAAAAATGTGAATCCGCTGAATTTTTTCAGAGATTTTTTGATGTTATTAATATTTTTGCTTTGTTTATAAATTTTTGTTTTCACTTTTTTATTAAACCAATTTTTTGTAATTATTTCATTTATTTAATTTTTTGTTTTTATTTTATTTTGTTGTTTGTTCTTTATTTGTTTATTATTTTTTATTTTTGTTATTTTTTTTTTTTTGTTATTTTTTTTCCTAGTTTTTTTTCTGAAGTTCTTGTTTATGGTATTTAATTTAGTTTTTGTTTAATTTCCCCTTAAAATTTTCAACTATTTCGCTGAACTATTTTCGCGAGCACTGCAATCTGGCAACGCTGCCGCCGCCTGCTGCGCTCAACCAACCAAGCGGTTGCTCGGTTGAGTTCTTTGCGGAAATCCGGGTTTCTATATATAGTTCATTTTTTCCCCTGGATCCACTGTGTTTGCTTTATTATTGTGGAAGTTTTTATTTGTTCCCGTTTCTGTGCTGTTTTTCTATTTTGTGGATTTGGCTTTCGTCGAAAATTTTGCGCTGAAAGTTGAAATGATGTCGCTGATGCCGGTCGTCGCACGCGTTGCCAACGTTGCGAGTCGTTGTGGGGAAGGGGGGCGTGGCAGCGGGCTGGGCGGTGGATCTGATGAAAACGTGCCCCGTGGCGCCCAAAAGTAGACAAGCCAAAGTTATACATGTTATTATTGATTGTTGTTGCTTCGCTCTCTGCTGAGTTGTTGTTGTTGTTGTTGTCTCGTGCTGATGTTGTTGTTGAAATCGTTTGGAGAATTATTGTTGTTGTTATAAGTGCGACATTTGAGCTGCAGACAAACTCTTGCCTTTGGCTCTTTCTCTCAAACCCACTTCCTCTTTCCACTTGACTCATCATAATTTTAAGGAATATGCAATAATAAGTAAATTAAATATACGAGTATATAAATTAAAAAATATTGGTTATTTATATAAGTATTAAAGAAATTTATTCGATTTATAAAAATTAATAAAAGAAAAAACATTTAAATTAAGCAAAGAATTGTTTTTGAATTTATATAAAAGTAAAATTATTGATTAATATGTTAGTATGAAATATAATTAAAAATTATAAATTTTATGAAAATCATTAAATATCTAACGTTGTTTGAAAAGTAATAATTTATTTCATTATTCATGGAAACAAAATAGATTGAATAACCTGAGAATCGCTTGACAAATTCCCAATATAGTTGCGAAATAAGTTAATAATTGTTGTAACAAAGCAGAAGAACCCAATACCATAAAAGAAGCTTTTGCATGTGGAAAATTGATCCGGTGAAAAAATATTAATGAGAGACATGTGTGGATTTTTTCCACCGACTCCAAAGAGGAGAAAAAAATACAACAAAGCGAAAAATGCATTTTAATTTTGACTGTCAAAGAGCATGAAGCTTTCACTTCGTTTCAATTTTCATTCAACGACACGTTGCGTCTCTCCCTCTCTCTCTCTCTCTCTTTGTTGCTGTTTTTTGTAGCTTTGCACGGAATCAATTGTAGTTGTTGTTGCCGGTGGAATATCCATGATTTAAATTCCAAATCGAATTACGTCACGCGGACTCAAAGCGCTGCGATGTAATTTAAAATATGATGGATTCTTATTTGCGATGATTTTTTTCTCTCGTTCTCTCTGCCTCTGTCTGAATTCACTCTCTCACTCTACGTTTCTCGGAATTTTCGTTTTATTTTTTACACTTATTTTCTACATTGATTTTAGTATAGAGATTTTTCTTTACACCCAGCATTTTTTTATTTTTAATTTCGAATTTTTATTTTTTTAATTTTAATTTTTTGTGTTCTTTTTTATCGATTTATTTTAATTTTTTATTTTGTTTTTAAGATTTTTTTTGTGATTTTTCGGCGACGACCTCTCGACGCTTGACATGCGAAATTTTATTGGAAATCCGATATTTAAGTGGATTTTCCATCACATATGTGTGTGTGTTTGTGAGCTCAACACATCGCTTGTCAACCTCCGCCCCCGGCCACGCCCACCGATGTCCGGAATTGAATTTCTGTCTCTGAAGGCTTTTCCCCGAATATTCGTTGTTGTTGTGCTGATTCCAACAGGTATCGAGACTCGAGACAGCGAAGCCAAATTGCTGTGCAGAACACAGGCGAATTGAATTATGGAATGCCGGCAAAAGTTTTTCTCTATCTCTCGTTTCTTTTTTCATTTCCTATTCCGATTTTTCTCTATTCCACTTTTATTTCAATTTCTTTTATTTCACTTCACATTTTTAGCATAATTTTTTCATTGTCTTCTCCCGCTTTTGCTAAAATTGCAATTTCGAAACAATTTCAATTTATGAAAGTTTCACTCAACTACAACAACAACAACGCCATCAACATTCGAAGAAAGCGCGGAGAAATTTCCGAGGAGGAAATGATGTCCGAAGGATGCCACGACGACGAAGGGAGTGAGGGAGGAAAGTGGAAAAGGAATTGCATTACATTAGAAATTGGGTTCAAAAGGAGCAGAAACTTTTTCACTTTCGCATCCCTCGCCGAATCGTGGTCTTTGTGTTCTTTTATCTTCACTTTTTACCATCTTCTCCAGCCCTTTGTAAATTCCTATTCATTTATTTCTGTCTGTCAAAAATTCCCACTGCCCTTTGGATAACTTTTTGCCTCTTAACTAATTTCTGCCTTCTATAATACTTCTTTTACCCTTCTCTACTTCTATTAAACTACATGCCTTTAACTTTGACCTAATTGTCTACTCCAATTTTACTTATTCTTGTTTCCCTTTAAATATTTCTTGCATTTGCACTCGATTTTCCCTCCTTTTACTTCTCTATTCTCTCTGCTTCGTTCTCCTCTATGACTAACAAGATTTTCCATTCGTTGAAATCAACGAAGGAATTTTGTCGTAAGCAAGAAAGTCTACAAAAAGATGGCTGGAGTAAAAGAATCCCTCACACACACACACACAGATGCTATTATTGAGCTTGTGTCGGTGACAGCTGAGAGAGGCAACGAGTGCTTTCTATGTGTGTGTGTGGAAGGACCTTGTAAATTCCTTGCTCCTTGCGAAAATCTTCGAAATCCGAAATATTTCCTTTCTCAAGTCTGAAGAGCTCGACGAAGAAAATGAGAAAGAGGAAGAAATAGAGATGAATTATAAGGAAAGAAGAGGAGAGAGAAAGAGACGAGGAAGGGTGGAGAAGAAGAAGGAATATAAGTACAAACACACGCATTTCTAAGTGCTTGTGTGTGAATGTGTGTTGTTGATCTCGAGGACGTCGGCATTCGCCAAGTGCTGCGAAACGGAACCGGAAACTGAAGTGTTTATAACTGGAAGTTCGTTGTTTCACTAACACAGACCAACACTTCCACAACGTCTTTCACACACACACACACACATTCACACATTCAGACTTTCGTCAAGTGGCATCCGTGACTGAGATTGTTTTTAATGGTGTTTGTCCGTTGTTGATTTTATAGTTTTCGTTACTTTCATTCATCGTGTTTTATTGTGATTTTGATGTAGATGTTCTTGTTAAATTTTTGCTGCTTTGGAGAAATAAATAAAGAAATAAATAAAAATAAATATAAATATAAAACTTAATAAATCAAACATTAATTTTAACCTCCTTCTTTAAATTATAGAAACCTAACCTGCTTCATTCTAAGAAATGGAAAACCCAACAAATCAATTAATTTCTTAGTTTTCTTAAGTGTTGAAGCGACCAACAGATCTCTCTCTACTTCTCTTCCTCTCTCATCCTCTCCCTCCTCTCTCTCCCTCTCTCATTCACTTGACCCACTTTCTCGCAAGGATCTCCTTCCACCGACCTGACCTTGACTCCAGGCTTTCATAAACTTATCGAGGCGTCGACGGCACGAATATCATTTTTCTTTTTCACACCAAACTACACTACAACAAACACAGAGAATAGAGAACAACAATAACAAATACATATATACAAAGTAACAATGAGAGGAACAAAACTAAGATATGCACAACAACAACAACAATAATTACAATGAAAATAACAAAAATAATAATTACAATAACAACAATAGCAATAGTAACCACAAAAATAACAAAAGCAAATACAATAACAATAGAAACAAACACAATACCAATAGCAACAACAATAAAAATACCAACAACACGTTCTTCTATTGTCTTCCATTAAAGTCGGAAACTATTTGCTTCGGCAGAGCGCTCATGCGTGTATTTGTAAATGAGTATGAGTGTGTGTGTGTGAGGGATAGAGAGAATGAATAAAGGCTTGCGTTAAATACAATAAAAACTAAAATACCATAAAAACAATTGTCATTACAATAACAACAACAATAACAACAACATCTATAGCACTTACAAGGACAACAATAATACAAATAACAACAACTATAATAACATGAATGCGAAAGGAAGAACAAACGATAGTAAAAAGTGAGAAACTTCAATATAACAAAAGGAGAGAAGAATAAAAAATAAAATACTAAAAACAGCTCTAAAATGGACGAAACTGAAATAGTAAAAGAAAGAACTATAATAACAAGAAGAACAATGATAAAAACAAGTCAAGGAAATCAAACAAAAGGGAGAGAAACCGTGAGAGCGAGAAGGGGCGATGGAGATAGAGAGAAAAGGAACTATTCATTTATGTAGTGAAGACAAAACAAAAAACAATACAAATAAAATAAAAACACAAATAAAATAAAATTACATCAAATAGAAGGAGCGAAAAGACAGAAGGAAAGAAAGAGAAAGGACTTCAAACGAAGCGCGGCGAAGTGTGGAGCGACAGGATTTCGCTTTTAACAATATCAATGTTCGTTTGTTTGTCAGTGAGTGTGTGTGTCGTCGTTGTGTCTGCGGATGTGTGAGTGTAACGTGCCGTGTAAACGTTTGTGCGTGTCAGAAAACGGTTCGCGTTCCATTTCTTCGACTGTTATTGCTTTTGTTGTCGTTGTTATTGTAATTGTTGTTGTTGTTGTTGGTAGTTTTCCTCCTTCGGTTATTGTCATTGTTGTTGCTCCTGGTTTGTTCCTCTAGTTGTACTTGGATTTTTATTACATTCTCCTTATTCGAAATCGACTGTTGCTTTCTCGTGCACAAATAGGCGAGAAGAATAAAGCGGAAAACTCAATATGCTTAGAATCTCCTTTTAGGGGATATGGATTTGAAATCCATTTACTTCCTTTTATAGTGAATTCATTGTTGTGTAGAAAATGTTTTAAAAATATATAGTTGTATATATTATTTATTAAATATACATAAAAATATTTTAAACAATACGTTATAATATAAAATTATATTATAAATAAAATATTAGATACAATATTATATGTAGGAAATATCATCAATCAATCATTTTTGCTTCGTCGTCACCTTACTTTTCTCTTCTTCGTATCGATTATTATCAAGAAATAATTTCAATTACAAACTAAATAATTATCATATTTTTTTGTGTCTCCTTCTCTTCTTGTCTATTATGGCCTTGTCTCCCTCTCTCCTCAAGAGCCCCCAAAATATTATTATTTTTCCTATCAAGAATAAAACAAACAATCCATATCATTGATTTATTTTTGGTCTATCTGATAGAGATTATTGTATGATCGAGTAGAGGGAGACAGGACAATACACCCAGAGATAGACGATGAGGTTGTATAATGAAAAGAAAATAAAAGAAAAGACAGACATCAGGAGACAGAGTGATTGGTGATGGAGACAGTTTGATAGGCAGACAGTTGGTTGGTGAGAAAGCGACAAGAGCTCAGTGGAATTGCGAAATTGACATGAACAAGAAGCTTTCTGGGAAATAAATCTAAGAGAAGTCTATCTAAGAGAAAGAACTACAGGGAGACGAAACCGGAGCTGAAGGTGCGATCGAAATCATCTTCAATTGAATTCTGAAATTGAAGGATCAATGTTGGAGGCGATTACAAAAGGTCTGCGCTGAGGAGCCTTGACCTTGAGCCCTCGAGTAGAAAAGAGAGAGAGAGAGAGAAACAATTCATCGACACGCGCTGCAACAAGCGTCGTCCTTGTTGAAATCGAATCCTTCGTTATGTTGTTGTTCTTGTCTATGATTGATTTTTTTGTTGTTTTCTAAGATTATTTTTTGTATTGTTGTCTACGATAGGTTTCTTTTTGTTGTCTAATATTGAGTTTCTTGTTGTATAAGATGAATTTTTGTTGTTGTCTAGAATTTATTTTTTGTTCTTGTATTTGAGTGGTTTTCTCCCTTTGATTTTTTGTTGCTACTGACTGGCGTCAAATGCGATATTTTCTTGTTTTTGTCTTCATTCTTCAGTGGTTGCTGTTGTTCTTCTCTCCTTTTTGATATTGTTGTTGTTGGCAATCAATTAGCATCGATATATTCACCGGAATCCATCTGAAGATCTCAAGGTGTCTCCTTGAACCGTCATCGTAGTCGCTTTGATTCAAGATTCTTTTTCGGTTCATTCTTTTCACAGTTTTTTTTTCATTTCATTTTTCCTCCAGTCTTTGATTTTATTCCTTCTTTGTTTTCTTCATTTTTCAATTTAATTGATTTTTTCGATTATTTATTTTATTCAATTTTATTTTTTTTTTTTTTCATTTTTTGATTTAAAAAATATATACGAAATTCTTTGATTCGAATATTTTTCTTGCTTTTACTGAATTTATTTTTTGTTTAATTTTTCGCTTGGATTCTGTCCTGATTTATTTGATATTCTTGCCATTGTCTGAGGGAGACAGGCAGAGAGTGGGTGGGAGAGAGAAGGCGGCATCAGAGTGATACACATTAATAGAAATACAAAGCTATGGACAGACAGACAGAGTGGTTGAAGTGTGAGAGAAGGAATGTGAGAGTGAGACAGAGAGGAAAAGAATCATCAGACAGACAGACAGAGACAGAATGACAGAGATGGAGATAGAATGACAGAGATGGAAACAGAAGGACAAACAAGAAGACTGAGGGATTCACATAGAAAGGTAAACTCAAAGAGACAAAGACGACACAAGGACAGATGAATTAAGGACAGACGGCTCAAGGAGAGACAAGGCGAGGTGGATATGAGGGAGACGGATAAGGAGACACATTAAATGATTCAGATCGATTCCCAGACAATTGATGGAATTTTCGGAATTCACATCAAAATTATCCAGATGCGGGCTGGGAGATAGATTTTTCATATAAATATATTGAAGAAATATAATAAAGAATCTCCATGGATTATCTTAATGAACTCAATAGGAAAATTTCTTGTAGTTTTACATAATTTGATATTTATATTTTTAATTTTTTTACAATTTTTTTCCTTTTCTGTATTTCTCTTTTTTTTTCTTGAATTTAACGTTTCTCTTGTATATTTTCTTGTTTTCTGAATTTTTAATTTGTATTTTATTTTTATTTTTCGTCTATTTTTTCTTATTTCATCGATTTTTTCCTGATTGATCCGTCTTCGTGTCGGAATGCGGTAACTATGTCTTTTAGTATTCAGCTCAAATTCTCCCACTTGCCACCATTACCTCCATCTCTTCTCCACTCGTTTCTTCTTCTCTTCCTCTCTTTCACACTCTTCGCCTTTCCCACTTGTCCCATTTCACTTCACTTGAGATTTCAAATTCTTCGGTTGTTTTTCTCTTTTCTCTCAACATCCGCAATTTCATGCACTTTTCAACGCAATCAATTGAAAGTTTTTCTTGACTTCGTCCTCACATCAGATTTTATTTATTTATTTATTTTTTCTCTTCCTATTGATTTTTGCTGTTTTCCTTCGTTTGTCTGGAACCTTTTTTTATTATTTTTTTTCTATTTATTTTTTTATGTTGTTTTTTCTATTTCGTCATTCTTTCTCGTTATTTTCTTCTTTTCAGTATTTCTTTTTTAAAATTTTTTAGATTTTTTATGATTGTATTTTCTTCAACCTTTGCTTTTCTATAATTTTCTAGTTTTACTCTTGTTTTCGTTTTCTTTACTTTTTTTTTTCTTCTCTCTTTCCTCATCTCTAATTCCTTTCTCCCAATATAATTATATTTTCTGCTGCCTTTGCTCCTTTTCTGCTACTTTCCTTTGCACTCACGTACTTTTGCTGCGATTTGTGATACTCTTATAGTTGTTGTTGTTTTTGCTGTTTGTTGTTCTCTTTGCTATTTTCCAATGTTGAAGTCCACTTCCGATTGATGTTGTTGTACTTTATTTCCCGATTTATATATATTTCATTTTATTCTGTTTCTGATTTTTATTTTCTCAAATCAAATTGAATTGAAATTGAATAAGAGCTGAAGTTGAGTTGAAATCATGTTTCGAACAAATACGAGGAAACAACAACTCAAATAAGAAATTTATCGAAGAACGATAACAACAACATATCGATAAACAACAACAACATATCGATAACAACAACATCATCGCCAACGTGAGCTCAATCTTCGAGAAACAAAAGAAAATCTTCGAATCGATGGACGTCGTACACGAGAAAGAGGAATGGGAGGAAGAGCAAAGGGAGGAGGAGTGAAAAGGAAAGAAATAGGGAAGGAGAAAGAAATAGGAATGGGGGGAAGCACGAGAAAAGGGGCGTGGTCTAGTCTCAAGTCGCTGCAATGGAAACAGTTGCCAGCATCAGCCTTTGTCGTTACTTTCATTCGAGGAGAAGTCGGCGACAGAGGTGAAGGGAAGAGACAGAGAGATATGAGTGAAAGAGATGAAGAGGGCTGAGAGATTTGAAAATGGGTGAAGGGGAGGAAAATGGGTGAAGGAAATCGGGAAGGGTGAAGAAGACCATGATAAAGGCGAGGAAGACAGAAGTTTGCGGGGAAATCACAAGTAGGACGAAGTCAAAGATGTCGACAGACTCAAATTCAATAACCTTTGACGGAAGCTGAAGTTGTTCAATTTTGTGATTTCCATTTTTTTGTCACAACCCATTTTCATGTGCATTATTGATTTGAAAGCGATTGATTTGAATGAGAAAATATTTAATATTGATGGAGAAAAATTCTCAATCATCAATTGATGGTGGTAAATATTTAAATTCATATATTGTTGGAAGAGATTACGGGAATCATTATTTGTATTATTTAGTATTTTTTTATATATATTTATTTGTGGGTTTCATTCATATATATATGAAATTTCTCTCTATATGCCTCCATTCTCCATAGTTGTGTTTTCTCCATCTCTCTTTAAATTGGATCCCATTCCTTTCCGTTCTGCATTTTCTGTGTTTTTCTTCATCTCCATGGCTTATTGCCCATCTCTGGTCATGCATCAATGATAAGAATCGCATTGGGAGCCGACCTCACAAGCAAATGAAAGTTCCAACCCACAGTCCAATGAAATCCCCGATCCACCATCCTCTGAAATCCCCACCCTTCATCGAAGGACCTCCGCCCAGTTCGGGGCGATCGAAGGACAGTTGCGGCAATAAAATTATGAATTTGGAATCCGGCCGCAATCGAAGAGGAAATGGAAGGAGGCGGAAAATAAAAAGGACGAAGGTCGGTGAACTCGCGATATTGATTTATTTATTTAGCCGTTGGTCGCGAGGACATTCGCAACAAGGGGCGGGAAAAAGGACTAGAATGAGATGGAGGTTCTTAAATTAGGACCACAAATTGGCCGGACAAAATTAAATGAAGAAAGAAACTTTAGAATCGAGGAAGAGGGATAAAATTAGGCTAATCGAGGGAGGAACAAATTTTATGAAAGATAGGAGGATGAAATTTAGACACGAGTAGAACAAATTTAGGATGATAAAAAATTAAAAAAAAAAAGAAAAAATTTGGAAATACAACAAATTTAGAAAAAAATATGAAAAGGGAAAAAATTTAGAAAAATAGAGTTCAAAATATTTAGAAATAACTTTGAAGAAATTTTTCCATGGCATCCTTCTTGCTTTCTTCACCTTCCACCATTTCTCCATCCCCTTTCTTTTCTCCGATGCTCTCCTTTTCTCCATTGTCCTTCCTTTCTTTACCTTCTTCCTGTTCTCCTTCATGCTTCTTTTCTTCATTCTACCACTTTGTTCCCTCCTCCACCTTGCTTTTCTCCATCACCTTCTTTTTCTCCACCTTCTTCACATTCACCCGTTCACATTTCACATTTGCCCAGCCACCGCCTCATGTTAACCAGGATCTCCGAAAGGACGGCCTGTTGAATTATGCATTCATCGCCCACTGCCGACGGCTGTTTCGCCATGGTGAAGAACCAAATGAAAAGGCGTTGCTTCACAAGAAGAAGAAGGATCTCCCTCATCTCATCTCCAGATCCTGCCGACTCATGGGAGGCGACCTACGATTTTTCCTTGCCGCCTCCACTCTGAAGCGCTGGCGAAAAATTCACGCTCTTCACCTTTATCCTTTTCGGCTCAAACTCCTCATCTTTCAGCGGCTTCACTTCCTTGTCTTCGAGCTCTTCCACCTCATCCTCTTCAACCTTATCCTCGTCCACCTCATTCTTTTCCACCTCATCCTCTTCAACCTCAGTCTCTTCAGCATCTCCTTCTTCAGGTCGTCCTCGTCCTGCGGCTTAATGGCAACAACAATGTTGCAGCATTTTTCGTGAAGCGTTAAATAAGTAGACCTTCGGGTAAAATTAATGGACCAGAAACTCCGTAACAACAAAAAATCGCTAACAAGGATGGTAGAGGACTACAACAACAACAACAACAAATAAATACAACAACAACAACAATGCCCTCTGCACCCACAGCATGACCGAAAAACGACAACGACGACAACGGATGGATCAGAAGTAGGAAAAAATAACAAAGAACGAAACAAACTAACCCAAGGTAACGAAAGAGAAACAATAACAACAAAGATAAAGCCGAAGACCCGGGGTTTGGCCTCAAGTGGTTCAGCCAGGATCTTGAAGGATGCTTTAAGGAGCAGCAATAATAGCAACAAAACAAACAACACACAACAATAGCAACAATAAGAAGAAAGGCCATTTGCTGAAGAGCAGAAGCCGTGAGAAGAAAAGAATCTTTGCACCTTTTTATCGAGTGCTGCAGATTTTCCAACCAGGACCAGGACGACAAGGACAATGGTGAAAGGAAGAGGAGGGGGTTTGGTTACGAGGACGAGGGTCATTTGTCTTAAAGTTGAGTCATGCCAACGATTCCGCTGTTGACCCCAAAGGAAGAAATGGAGAGAGAGAGACTTAAGAATCGATTCACTGGGAAACAGTTCGAGTCGAGTCATGCAAGGCTCAAAATAGCGGCGGAGGCAGATCATAAAATCCTTCTTTTCCTATTCTCCTTCACTCTTCCCTACACTCTTCCATTTCCTTCGCCTTCCCCATCACTCTTCGTTGATCCTCCTCTTCAGGAAATCAGTTCAAAATCATAAAGAGAAACAATTTAATATTTTGTCAAAGCTCCAAAGATCGTAATCGAATGTAATCCCAGCGGAAGTTATTATGGGATGTCAGCATATTTCGCTGACCACCTACTTAAGCAGACACATGGCCAGCTCAAACACACACACGCCCACTGTCACACACACACACGCCCACTTTCTCCACACATGGCCAGAAGAAATTCAGTCACTCACACGCCCCATAGCTTTGTAATAATTTAATATAAATGGTTGACATTATCTGCAATCGGTTTGGAGGACAACAAGGAGAGGGAAGGAAGGAGAGTGAAGATTGAGGAAGAGATAGAAAGAAGGAGGGAAAGAGATAGAGACACGTCCCGTTGAGGAAGTGGGACGAACGACATCAATGTTTGTCGAACTTGTAAAAAACCCGAAGCGGAAACGGAAGTCGGAAGCTGAGGAAGTCAACCAAGCGGGACGGAGAAGGAGACAAAGACGACTATGATGACGAAAACGACAACAAAGACGAAAACGACGACGATGACGTAGCAAAGGAAGAAGATTCCCAGACGAGGCGTAACAAGGAAATGTCGAAAATGCGAGGAGACTATTTTAAAACATGGGTCGATTTCGCCTCGGTCGACTCGCAGATTAGTTGTTGGTCCGTTGATTCGTTGGTCTTCAGGAGGCGAGCTCGGCAACCGCAAAACCATTTGGGCGGAAATGTTCCGTCATTTCGATCGCATTTGTGTCGCATGAGCCAAATCACACAAATACAGTCACCGTTTCCCTCTCCGACTGTCGGTCTGTCTGTCTGTCACACAAATAACTCCTGGCAAATATTGGCCCAAAACGAACACAATCACAATCACATGGACAGCCCAAGCGACGCCCATTTGAATAAAGCTCTGAAGCCTGACGACGACGAGTCAGCGTCAGACAGAGAATTTATAAATTTATGTCGAACGATGGATAAAAAATAAGCCGACACTGAGAGAAAATTAAAGCAATTATTATATTCTTTTTTGGTTTTTCTATTTATTTTAAAATTTTGTATTTATGAAAAAGTGATTTTAAAAATAACAACTTGTCAAGAAAACTTGATAATGTGATATTCCTTCTTCGATTTCAGAATATATTCTAAAAGCGAAAGTTTCTCAATCTCCTAAATTTTATTACTTGTCATTATAGGAGAATAAAACACCGTAGGTTCGGATTCCACAGGGCTTCAGTTTTATCTTCTCCTAAGTTCGGTCTCCCTCACTCCATTCATTCATCTTTCTTTTTCTCTTCATCTATCGGTCTCTTTGAAGTCTCTTATTTTGCGAACAGAGAAGTTTGCGGAACGACATCTTTCCATGAAATCGATGCAGGAGCGGAGGAAAAACATCTATCTGTCTGTCTCTCTGTCCATTCGTCGATGTCCAGCGTCCCAGAATCAATTTTCCATCGAGTCCTGACGAGTGGGAGGGAGACGGCTCGAGGCAATGGGTCAATAAATATGGCTTAAGGCTTCATTTCCGGCTCAGAGCGGCATTTAAAGTTTTATTTGCTGGCAAGGCGTGGGGAATTTATGCAGGTTTTCTTGGAACAAGTTGAAGTCTCTCGATGCCAAGTGCGAAAACAGGATGTTATTTTCCATCTCGTTCTCTCTCTCTCTTTCTTTCACCATCTCTTCTCTCGGTCTGGGTCATCCTTGGGTTCTTCTCCATCTTTGTATGTGTGCATCAGGGCGTATGACAGAGCGAGAGACAGAGCAAAAGGTGGATAAAGCGATGAGCGCTGAATATGCTGAAGAGAGATGGCGAATGAGGCAGAAGCTGTATGTGTGTGTGCGTGTGCAAATTGCTCTTCATCGAACTAGAAAATTGTGCAGAGACTTAAGTTTTTGACATCAAACCCCAGGTTCTGCTTCATGTTCGAGATGCGGATTAAGTTTTTCCTTCACTCACCTCACCTCTGTCTCTTTCTGTCTCTCTCTCTCTCTCTGTCTCTTTCTGTCCCTCTCTCTATCTCTCTGTCTCTGTGATGAAAGATGAGTTCGTGGAAACTTCTTTCCTCTCATTTGTGAAAAGGCTCTCAAAGGGAATTAAATTCAATTAAAGTTGTCCCGAGGCCTCGATTCGATTCGATTCGGCTCGTCGAATTTGTTTTCTCTCTCTCACACACTGTTTTTGTGTAAATCGGATGTAAATTCGAGCATGAATTCCTTTCTCTTTCGGTATTTCATTCGCTTTCTTTAATTTCTTCCCAGTGTTCCATATTCGATCTCAATAAATTCGACCTGAACTCGACCTAAATTTGACCTAAACTCGATCTAAATTCGACTTGAAGGCAACATGACTCCTCCTCATTTCCACCTGTCGCCACCATCTGGAGCCAATTGCTTTGGACTCCTGGACAGAGTCCTTCCGAGTCCATTGGAGGACCAAATAATTAATTGCCTGCCACATGGGTCCAGTGAGCGAAGAAGTTATGGCTTTTAATTTAGAAGAAACCCATTTTTTCTATTTCTTTCACTCGCACAAATACACAAATAGAAAACAAACAGGACTCTAAAGAGGAAAGAGGAAAAAACATAGTATATTTTCGGGCGCCATAAATATAAATTTACCTATATTGCATAAAGAACATATTTTACACACACAAGAAAGATAGATTTGTCAAAGAAAATATTTTACAAGAACAACAGAAATATATTTTACACTAACAAACAAGAATTTTTCAAGAACAAAAAGGAACTCTCAATTTGTCTTTCGTAAAATTAAAAAACCCTAATAAAATCAAAAATATGAGAAGGAAACTTAGATGGGGGGAGTGAATGAAAAAAAAGTTCAATCACTTCCGTGTATTTCTCATTTCATTTCCCTTTCGCTGCCGATGCCATTAATAAAATTTATGCCTTCTCCTACTCTTACTACCTCTGTCTCTCCCTCCCTCCCTCTCTCTTTCCATCCCACTTTCTCTCACATTCCAACCACCACCATTCTGTATCCATCCGTCTCGCTCTGTTTTGTTGTTTTCCAATCAAAGTCCTCGCCCAAGGACGAGGCATGAAAATTTGCTTCATTTTTTATATACATATTTTTCAATATATTTTATGTTATTGTTATTTTTTATACTTTGGTTTCTTGTTGTTGTTGAACTTTTGTTGTTTTTGTATTTTTTTTGGTTTCCGTCGAATGTCATAAATCCTGAGATTGCCACGCGGCTCAAGAGGGCCCTGAGGGGGGAGGATTCCATGGAAGGAGCGGAAGGACGCCGTTGGCTGGGCACCGTGGAGAGTCCTCGGTTTCTGAGGTTTTGGTCCTTCAGCCCTCTCTCTCTCTCATTCCCTCCATCGTTCCTTCCCTTCGCATTATCTTCTCCCGCCTGATCGGGCGAATAATATTTATAGACAGTGAGTTCATAATTTTCTCAAAAATCATTCACGATGAAGAGCAAAAAAAAAAATATCCCGAAAAAAGGGAGAAAAATCTTCAGAGGGACGGAAGAAAAATTACCAAAATAAAGAAGGAGAATCGACAGAAAAGGAAGAGAAATCAAAAAAAAATAAGACGAATACCCAAATATACGGAGGAATATATCAAAACAAAAAGATAAAAAACCTCAAGGAAAAAGAAGAAAAGAACCTCGAGGAAGAGGAGGGATCCCACGCAACCGCAGCAACGGTTGCCCACCCCTGGTTGGACCCCTTGACCCGTGGCTCGGCGTCGCTTGACTCATGAAGCGTCGCCGCAAATTGACTTCTAATGATTGGGAGGCCGCAAGAACCTCAATACAACAACAAAAACAATAACCAACAACAACTTCCAAAACAAAAACAACGACAACAAAAGCAATAACAACAACCACAACATGAAGATAACAATAACAATTTGTATCCTGAATCAGCGAGAGGAATCAAAACAACAATAACAAAAAACAACTACAACAATGGAACATGGAGCAACAACAACAACAATGGATTTTGGACACAACAACAACAACATTTAGCGAATTCCCAAGAATTTTGCGTCTAATGATAATAATATTCAATGGTTTCCATGGCACATCGCACATCATTACGCCTCCGAATCGAATCGATGGGCCTTGATCCGTACCATCCTCGGCTCCCTCTCCTTCTTCATCATCATCGAATGCCCTTCGTCTCCTCGACTTCTCTTCCCTTCTCTCTTCGACATTATCAATAATAAAGCCAAATTGCTGTGCAACTGATTTTCCGTTTGATTTTTCTTGTCGGTCGAGGGAAGAAGATAGATGGAGAGAAGGACGATGGAGGATGAAACAGAAATAGAGTGAGGGAGAAAAATATATAGCTATATAGAGACAGAAAGATAGAAAGAGCGAAAAAGCTGGAGGAAAATATATTTTGTGGCGGAAATTTTCCAATTTCTTAAAATGTCTGTTTGTTGCCAACGTTTGTGGTTAACAATGTTGTTGTTGTGAGTGATGTTGATATTGATGTTATTATCGTTGTTGTTTTTATTGTCCTTGGAGTTGTTGTTGTTGTTCAGGCATACATATAATAATAGTGTTGTTGTTATTACTGTCATTGATTTCGTGGCCTGGCCAATGGTGTTGACATGGCGTCTTCTTATTATTGGTATGGGTTTTATTTCAGCTCTTTTTCGTTGTTACTACTATTATTTTTCCGTAAATAACACTGTGTTGTTGTTGTCGGTTACATTTGTTACTATTCAAGATGTTGTTATTGAGAATATGATCGTTGTTCTCTCTCCTTCACTCTGTCCTTTTTGCTCTTACTCTTACCTATCACTCATTTCCTCGTTCTTATTCCACTTATTATCTCCATCCCTTCTTCATCTTGTTCTCTAATTTTTCCTCTTCATTTATTCCGGTTTTTTATCGTTCTGTTTATAAATTCAACCTCGACATTTGACACTAGAAAATTGTTCTTATTATTGTTGTTGGTGTTTTGGTTGTTGTTGTTATTATTGCGGAATTTAAGCGGTTATGGTAGTGGAATATTTCTTAATCTTCTTCTTGGAATACAAGGACAACAAAACAATTCCAACTCTACCTCCTCTTCTTGAAAGCTGTTCAATTCAGATTTCTGCGATTTTTTTTATACTAATTTGAGATCTCGTCCAACATCGATGGAAAAACCAGATTCCCCTCGTTTGGAAAATCAATTGCGGATTTGAATATTCTTCCCACTTTTCTCTCCTGCTCTCCATGGACAAAGAGAGAGACAGAAATTCAGATATACAGAAAGATATTCAGATAGAAAGATAGTAGGAAGAGATATTCAGAGAATTTGAATGAGTTTTACAAGACCAGAGGTTAATTTGTGGATTTGAGAGGAGGAGGCAGAGGCGAAGAAGGTGGAGGAGATGGTAAAAGGAAAGGTGAAGAAGGTGGAAATGGTTATTCAAGGTGGAAAAGTTCTTCGAGTGGCCAGAGGTGAAGAAGGTGACTGGGGTTCGTGGAATCGTTAGCGAGAGAAATTTAAATAAAAATAAAACTCCGCTGAATCCACATTCTAATTGCATCGAAGGGGGAAAACAGGAAGAAAAAAGGTATAGAGAGATGGAGGGAGATGGAGAAAGAGACAGAGAAAGAAGAAAATGGTAATCCCGAGTAAATCTCCATAATTTCCCGTAGCCATCTGAACCATCTGACCAGAAACTTCTTACTTTTTTTCCATTTTCTCCCTCTTTGCTTTGGTCTTCTCTCAACCTCTCATTCTTCCTTTCTCTTTCTCCACTCTGCTTTCCCTCCCTGGTCTTCTCGAAATCCCAGTAATGCTCGCCTAAGTCGTCTAATATCCCACTGCATGCAGATATCCTTGACACAAACACAAACACACACACACAAACAGAGTCACAGCCTGGCACATTCATTTATGTATGTGAATGTGGAGGTGAATGTGGGTGTGTGTGGGTGTGTGTGAGTGTACGGTTGTATTTGTGGGGAGGTGGAGCGTCGCCCATATGTTGTAGGAAAGACACTCAGATTGACGTTAATCACACATAAACCATGGAATTCCAAATTACATGCGTATATGCTATCTGTCTGTCTCGCTCCTTCTACTCACTATCCCTCATTCACTCTGATATGGCGTGGAATATGAAAGAGAGGGGAAGAGAACGAGTGGGATGTGAGAGTGAGAGAGAAGAGCTCGGCATTAGGAAAAGAAAATATTCCAACTGATGTCATGTCATCGCTTGGGATTTCCATTCAACCCAGGTTGCATTGGGTTGAATGGAAATCCCAAGCCCAATGCATACAATCATACAATTCACACAAACATTCGCACTCACACATCTACATATAAACTCTCAATTTCTTGTCTATATTCTCCGTCTCACTTCCACATGCATGTGAGCATAGGAAATTATTATTATGTGGGAATATGAAGATTCGAAGATGTCGATGGAGAGTGAAATAAGAACAGGAAGAAGAAAAACAAGGACAACAAAAACAATAACAACAACTGCAACATCCTTGATAACTAATACAAAAACAACCAGGAGAAAGTGAAAGAGAGATTGAAAGAAGGAAGGAGAGAAAAAATAGAAAAAACTCTCCAAACGTCAAACTGTGTCAAACACATGATGGTATTAGTGTCAATGTCTATATGTATGTGTGTGTGTGCGTTTGTTTGTTAATCCTCAACGTTGTCCTTAGGTGTATGTGTGTGTGTGTTTGGGTGTATGTGTGAGTGTGTTTGGTGAAATCATTATCGTCCTCCTTTTCTGCTTCTCTGCAATTTCTGCATATTTATGAATGCTCCGAGGTTTAGTTCGTGTTGAGACTAGTTGTTATTGTAGTAGATGTTGCTGTAATTGTGGTTGTTCTTGTTGGTGTTGTTATTCTTGTTGCTGATTCCATTGTTGTTGTTTTCTCCTCCCTGTCACCACCTCTTCGTTACCTTGGCCCAGTTCGTGGTCGTTGCCATCTTCTCGCTCTCTCTCTCTAGGTCGACTTTATTGAGGTTTCCTCGCTTGGGATTTTCTTTTTTTTTCGCTTTCTGAGGATATTTCTTCCACCCATGGTAAGGTATTTGTCTTCATCTTCTTGGTCCTCAGGAGATCCATTTACAGGCGACTCCTTGAAGGTCCTTTCGCCTTGTCTCGCTCGCTCTCTCTTTATTCATTTTCCATTCACTCGTTTCAAGAGTTGTCGGCTTTTTTAAGAGTTGCAGTTGGAATTTTATTGTGATTGTAATTTTATTGTTATAGTAATTTTATTGTTGAAATAATTTTATTGTTATAGTATTTTTTTGTTATATTAATTTTATTGTTGTTACACTTGTTGTTGCTGTCGTTGTCCTAGTAACGGGCTGTTGCTACTTCTGGTATTTTTGTTGTAGTCCTGGTTCCTTCTTGCGCCAAGGAAAGTCTGTAGTGAATAATTATACAACTTTCTCTTTCAGCTGACTCGGTGTTTATTTTTATCTATTTCTCTGCCTTCCTCGCTCTTTCCATATCTACTCACTGTCGTCATCTCTAGCTATCTTCTTTTCTCACTCAATCACTCTCCCTCCCTCTCTATCTCCTTCACTCTCTCCCTCCCACTCATTCCGTTTCCTTCGCATAAGCTGAAGTGTTTGCATTTGATGTCAAAAGTTTGCTCTGCAATGCTGCCAGATTTGCAACAATTGCTATTCAAAATGTATGCACACATGTCGACTATGAAGAAGAAGAAAACAACAAGAAATTGGTGACAAGAAAGGCAGAACGAAGAAGAATGAAATGAACAAGTGTAAAAATAAGAACGAGGAGAAAAGTTGAAGGCAGAAAAATAGAATGGGAATGGAATTGACAGCATGTGACGTGTTTTGGTAACGAACTACAAAAACAACAAAATCAAGAAAAACAAGAAAATTTCTCAACCTAGAATGTTACCGAAATACAATCAAAATATAGCAAATAAATACAATAAAATTCGCTTGCAGTTCAGCTCTTTTTCTATTCTTCAATTTTATCTTTTGATATTTTTATTTTTGTTCAATTTAAATTCCTTCATATTGTTCCTTGATCTCAACATTCTCTGGTCATGTTAAAATTTATACTCCTTTGTAGCAATAAACTTTCCTTATTTTCAATTTCCATACCTTTACATACTGTATTTTTCTGATTCTACCTCTATTTTTATCTCTCTCCCTCCCTTTTTCTCTCCCTCCCTTTTTCTCTCCCTCTCTTTGCCTTCTCCTCTCTCTTCAACTGCATTCCATCATGATCACATATCCTTGGCTTTTCTTCTCTTCTTGTCCCTTTCTCTTATCTGAACCAATCGTCCTCAGTCATGCCTGGGCTCTGTCCTGGATCTCATTCTTCTTCCTTTTCTCTTCACCAACGCCACGTCTTTGCACGTCTCCTACTATCTCTTTTCCTCCTTCTTCCTCTCTCTCTCTGTCCCTCTCGCTCTCTCGTTTTCTTTCCCCTGCTCCATCCTTTATCCACATGTCTTGAAATCGAAATGACGTTAAGCATTTTATACACTTGTCTCGCACGCGTTCTGGATATCAAGCATTGCCAGCAAGATACAGGGAGCCTATATATTGTATACTATAAACAACAACAATAACAACAATAATAACAACAATAATATCAACATCAAGTACAACAATAACAACAACAATAATTGTAACAACAACTGATGCAAATAACAACAACACATTAACGCACGTCACGAGAAGCTGCATCGCATGCAATTCATAAAATTACACACTTGTCAGTGAGTGCAAGGGAGAGATAGCTAGAAATTGAGAGAGAATGAAGCGAAGAACGAGAGAGGGAAGGAGAAGGTAAGAGGGAGAAGACGTCATTTGCAAGGACATCGCCGGATGACACGGCAGGATATCCCATCCATGCGGGACGCACACCCGAGTAACCTATTTTCGCAGTTCAACTTATTTATTCGTCGTCTTCATGTTGATGTTGGTTTTGTTATTGTTGTTGATATTGTCATTATTGTTGTTGTTGCTGTCGTTGGTATTATTGTTGTACTTGCTATTGTTATCGTTGTTATTGCTGCCATCATTGTTGTTGCTATACTGCATTCCAATGAAATACATACTTGTATTATTTCCTTAAAAGAAAAATGTAAAATATAAATTGTAAACAAAAATATATTTAGTTTTTGGTTTTCTATTTTCCTTTTTTATATATAATATATTTTTATTTCTTCTTTCTGCTACTTTTCTTTTTCTTCTTCTTTATGTTTTCTACTATATTATATCTTATTCTTTATTCATGTTGTTCTTTTATATTTTTTCTTAATTTTCACGAATGTATTTCTTTCTCGCAGTGCATTGAAGTTGAGTCTTTCATGCCGTGATTGGCGTGGATTTCACGGAATTCCTTCGAATATTTTGCAGGCTTCACTCGCTTGAGGATCGTGTATTTTCTTCTTCCTCTTCTTCGTCTTGTATTTCGCTCAACATATCCGGGAGATACAACATGATATGGCCTGTGTTTCGCGGATATTCGATTTGAAGTGGTCGGAAATTCTAGAAAAATTAAAATAAAACAAATAAATGAATAAAATAAATGCAATAAAATTTATTAAAATTAAAATTGAAGACTCGTCGAAAATAAATCAATACAAATTTTAATTAATTAAAATTAAAAATTTGAAATGGTTTCAATAATTTTGAATATTTTCAGTAATTTGAATTTTTTTAAATAATTTGGAATGATATTTCCAATAATTTTAAATAATTTCAATAATTTTTCGAAATTTCTTCTGAACCCAGTGCTCATCCCTCAGATACATTTCTATCTGAGTTCAGCGCATCTCAGTTCAATGTATCACACATCATCATATCTGAGTTCATCGGATCCCGATCTGATGTTAGAATTCAATTGCGGCCCGGAGCGAGGGATCAAATATCCGTCGTTATTGATTCCTCCACCCGTGAATTATACGAGCGCGTGTCAATCTCTTGGATCTCCAGTGGTATCTGATGGATACAACACCATGCTCATGCTCGTATCTGTGTCGGACGTCTGCTCGACTTCCGCTGATAATGTTGGTGTTGATAATGATGTTGTTGAAATTATGTTGTTGAAGATGATGATGAAGTGGGAGACGAGAAATCGACACGATGGCATCGTTTAAAGTGAACACAACAAAAACAACAACGGACGAAGTATTAAATTATTAAATAAACACATACAAGCATACATTTTGATATACAGCATCATTCACACATTCACATGCACATATGAGAGGATCTGCTCACACACACACTCATACTCACTCACTGCGATTATTATTAATCGCTCCAAATACGCAGCTGCTGTTGCTTCGCCCCCTCTCTCTCTCTCTCTCTCTCTTTCACCCCTGAGGATACTCTGTACCAGAAAGGGAGGGAGAATTAGGGACGAGAATGAAAAATGGGGAGTAAGAGTGAAAGGGAGAGACCGGGTTGAAGAGAGGAAAAAAACATCAACTGGGAAAAATGTTAATTAAATGCTTTGGCTAATTACGGCCAAATGCTGCCACCACAATGGGATCCGAACCTCATTCCCTCTCTTTCGCTCTCTCTCAGTTTCACTATCGCTCTCTCTTTCTCTCCATCACGCTCTCACATGCCCACAGTGGTTGGACTCATGTTCACCGGAAGTGGGAACTATTTGTAACTGCCTTCCGGAAGCGGCGAAAATGGCGCAACTCGAAAATAATGCGAAAGCATTTATTATTCAATTGTTGTTGTCTGGATGGTGCTCACTCTCCCCTGTAGGTGATGGAGAGGGACGAAATTCAAATTTGGGAAAATCGGGCCAAAGGTGAATCGAGTCATGAAATTTGAGAATGAGAAGCAGAAGCGATTCAGAAGAACAATGAAAGAGAAACAATAGAAAGGAATGTGAAGGGAGTTAAATCCGTAGAAAGGACGAAGGATCGTGAGAAGGGAGGTGACCAGAGGTCGAAGAGAAACGAGGAACATGAGAGAAGGACCAAAAGAAGATTCAAAAGGTGGAACAAGGACGAGATGTGAAAAGGATTGAGTGGATTTGTTTTTGTGGGACCTTATTCAGAGATTTTGTGAGAAGCTCACGGAAAAACCAGCAGGGAGTCTCTTTCCTTAGAGACATTAACGGAAAAAGGTGAAAGGTATGATTAATCTGGTAGAATTTGGAACTGTGTAGTACAAGATTATATTTCGAGATGTGGGTGAGTTTTGGGAATATTTTTATTTTATTTTTTTACTTTATTTTAACTTTTTATTGTTCGTTGTACAAAAGTTGTGTTCCCGAAATAGAAGTGGAACCAAAGGAAATCACTGGAAACCCTCGAATAAATTACAAATTTCAGTCACGTATCCGGAAAATCTCCAAAAACATCCACGCCTATAAATATAGTTGAGACGACAAGGAATATGAGGGTTAGAGAGGGAGAAGCAAAAGAGGAGAAAGAGAAATAGTGCGGGAAGCGCCGGAGCGAGCGAGAAACAATAATAACATTCAATAAATAGGTCGATAAATTATCGAGAAATCATTAAAGGAAGAAAGTCCTTTGCCCTGCTAAAGCAGCGATTCCAACTCACCTCACAGTGCACAGATCCATGGACACATGTGGGGATTACACTAACACACACACATAGACGAATGGGGAGATTACCGAGGAACGAACACGAACGAGGCCGGGCGAACAAACGAACTAAAAATCTATTAATTTCTATGGTTCGCCGCTCCTTAAGCGCGCATTACAATAAATTATTATCATTTACTCCATCGTTTGTCTCTGTCGCTCGCTCTCTCCCTCACTCTCTGTGTCTCTCTCTCTTGGGTCCGTGGGTCAATCGTCGTTGCTTTTCAATTGTGCCGAGGACGAAATCGTTACGATAGCCGCCTCATCCTCGCCCAGGACTCGTCGACCGCAACCGCTATCATGACGACATCCGGGGTGGGAAGATGTATGCGTATTATTGTCTGTGTATGTGTGTGAAGGAGGAGTAGGAAGTGAAATGAAGGAAGGAAAAGGAATGAATGGTAGGAAAGCGGAACATAAATTAAGCTTGTTCGTTACATATTGGCAATCAGACGCCTTCGATACGCCCCTAACAACAACGACCACATCCCGTTTCTATCTCTCTCTCTCTCTATATCTTTTTCTCTCCCTCCCTCTCTCAATCGTAAGGTATTCTATTCAAGGCAATAATCTGGTAATAAGCTAAATAAGGCCATTAGAGCGAGAGGCAAGGGACAGATGTGGAGACGGTAAGACCGACAATGAGTTGGACAAAGGGAGAAGAAGGTGGAGACAGTGGAGATGAAGAGAATGTAGGTGGAGAGGGTGAGACAGATATCATGGAGTATGTGCGAGTTGGAGGAATCGGAAGGGATGAAGATATTAATTGCGATTGGAGCAGAGTCGAGAAAAATAAAGGCAGATAATGGGGTGAGGTTAAATTGAGTGAGGAAAGCTAAGAAAACGTAATTTTTATTATTTTAATTTCAATTATATATTAAATTTTTTAATGAACTTTTCTGGTAGATAAGATAAAAAATCGTTGATTTGTAAAATTTTTTAATCTGATATCAATTGTCAATTCAATTTTTTGTTTAAATTAGTTTTAATATGTCTGACTTTATGCAATTAATGCAAGAATGGAAAGGGAAAATTAGAGAGTATATTTTTTATTTATTTTCATCTTATATTTTTTATTTTTAATTTTAAAAAGCATTTTTTATTTTATTTTCATAAAGTTAATAATATTTAAAATAATTAATTTAATTTATGTAAATTTTATATTTTTGAAATTTGTTTTCTGCTTTTCTCTTTTTTTTATTGAACTTAATTTGACATAAGTTTAATTTTTTTATTTGTATTTTATTTACCTGAATATATTTTATTTCATTCATTATACTTCAATATCTTCTCATTTGTACCTCCCTTTCATTTAGTTCCCTCTCTTTCTCTATCTCCCCCGCCCACTCCTTTTATCTCTTTGTGTGATTGTAAACATTAACCATTGATTACCTCGATGCTTCTTTGTATTTGCCTCGCTTTCTTCCGGCTCTTTGTGAATTTTGTTTACCTTTGGCAAGGGGTGTGAGTGTGTGTGACGTGAGTGTCTTTGTGTGTGTGAGTGACTTCTGGCCTAATTTCCCCGGGGCCAGACAAACCAGAAAGATGTATCAATCTTATTGTTTCTGTCCCGCTCCCTCGCTTTCTGGATACTTTTTTCTTCTGTTTTCCCTTCCTTTTATTTTCCTTTTCATATTCATCTTCTCCCTTTCTGCTCTTTTCTCTTCCATCTTCTCCTGCCTGGCAGTTGTTTGTGTTTGTGTCTCTTAATTACATTATGGCTCATTAAATCCAAGTCCATTTATATGTGTGTGGTTGTGTTGTTGGCTTCATTTGTGTGTGTATGTGTGACTGTTTATTCAGACGCGACTCGCACAGGTGAAAAGGTCCTCGTATTTGCACAGTAAATCCTGGAGCAACAAAAGGACTATAAGACAGAAGGTGAAACAGAAGCGATTGATAAATCGTTCGGTGGCAGCAGATTTATACATATGTATATAGAAAAGTGAATTAGGTCAAAGAAGATGGCCCAAAGAGATACAGAGAGAAGACACAAAGGGCAGGAACAATGAGAAGACACAAAGAATCACAGGGAGAGTAAAATAGAGAGAGAGAGAGGGAGAACATGAGACATAATAATGAGGGTGGAAATGTGTGTGTGGGTGGAAAAAAAGTCTGAAGGACTTGTCTATAGACAGATATATCTCTCTGATTAATCGCTCGCTGTCAGAAGCTGACACATATTTGACTTTGATATCGCTTTAAATGGCGTTTTGTTTTTCTTATAAATATTTTCATTATCTCTATCCCTCAGTGATTTCATTCACAATGATTTTACTCTAAGTGATTTTACAGCGATTTCACTCAAACTGACTTTACTCTGATTTTTCTCTGACTGATTTCACTCTGTTTCTCGCAATGTTTCATTGATTTCACTCTTAATTATTTAACTTCCACTTATTTTCCTCTCACTAATTTCCTTCTTTATTCTTCTCTTCCAGGTACGTCTTTTAATTTCTTCCTTAAAGATCTCGGTCTCTGGTATGTATTTGGGGAAATCTCACTTCGAATCCAACTCCGCCCCCTTCGAACTCTGAGGGCGCCCGCATTTCCGCCTCCTTTCTCTCAAGGTTCCTGAGACGACCGATGGACATCGCGATATCCAAACCATGGCCGCCGGATGTTGGCCGATTGGTTACACGCATGCATGAGCACTAATACACATACTTACACACCAACACTCACACTCACGCTCCTATAATCACACAATCTCATGCATTATCTCCTCACATCGCACATCCTTCACATGAGCCGGCGGATCAACGCAACCTCAGCATCCTCGTCATGCCTATCGCCATGGTTCTAATCAACGTAAACCGTCTCGTTTTCATCATCATCATCACAGAGTCAAGCGGCTCGTTATCATCATCATTAACGGGTTCAGAATCATCATCATTAAGAGTTTCATCATGACAACGGTTTCATCATGAACAAAGGCTTCATCATCGTCAACAGTTTCGAATACTAGATCAAGAGAGATATCATCATCAATATACGGAACATTGGAGTCAAGTCCTTGGAGTTCTCGCCTTCATCATTAACTTTAGAATCATCTTCCTCCTCCTCCTCCATTTCATCATCTTCTCCTCCTGTACATCATCGTCTTCCTCCTTGTTGCCTTCTTCTTCCTTCTTCATACCATTGCCTTCAATTTCCACCACCTTCTCCTCCTCCTCCTTCTCACCATCGCCGATTCCTTTCTTCATATTCCTATCGTCATAATCACTAGATGTAATTGGTGGCAATGTGGTAGTTGTTGTTTCATCTCGCATTAGGCCGAAACCGAGGCCATCGCGTCTCGCATACGCCACGCTGCACGCCGAACAAATATTCGCTGATTTATGCATCCCGCATCCTTCGACGAATACGCCACCATCTTCCGCCCCCCTCAATCCCTGATTTCTGTGGAACACATCAGGGTCATTTGTAATCTCGACCGAGGCGCTGTTGAGTGAAAATCGAGTCAAACGTCCTTCAGCTTCAACCTTCACGGGACATAAAATGCATTCAACTGACAGCCCAAAGACTTCTCTTGATTTTGGAATCCTTTGTTGAATCCCAAATGCTTCTCTTCATGTTGGAACCCCAAAGTCTTGTCCTCATTTTAGAGTTCTTCCTTTGAATCCCTTCTAAATCGCATTAATTGCGAAGGATCGAGGACTAACACCTCATACTGGAATTCACGAAGAGAACCCTTTTCAGCCCCAAAAGCTCTCCATCATCGCGGTCCCGAGCCTTCACCTTCAACGGCTCCTTCATCAATTTGGGCGCTTCTTCATTTCCTTCCTTAATTCCATAGTCGACGAGCGCTCTTGGGTCTGAAAGTTCCCTTTGGATTGTCTTAATTATAATCCTCTAAATGGTCGCCTCCGTTGCAATAAAATAAACACTGTATCGAACGAAGCCGAACCCCATCTGGGTGTCCTTTGGCCATACACTACTTTCATTCACTACCTTCTCCCTTCACTTCCATTGTCTCGAGTTCACTACATCGGGATTCAATTAATGTAATCTGATTAGGAGTCGGCGGTTCCTTCGCTGCTACCCTTGGCGACAGATCCTGCTACTTCATCCTTTTCCCTTTTCCACCATCCTCTTCTACTTCCTCCTCAAATTTCTCTCCCTCCTCACAGCTATATGAGAGATTTGATTGTTTGATTTTCCCCCAGAGAAAGAATCTCACTGAAGCTAAACAAAGAAAGGGACGACGCATCATGTGTGCGTGTGTGTGTGTGGGTGACTGGGATTTTAAGTCCTGGCTGCCAAGTCCTTAATTGTTTATTGAGTGCGAAAGGATATTCGTTTCGTCCTTTGTTCGCAATTAATTTGCTTGCCGTCGATAGTCGAAGACGAGCAAGGGATGAAGAGAGCGTTCGGCAGTTGAAGAGAGGAAGAGAGAGAGGGATGGAGAGATTGAGTGATTGGGAGACAGAGTGAGTAAGAGACTGAGTGAGTGAGTGATTGAGAAATTGAGTGATTGTGTGATTTTGAGCGAGAGAGAGAGAGAGAAAGGACTCCGGTTACCTGTCAGAAAGCGTTTTAATTAAATCATTCGATGCTTCTCGGCTTACGTCGGGCGTCCTTTGATTGGTGTCCTGTACTGGTTTTGACAGGACGTCTTCGGCAGGCCCAAAATGACATGTGACAAGTCTGCGGAGATCCTTCGAGAATTTACGACTTGATGTCGTCCTTTGAGATCCCTTTAATTGGGTCGAAATCCCGAGAAATCGTTCGCAAAGAAAGCGATAAAATGATGCAAGGAGACGATGGAGTGAAGGAGAGAATGAAGAAGAAAGTGAAGGAGAGGAATATTGAAGAATATTGCGAAGGAGAGAAAGAAAAGAGAACGAACGGAAATATGATGTTTCGCTTTATGAAGCTCGCGGTCTGACCGCGAAATATTTATTGCTCATAAAATATTGATTGATAGACCGAGGGGAGAGAAAACAGACCTCGCCGGAAATAAATAAACCGTAGTATTCACAGGAAAAGAGAGAGAACGGGGGAGAGTGAGAGGTAAAAAAGAGGCCCGATTTATTGACTGAAACCCCGCCTGGAAGTAGGCAATAAAATATGCGCATGAAATTCCATTCCGATCCCGACGAAAAAAAATAAAAAAAACCAAATCAAATTCAAAACGATCGCCCTCGGGGAAGGAGTTGCGGACGAGGGTCCTCGATGCGAAAACAGGGATCGTCCTTGTTCAATGTTGGCTTTGTGTTTTAAATTGTTGTTGTTTTTTTGTTGTGTTTGCTGTTATTTTGGTGGATGCCTTGCAGGCGAAAAGCTTAATTAAAGTCAAATTAACAATGGACACAAAATAAAAAGATGAAAATTCCAGTCAAGTGAAAGAGAGAGGAATTGAGGGAGACAGGAACGAAGAGAGAGTGAAAGAGGCAGAGGTTAATGTTTTCCGCTCATCGGTTCCATCATGTGGACCTCATCCTTCGTTTTTGATTTTGCGTTTCAAAAAATGGAAATTCCGCCTGGAGGACACAAAATTCATCCTTTCGTCCTAAGGATGGTCCCATCGCTCTCCATTTCTTTCTCTATTTTTGTTTTTATTTTTTATTTTTTTCGTGGAATCGCTTCCACGCCCCAGGGATCGTTTTAAAGGTCTGTTTGTTCGAGGCAATTACTTGGCAATAAATTGAAATAAATAGAATGAGGGTTCGGTTCAACTAGGTATTAACAAGCCGGGCAAAGGACATCGTCGCGAGGCCCTTCAGAAGGACATCATCGAGATTCTCGAGGGGGGATGAGGGGGACTTCTGTGCGAGGACATCATGAGACATTGGCTAAGGACATCGTGGAAGTCGTCAAAAGGACGTTAGGATGGAACTTCATTAGAGAAAATTGGGGAGAAATTCGGGAGGATACTATGAAGGACTGTTTTAGGGATAAGATTTTAAGATCATTATGAAGTTCTTAGAAAAAAAATCCACGATACCCCAAACCAAAGGATCCGAAACCTGGGCTGCCCAAGACTAAAGCAATAAAATCAAACTGTAATTGAAACGAGAGAAAATTCTTCAGGAAAAAAATAAATAAAAAAAAAAGTGTACAAATGAAATAAAGGAAAAAAGAAATATGAGAAGAAAGAAAAAATGAAACAAAAGAAAAAAATAAAAAAATCCCAAAAAATAAATATAAAAAATGTAAAAAACAACAACAAAGAGGTACAAATTTAAACCAATAAAAACAAGGAAAGAAAAAGGAAAAAAACAGGAAGAAAAATAGGAGAACAAAAAAAAAAATCCCAAAAACATTTGAAACACAATGCGAAACGATACCAAGTGCAATGAAACAAAATTACAATTAAAAGGAAATAGAAAATGAAAAGGAAAATAAGATGAAATCAAATCAAACGCAATGAGAATGTAATTGAATGAAAAAACCATTCGAGTGAAAATTAAGCAATTTACAGCGAATTAAGTGGCGAGTGGAAGGGGGAGAATTCGCAACAAAAATACAAGAAATAACAAAATTGAAGAAACAACAATAAAATCTATAAAAGTATTTCATAGTTCAAGTTGAAAATATTGATAGGTCGACCTCTTCAACGTGGTCGACCATGATCGAGTGGAGGCGGGAGCGTGGTCGAGAATGAGAAGGGGCGTGGTTGAAGGGGGCGAGGTGGGCACGAAAGGACCACTTACCGTTAGAGCCGTGTTCGCTTGAACGACTTAAGCTTCGCAGGGACGGAAACTTAAGTGAAATTAAATCATCAGAAGTGACACCGAGAAAACTGCTGGAGTGGAGAGAAAGATGAAGAGAGGGAGAAGAGGAGGAATAGAGACGAGAAAATGGAGTAGTAGAGAGTTTTGAGAGAAGCTGGGATCAACTTGTTCAGAGGATGGCAGGTAACAAGAAGGACAAGTTCTTCGAAGTATTAGAAGATGAAAGAAAGAGGAAGAGAAGGAGAAACAGAGAAAAAATTACGGAAGTTGAGAGAGACAAATGGAAAAATTATTACAAAAAACATGAACTAAAACATGAGTGGAAAATGAAATAAATAAAAAATAGCTAAAGATTAAAAAAATAATGATTAGTGAATTAAGTTCAGGATGAGTTAAAGCCTACAATAAAATCGAAATTATGTGGAAATCGAAATAATTTGAAAAACCAAATCATAAGAAAAAATCAATCATATGTAAAATTAAATCATAAGGACATCGAAACCAGAATAAAAACGGAAACCAAATGAAAACGATCTTCCTGAAGCCCACTTAAACACATCCGAGTTTTTACGCTTCCCTTCATTCCAAGAAGTTTTCATTAACTCGTAAATAAATCATAAACTTGTGTCGTCCAATTTCATTTCTCTATAAAATACTTTTGCTTTTTTGACCATTTTATTATTATTATTTTGTTTTTTGTTCTCTCTCTTTTCATTATTTTTATTATTTCGTCAATAAAACTCTGGGTGAAATCTAATTGAAGATGGTCAAATCAGACGCATGGCCAATTGACCAAATGTGCTAAAGTCGGCATCGGCAACAGGAGGACGTCATAAAATTTTCCTTCCTCTCACTCAAGCTGTGTTGTTCTTCCTCTCCTTCACTTTCGCTCACTCACTGTCTTCTCCTTCTCCTAGACTTTCTCTCCTTCTTTTTTCGCACTTTCTTCTATTCTTTCTTTCTGTATTATCTGGAGGTCGCGACTCCCATTTTTGTGACCTCTTTTTCAGTTCCACTCGCTCCACTTTTCGCTCATTGCATTTGGTCCTTACCTAAATGATCTCCTTATTTTCCATGGTTGACCTTTCTCCATCTCTTTTTTCTCTCTTTCTCTCCCTCATTTCCCCTCTCTTCTTCTCGCTTACTCTCTGTTTTCTACCCTCTCTCTCTCTCTCTCTATCTCTGTCTCACTCTCCTCATATATTCCCTGGTCTACTCTCCGTGCAACCAGCGTCCAATATTTCAAACGTAAAGCAGAAAACATTTTTCATAAATTCCCAGCGCTGCAGGGATCATTATTTATGCCACGCCCTCATTCACTCCCACTCAGTCTGCTTCACTCCATTTGTCTCCATCTCTCTCTGGGTCAATCTCTCTCTGTCTGGATCATTTTCTCCCTCTTTTTCTGGCTCTTTTTCTCTGCTCTCTCGCCTCAGATACTCCCAGAATATAGTTGAGATTTTTTTTTCGTTTCCATCGATTTTTTTCTTACTTTTTCTTTTTTATTTCTCTCTCTCTCTCTATTTATTCTCCTCTCTTTTATTTTTTGGGTTACATTTTCCTGTGTTCTCTCCTTTTCTCATAATATTTTCTCTCAATCTATTTTTTCTCAATCTATTTTTTTCTCCTTAAATTTTTCTCTACTTCCCCTTTTTTTCTTGCTTCCATCATTCTTATCTCATTGTCATATTAATGAACCTCGCTCTAACCTAAATAATTCCGATCTTTTAACCTCGAATTTTTCTCTCCTCTCTCCCAATATTTCTCTCATTCTCCCGACGATACCGTTCTTCAGTCCTTTGGCAAAATATAATCAACATTAGGAAATTAAATGTCAACTTTTTCATGTTTATCCTCATTTCGTCCTATTATAGTTTGCTTTGTTTTTGTTATTGCTGTTTTTCTTGTTTTTATTTTCTTTTTCTGTTACTTCTTGTTGCTTCATGCAACTTTGTTGTTATTGTTCCCTTTTCACGTCCCTCATTTCATCCCGACTATGGACGTCTATTATTTAGGTTCATCGGCTTCTCCTCTGTCCTTCATCCTCAGTCCTTCCTCCTTGTCCATTGCAGTTTATTTTTATCCCTTCTCGTGAGTTTCTTCGTCGTTTCCTTTTCTTCTCAGAGTCTCTTGACCTACCTCAACTTCTTGGTTACTTTTTGTCAGTTTGGTCTCCTTCAACCATCGTCGTCTCCACCCAACATCAAACGATTACCTCGCCCAAGTTCCCAAGTATCCAGGAACCACAGAGAAACTATCTTATTTCCTCTTTAACCTTATTCCATAATTTTTCACCTCCAAGAGCTGTCTACAAAATATACTCAACTGCCTTTAACTTCTTAAACTACCTTGAACCATCTTCAAATTCCTTCTACCTCTTTCAATTTTCTTTCCCTTCAATCCACATCAGCTACTTTCAACCTCCTTTGAAACCAATTTCAACCATCTTCAGAACCGCTTCTTCACGACCTCTTCTCCACCTCACTTCATTCCTCATTCTCTTCATCTTCCTCTCGACTCACGACGAGACGAGACCATTTGACAACGCCCACCCCCTTCACGCCCACCACTTGCCACGCCCTTGGCTCCTCACCACCCACACCTTATCATAATTTTTCTGGCGAGGACATTAATTTATTGTTGTTTGGTTAAGTGGCCGCCATTTTTGCTGCACGAAACACCCCACTGTAGTTGTTGTAGTTTTTGGTCTTCTCATCATTATTGTTGGTCTTTACTTAGAAGTTGTTGTTTCTGGGGTTTCCATTCGCCTTTTGTCGTTTTCTTGGTGAAGACTTGGCTTCTGTTGGTTTTTCTGCTGAGCTTTGACAAACCGACATCAAACAACAACAACAACAATGTTGAAAAAAGAAGAAAAATATTCAGATTTTCTCATTTATTTATATAGGATGATTTGGAAATATATCGGGAAATTATGATAAAATTACGAAAACAGGGTTTTGGAAATTAAAAAAAAATATCTATCTAGAATTTAATATTTTGATATGAATTTATATGCTTGTAAGATTTTAAAACTAAAAAACAAAAAAATACAAAATTTGAAAAAATTAAAAATTATTTTTCATTTTAGTCTTAATTTGAAAAATTTTAAATTTATATAAAAATATTAAATACAAAGAACATATTTTTTTTTAGTTTTTGAACTAAAAAATTTTATGGGTAATTAAATTTTGAGTTTAGTTTTAATTTATTTTTAGAAATTAATATAATTTTAAAAATGTTCTGTAATTCTTAAAATTATTCACTTTGGAATTACATTCTTAATGTTGCAGTTAAATATTTGTTGTTGTTGGTGAGATTTTTTCTCTACTTGGTTTTTTTTTTTAACTCATTTCCATGAAAAACCATTTCTGACTCCATTATGCAAAATACTTCAGAATGGCAGTTGGAACTTCGCATCCTTAATGCGACAGACTTACAACAACAACATAACTTATAACACCAACAAGAAAAACATCAAAAGCTCCAAAAGGCATCGTCAACAACAACAATAGCAATAACGTTGCCAACAATTACAATAACAAATTCAACTGAAAAAAATTACATCTACTACCAAAAACAATATAATCAGCAACAACAACAATAGCATTATAAACAGGAAACCTGCAGGAGTCGACAGCAGCAGCAGAAGAAGAAGAAGAAAAAGAAGAAGACGATGAAAAAACTGCAGGTGATTTGGCAGCACTTTTTGGTCTTCGTCTCAGCTGCGCATAAAAATGACGTCGTTTGTGAATTTTTGCGATTCGACAGGAGCAGAAGCAACAACAACAACACAAGTAACAACAACAAAAGCAACAACAACAATGATATCAACTAGAAAAACAACAACTCTAAGAACAGAGAACTCCAGAGAATAAATGTGAGGAAGTACAAGAAGAATGAGAAGAAGTAGGAACAGGAACTGAACAGGAAACGAGCAGAGCGAAAGAGACAGACATACAGACAGACAGAGAGCAAAGTGGTTCGAATATAAAAATTCGAAAAGTGAAAAATAGATCAAAACCGAAAACGAAGGCAGCTCGTATAAAATGCAGGTAGTGCCAAAAGGATATGTGAGAGGAAGCCAGGCGACATATCCTTGCATGTCTATCCGTCCCTCTGCCTGACTGCCTCTGTCTCCGTCTCTCTATCTCCCTCTCTTTCTCCATCTGGCTGTCGATGATGGCAAATCGTGTCATAAATTTGGCAACGAGATTTTTTCCCGACGACTTCCCTTCAACCTTTTCCACGTCGGGAAGGCCATAAAAATAAAACTCCAAAGTTATCGGTCGGAAGAAAGAAAGGTAGAAAGAGAGGAAGGAGGAAGGAAAAATCATGGCTGATTTTTGTGGAATTCGCTTCCAAGTTATTCAATTAAATCGAAGATGGTGGATGAAAAAACCCAACAATCACAAGGATAAAACCCTCCAAAAATAAGCGACAAATAAAAGCCAAGCAGTTTAGGAGAAAACGCCATATGTCAGAGTAACTTTGATTTCGTGTTTTTTGGATACAAAATACACAAGAGCAAAACCTTCAAATAAAATAATATAAAATGAAAAAATTAAAATTAATATTTGAACTAAATAAATAAGAAACGTATGATAATAATATAAAAACCAAAAAATATATATAAAATAAAACAATACAATAAGTAAATACAACAACAATATGAAGAATGTTTAAATAACCAATTTAAAAAAATATTAATAACAAAAATTCTTCAAGAACAAAATTCTCAAAGCTGTTCGCTTTTCATTGTTTTTCTCTACTTTTTCTCAATTCCCAGATTTAAACTTTATATTTTCCTTTCCTTCTCGTTTCCTCTTCATCTCCACCATCTTTTTGTCTGTCTCCCCATGAAAGAGTTTAAAGTTAAAACTAATCTTATTAATGTAATTAAAAAATTATATAAATACATGTTTACCCAAACACACACAAACACTCTATTACCAATATGCATACGTGTTAGTATAGCATCGTGTATGTGTGAGTTTTTATTGCAATGTCAAAAGTTTTTGAATGTTGAAAACTTTTGATTTGAACTCTTAACTCGTGCCTGTGTGTGTGTGTCGCTCAAAGTGCTTTGTTTGTGTGAATGGGCGAGCTTTAGTCGCTGTTTATGTGTGTGTGTGAGTGTGTGATTCTCTGTGTTCGTGCGTGACTTTCGTGACAACAGCAGGATATTCACATGGTATCCGCTTTAATATGTGGCAAAGAAAGCGATGGAGCGAGATGGGGTTAAAGTTGGAGGGAGAAAAATGTATATTGACGATGGGGTAGAGAGAGAGGTAAAGGGAGGGAAGGAGAAGGAAGATTTGTAATTTAATTAAAACTATTGTGTGCTCGTCTCTAAACTATGGATATGACATTTAGTTTCGTGTTATTTCTTTCCCAAATTTTAATCGAATTTCGGCTTTATTCACGGTTTTTATTTTACTCGTGGATTGATTTTCATCATTGGTATTATTTATACTTTATTTCATATATAAAAATTTATTTCTTCAATTTTTTTATAAGAATTTATTAATTATTTAAATATTTTATTGCTTTTTTAACCGTTTAATTATGAATTATTATTTATTTTATATTCTTTCTTTTATTAAATATTTAAAAGTTACACATTTAATATTTTTTTGTATATTTCATTTCTTTTGTGAAATTTAAGAATTCTTTATATTTTTTCCGCTTTCCTTTACTTCTACAGACAGTTGTAAAAAACTTCCTCCGACACCGACTTCTGATTCCTCCCCAACATCTCCTTCCTTATATTCGTATCTTTGCCGATCTCTTCCTTTTCATCATCATCTCTCTCTTTCGCTATCTCTCTCCATCTCCATCTCTCTCTCTTTCCCTATCTATCTTCCTCCTCTCCTCCCTTCTCCCACCCACCGTTCTCATTGTCTGCGAATTTCGATTCCGTCTCCCTTCGTTTATCTCAGCCAACAATCTCTGACAAAGAGAAAACAAGAGCGGAAACGACGATGGAGACATGTATGTGTGACCTCTTGGTTTGGTAGTGTGTGTGTGTGTGTGTATTTTGAACATTTAATTTATTTTTGCATTTCCTTTCCTTCCTTGTCCATTCCCTTTGTTGTTATTGTAGTTGCTTTTACGCTGCTTCCAGGCGTCAGAAAGAAAATTAAATGAAGCCGATAAAATCGAGAATCAGCCACAGAACAAAAAATCAAAAGCGAGAAAAAGATACGGGAAAAAGAGAATAAAAAAATGGAATAAAAAAATCAAGTAAAAAATTAAATAAAAAATGATAATGAAAAAATGGAGTCAAGAAATCCAGGCAAAAAAAATGAATTGTGGGAAATAATAAAAAAAAAATTATATGAAAAGAGAAATGAAATGTAGAAAAAAGAATGAAATGGAAAAAATAAATAACTGTCGAGAACAAAGCGTGACCTCAGCTGTCCGATAAGAGGAAAAGTTCTCGGAGATCAGATTGCTAAACGAGAACAAACAGAAATGCTTTAAAAGAAATTGAAAACCAGTGGAAGAAAACATCGAAGATCCCACAAAATTATTCAGGAGTGTAAAATGGGAGAGTTTTTGTGGGTTTTTAAGTCCTGCTTAAACGATTTTTAACTGTCTCCATGAATCCTCGAATCGAAACCTCTTCGAAGCCCCTTCGATTGGCTCGTGAACTCTGAACTCGTTGTGAAAGCCATCAGCGAAGCTTTTCGCCATGCTTATTAAAATCTCTCTCTGTCTGTCTCCTTCTCTCTTTATTCCCCCTCTATAGCTCTGTCTCTCTTTTCTTATTGCACTCAGCTCGACGTGGTTCCATTTCCATTCTGTTTACTGCTCGATATTAACGTAAATGGCGTCTCGATGGCGTCACCAAAATGGCTGCATGCAATTGTAATGGCGCGTGGCAGTCGTCTGAAGAGAAGTCTTTCTCTCTCTCTATCCCTCTCTCTTTCTCACTCACTATCCCTCTCTCTTGATCTTGTTTCCTTCCCTCTATTATTTGTGTTCTTTTTTTCTTCTGAATCCCTGCTGTTTTTCTCCCTCTTCTCGGAATTTTCGTCTCCTTTTCCGGCTCTTTTTTATCCCCCTACTTACTTCGATCTCCCTCCATTTACATTTCTCTCTCTCTCTCGCTTCCTTTACTTTCTCGCTCTCCCTCCCTTTATTTCTCTCTCTCTCTTCCTCTTAAGTTTCCCTCCCTGTCGTGCAATTCAAATAGTTGAAGGAAATAAATATTAAAATGTAATGTTGAACAATTTGGACACGTTATTGCCGCCATTCACAGAGGAGGACAGAAAGAATCATGGAGGAATGAAAGAGAGGGAAAGACAGACAGACGAATTTGAGACAGAAGAAGAAGAACCATGAATCGAGACAGAGACTCATAGTCATCAGGAAAGAAAAAAACATGAGCACGACAATCGATGGAGGAATTGAATCCTTTTTGTCTGCAAACATTTCATATTTTCTTATCTTACATTTTTTTGTTGCCTTTGGAAAATTTTACTTATAAATTTGGATGTTTTAAAATTTTTTTCTCATTATTTATACATTTCATATTTTTTATTTGTCATTATTTTTCTTTACTCATTACAAAATTTTGTTTTTTTAGTATAACTTTTTTATTATTGTCTCAATATTTTATTTCTCTCATAATTTTGTTTTTCTATCATTGTTCCTCCAATATATTTCCACTTATTTATTTTTCTTACCTCTTTCCATTTCTCCCTTATGACAAATTTGTTGCCATCGTAAAAAAGGACACAGAAATAAAACAAAACAGACGCAATAAAAAAATCACCATACGAGGGTCAGAAATCATGGCAGACCCTCATGTATTCCCAATTTTCCTCAAGTGACTGCTCATATGTCTGCTCTTTTCATATTTTATTTGTCTTTATTTTTCTTTATTTACATTTGTTTTCTTTTTATTTACATTTGTTATTTTTTTATTTACGTGGATTATTATTTTTTTGTTGTATTCATTGCCGTTGTCTCTGGACATAACTTATTTTTTATGATCCTTAAATTACATGGAATTGTTTTTCGCCTTTTTTTGTAACTCTGGATAAATATCATTTGTCTTCTCAATGAATTGCGTTGAACATTTCGGGTATTGGATATGTTTACGGAAAGATTTTTGCAAGGAAAATTTCGTGATTCCTAATTTGGTACTTTAAGTAATTCTTTTACAAAATTCATTCAATGAACTTTTAAGAAATTAAAAAAAAATATTTTTGCGGAAAACAAAGGATATTACAAATATAATAAAAATATATAAATTTTTATGAAATTTCCACAGATTTTCATCTGAGACATCAGAATAAAAATAATATTTAGTCAGTAACGATAACCATATTTTCTTCCATTTTCATATTTTTTAAATCTAATATAATTCTCACCACAGTTCTTTCTTCATCTACACATCACCTCACTTCTTAGCCAAACTTTCTCCTAGTGCTCTCCATTTTCCTCAACAGTAATTAATCCACCACAAAAAGTTTCCACCTCATTTATGCATCTTTACTCTGGTTTCCCTCATCCCTTTGTCTTATCTTCTTCCTCTCCTCTCTCTCTCTCTCTTTGTCTCACTCTGGTTCAAATTCTCCTTTTCTCAATCTTTTGTATCCTTCTTCTTCTCACCTTCCTCCACTTCCTCCACAGTCTTCATTGTCTCCTCTCACTAGTCTCCACTTTCTCGCGAATCGTTTTTGGCTTTCAACATTTCCTTCGATTCATTTATTTAAGCCACAACAATGCTTTTTCTTCTTCTTATTGTTCTTCTATTTTCTTTTATTCAAATTTTGCCTATTATATTTCTCATTTCTACTCGTTTTTTCTCTTATTCTCATTTCTTTTTTTGTTCTCTATTTATTTTCTATCTTTATTTCGTATTTCTTTTCTGTCACTTTTGCTTCTGTTATTATTTTCTTCTAGGCATTCGCGGAGTTTTCGTCCATTTCAATTTTTGTTCATCCTTTTCAATTCTATTTTCATTATTTTTAAATGCAGTTTAATTTGAAGCCAAAAGTTTTACATTCAGCAACAAGCAAGAACAACTTCTTGAGGAATTAAAGACGATGAGGTTGGAGGCGTGGTTGAATAGGATGAACGAGAGAGAAACAAAGAAAAATAGAGACCGAATAAGAGGTTGATGAAAGTAGTTCAGGTTCCTAGAAGAAGCCTGAGGTTCTCGCTGAAATAATGGGATCCAGGACGCGACAGAAGACAGAACAAAAGGGAATTTAAATTCGTTATCCGTCTCTTAACAACACTGGTCGACCCAGTGTTGGAAGCCGGGGGAAGAAAGTGGATTTATCCACTTCATTTCTTGACTTTTCAATTATTTATATATTTATTATTCATTTCCTCCCGAGGTCGCAAAAAGAAAGAAAGCAAATAATAAATTGTAAAACTACAACGGAAACTCAGCCACCGATCATCGGCAGCGAATCAAAGCCACGCCCACCTCCCGCACAGTGGGACGCCTCGTCCGCCCACTGGCTGCAGGTCAAACGTATGTTTTTAATAAAAATACAAGGTTCCACGCCGCAGGGGTTCGAGAGTGAAGCGAGTGCTTTAAAATCAACATGAATATGAAAAGACCTCGCATACGTTCGTCTCTGTTTGTTGTTTTTATTTTAGTTCTGATGTTATTGTAGTCGCCTCGAGGCAGGCGGCAAGTCAGCCATGACACGCCCCCTTTGTCGAAGTTGGATTGCATCGTGGGCATTAAATTTCAATGTATGCGAATAAATTGAGTTATCGAGAATATGTGGATATTTTTCCACGAACTTTCGCTTTGACTTCTCACCCCTGTCCCTTTCTACCCATTACCGTGAGATGAATTTCTCGCTTGAGTGATTTTTCAGGGAAAAGAAAAATCGATCTTCAGGGCGAATGATGGATTTTAATTAATTTACTGAAGTCCGTTAAATGACCTTTCATTAGTTATTACAAATTTTTTCCTCGCGAATTTATTATTATGCAATAAATCTCTTTTGGAAATCAAAATTTACTCTTTAGTAGTTCAAAATTCAAGTGAAAATTCCATGTCCGTTAATTTTACAATTTCACTATTTGCAAAAACTCTTTTCGCTCCTTTCCATCCTTTGACAGAGCTCGTTGTTCCCGACTCAGCCGAGCGATATAATTTCATTTAGCCAGAGCTCAACGAGAGTTTCAACCGGAGTTCGAGTTAGGCTTGGCTGCATTTTAATGGGAGAGGAGTAAATAACGGACAGACTGACGTCTGCTCCCCTCACTTTGTCCCACCCGAGTCCACTCCAAAGCAAAGGAAACTCTTTCGAAAGCACTTTCCAGAGCTCTTCAAGATCACTCGACAATTAAATAAAAGTCACTCAACTTAGTGTCGAGTCGTTCATAACGCTCAAGTCGGAATCGGAAACGGGGTCGAGGGATGAAGAATTTTTTTTTGTAGTGGATTTTTGTTGCTTTTGTATAATTTAATTTTGTTTTTTTAGGAAATTATTTATTTCATTTATTGTTTCATATTTTGTTCTTAATAAAATTTTTTAAATTATCCTAAATTTTATAATAACAGTAAATTTCATAATATTTCTAAATCTCAAAATTGTCCCAAAATTCATAAACTTCATAATTTTATATTATTTTTAAAATGTTTTATAATCACAATTTCTACTTTTGGAAATTTGTTCCCAAAGTTTGAGAACTGCGTGGTCGTCGTGAAAAATTCCGCTGTCAGAGTTGAAACCGATGTTGTTGGCTCTTGGATTCGGTTGCCAGCAGCGTGCAGAACTTTTTTTATTGACGTCTTTCTTGTTCTATTCCTCTGCTCTTCGTTTCCTTCTTCCTTTTCATCTTCACGTTAGAGCGAACAATTTTTAAAGCTCAAACTTTGAACTTTTCAACCAACGTTTAAATGTTGCCACAGAAAACGACAGGTCGAGAGAACTGAAGACTGTGTGTGTGTGTGTGTGTGTAGGTGTGTGAGTGAGATGGGGAGATTCCGTGGGAGTGAACGAGGAGATGTTGTTTTCGTAACCACTTCAATGGCGTCTCTGTTTTGACCCGCTTCGTGCACAAAAGCGTTGCCAGCTGCTGCACTTCTCGTTTCCTTACGAATTGTGTTTGTTTTCGGGGAGTTTTTTTTATATTTTCGAAACTAATTTTATATTTTTTATGTTGTTTTTGAGGAGAACTTTAATAAATGCTTCAGTCAAAACTTTATATATAATTTGTTTAGTAAATAATTTCTATTTTAGGAAATTTTTTAATTTTCCTGAAATAATGAATATTTATATTAATTTCTTTATTAATTTTTATTAATATTTTTATTTTATTTTATTTTAAACACCTCAAATTTTTAAATTAAATTTAACTCAAATAACTTTTCCACTACTATTTTCTACTACTTTTCTCAAGAGTCCTTCCCTTATAAAACTCACTCTTCTTTCTCTAAACTTTTTTGTCCCATTCTTCGGTAGATGTTTCAATTATCCTACCTTTTTACGTCATCTCGACCTCTCCAACCGGAAGTGTCTGCTCTCTTTTTCCCCCCTCCCCCTCTCTTTATCAAGTGTGAGAACTCTAAATTTTTTTTTACTTTTCTTCTATTTCTGCTCTTCTTTCTCCACTTTTATTCTTTCGCTTAATTGTTGTTGTAATGAGGTTGCCGAACTTTGTGTGGATTTCTTTTCTTTTTGAGGCAACCACTTCCGGTGAAAAGTTCCTCTGCCTCAAAATGGCGCACGTTTTTCACCGTTGTTGTTCTTTTCATTGTTATAGTTGTTGTATTTCTTGTTGTGGTTCTTATTTTTTGTTGGAGTTGTTTTTCACTTTGACGGCATTTGAAATTTTAATTTGAAACCGCTCCACGCGGCGTTAATTTCGAACTTCAACGAATGGTCGACAGACGAAGGGAATGGAGAAATTGATCCAGGTCTCACAATGAGAGTGGAGACCAGTGTAGGAAAATTGATGGAGAGTCTATGAGAGAGTCAAGGAGAGTCAGTGAAAGAGAAGGAGTGTCATTGGGAGAAATTGTCGAGGAAAGGAATTAGATAAAGAGTCAATGAGAGGTCGTAAAATGCGACGAGAAGCGTTTTAAAGTGAAAAACTGGAAGATATTTTGGTTTCAGTGGAAACTAGAGTGAAGAGTCGAGTTTATTTTCGTTGAGGGTTGAATGGGAAAAATGTTTCTCAATTTTGGAAGTAGAAAGAAATTTTCATGAAATTATTTAATTAATTATTAAATTTAAGTAATTAAATTAATTGTAAAATAAGAAAATGTCACTGATATTTTATTCTCTAAACAATTTCAAGACAGGTCTTCTAAATGAAAACCTCACTAAAGTACAATGAAATATTCCCCAGAAATTAACTTATTTTCATATAAAAGGCAAATTAAGCAAATTAAGTCATTGAGATAAGGTCCTTTAATTTCCCCACAAATACACTCTCACAAGCAGAAGTCGAGATGCCGATAACAATTCAATTTCGGGACTTTTTGGCTGCAGGCACTTTTTCCAAGAAAAGTCATTCAAAAGATGGAATTGAAACGAATTGAAAGAAGGAAGGTGGAGAGAGGAAGAGAATGTAAGGAAAATAAGAGGGAGGGAGGGACAGGATCTCCAGGGAGTGGGAAAACTTTGGGAATCCATTATTAACATGGCCAACAAGTTGTTAATGCAAAAGCACAACAAATTAAAATTAATTGAAAATCACTCGTACTGCATTTGAACTGAAAATGAAGAGGATTGTGATTAAATTTCAAGAGAAATTAAATGTTTAAATGAAACAAACACACACAGTACTATTCGTGTGGTGAGCGTATGTCTGTGTGAGTGATTGAGAATGTGTGAATTTCAATTGAAATACGTTTTGGAAACGCATAAAATCGTGATTAACTCCCCGCAAGAGTCGACCGCAAGATGTGTCTCGAAAACCAATGACGAGAATGTGTGGAAAGAGAGGAAGAAAGAGATGGAGCGAGAATGAAAGAGAAGCGGACCACTAAGACTTGGTTGGGTGACAAACACACACACGCACAAACTCACACACATGTGCTTCACTTACACCCCACAAACGTCTGCCTGTCATAGATCGTCACTCTTCTTCTCTTTCTCCTTAATTTTCTTCTCCTCCTCCTCCTCATCATCGTTGTCGTCATCGGCCTCGACCACCGCACGCGTTGGTCGACCACAAAGGACTCTCGCACACACCCACACAGAGGCATTAACATTTTAATGACAATAACAACAACAACAATGGAAAGCACTACAAACACACTCACACACAGAAACTCATAATGAAACATAAACAAACGCATTGAATCATTTTATATCCCACACAAGAGGAAGAAAAGGAGGGGCAGGAGAGAGAAAAGGATGTGCCACAAAATAAATTGCTCTCCTTTTCATGTTCGCCATTTAGTAAGGAGCAGGATCCCGCCCATCGTCACGCCATCGTCACGCCCACCGTCGTCCTTCGCCCAGACGCGGTCGTCAACGGCTTCTTCGTAACTGTCTTCGTCGTCACCGTCTTCATTTCGCCTTTTATTTTTCTTCTCATGCGTTTGGAGAATTTTTATGATCGATTATGATGACATGGCGTCAAGGAAGAGGCGTGGCATTGTCCTTAGAGATAGAATAAGAGGGAGAAAAAGGGTTAGAAATAGAAGGCTCTTCAGACCAGGTTTTTCTGAGAAACAGTTTTTCATAGGAATATCCTTCTATAATTTTATATTGTTTAGTGACAAAAATGTTACCAAAATTTATCAACTACTAATGTCAAAATTCTCTAGAATTTTCCCATCCCTAAAACTTTCGATTTAGCTAAAATAAATACCACTCACACGCCCCCATAATTTGCCGCCCACTCACGTCGATCGTTAGCGAATCGCGTTGTAAATTTACAAAGAAAACAAATGAGAGGACATTCAAAACAGAAATCGAATAAGTAGATGTATCTAATTGACCATCAGGACGGTGGCGACAGACGTGAGAGAGGAAAAGAGAGAGGGAGGAGAGAGACAGAGGACAAGGGTGGGTGTCGAGGATGAAGAAGGATATTAAATTTGGCTCTCATTCAGTCTGCGAGTAATTAGCTAATTGCTATAATTAAGCGTTTAAGCTGATGCTGACATTTCAAATTACAACAACAACAATATAAGTTCGAAGGGTAACAACAACAATAACAATCAGTACAACAACAATAACAAGGACAAGGACCAAAACAGCAGCAATACATTTACATATTAAACAGCACAATTTAGCATCGAAATCAAGCATCGAAATTGCGGTTCCACTCGTCGCCACTCGAACACTTAGCGACAATCGTCTGACTGTCTATGTGAGTGTATGTGTGTGTGACTGAGTCTGAGTGGGTCTCTGTGAGAGTCTGAGTGGGTGTGTGTTCGAATGAGATGGTAGGTGTGTGAGTGAGAGGGTCTGAGGAACACCAGCTTATGCTGAGGATGCCCCGTTGGCGGGTTTCCGTTGAATACATGTGAACTGCGATGGTGTGCGAACCCCATCCATGTATGGGTATTAATAGGTATCTATCTGTGGGTGTTGTCTTGCGGTTGTATTTGCCTATGACTGTCTGAAAATCACAAACATAAGCAGACGCCTGTCAATAATCAGGATAATTACAATACAAGCAGAGACAGGCCGACTGAGACCTGGGGTGGTGTAAAAGAGATGGAGAGAAGGGTCAGAGAGGGAGAGGAGGACACATTTGGCATATTAGCTGGGGGTGAGGGGAGAGAGAGAGACAGATGGAAATGACAGCCAGTTAAACGCAGCGGAAAACGTGAATAAATTTGAGGTTTCACATTGAACGAAGGGAAGAGTTGAAGACAGAGAGGAAGAGAAGGAGAAGGTGTAGAGGTGAATGAGGGAGAGAGGGAAAAGGTGAAAGAAGAGAGAAGGAGAAAGAGGGAGAAGGCTATAATTAAGTACATTTGAAGTAACCGAAGCGAACCGAAGCCTGTGGATTGCGTTTTGAAAAGCCTTTGATGCCATTTGCTAATAAACAATATGTCAACATTTTGACACGGTTATATCTATCTATATACACACACACTCACACACATACTAGCACTTATCACACAGAGAGGAAAAAATAGACAGACAATTAGAGAGATCGACAGTCATCAAACAAACACAAACAAACACACAATCATAAGTTGACTGATTCGTGGTAGAATTTATTTTTCCTTTGCCTCCTTTGGGTCGCTGCAGGTGACATAGACCGAATGAGTGAAAAGAACGACAGACAGATGAAGATTGGGGGAGAGAGTGAGAGGGAGAGAAGTTGAGAGAGACGAAGACAGACACATTGAGAGATATACAGACAGATAGAGACATATTTATATACACACATTCGGCCACAAGTCACGACGCCAACGGTCGCCAATCAGTCATAATCAGCCATGTGGAGGAGGGGACAAAGGGAGAGAGATGGAGAAATAGGAAGAGAGAGATGGAGGAGAGACTTATCAAGGGAATATTGTGGAAGGAAGCCATCGGTGAACATGACCAGAGTTCGTAATCATCATAATTATGACGAGGACGACGACGATGAAGATGATGATAATTATTATGAATTATGGTAGACCCTTGCATATGTTAATTACAGACAGAGTGGCTTACAGCGACAAACCCACACATCCTCACACACAATCATCCATTCACACACACACACATACAATAGCTAACCCAATCTCGTGAACTAACACAATCACACGACACACGCATGGGGCAAACAAGCAAATTACAACCACGCGCAAAGGCATCGGACGTAATTCCTGCGAAGTTCACCTTTAGTTGACTGGGGAGCAGGAGGAAGAGAAGGAGCAAGCGGTGGAAGTGAAGGAAGATTGGCAGAAGGACAAAGCGAAGATAGTGGCAAAGGCAGAGATTAGCCGCAGCCTGAGTTGGTCGGGACCTTGTGGACATCGAGGTCTAATTGAAGTTCTCGCATTGGCTGGGTTGAGAAATATTGAAACCTCTTCCGATGATTCTCAATGGAATATCGAAGAGGTGGGATGGACCAGGATTATGATATGGAATTTATAATGATATATGGAAAAGCAAATAATAATTTTTTTGTTAACATTTAAATAGAAAATTTAAACATTTTCTACTATTTAAAGAATAAACAATTATGTGAAGTTGTAAAGGCAAAAGTATAGAATAAGAAAATTTTTAAATAAATAAAATATAAACAAAAAATAAAAATAAAACATTAAAAAAGTAGCTAAAATATGAAATAAAAACGTTCATCCAAAAAATTAAAAAAAAGAAGATGAAAATATAAAGAGTCCCATCACATGTGAGTAAAAAATCCGTAGCAAAATGGAAAAAAAATACTCAAACAGCTCGAGAAAATATATAAAAAAAATAAATATAAAAAGCATTAAGAAAAATAAATACTTGAGAATAATATCAGGAAGAATTATATTGAAGAAAGGAGATTGAAAATGAGTTAAAATACGTGAGAAAAGAATACAAAAGTGGAAATAAATAGAGAAGAGGAGAGAAAAGAGGAGAAAAGAAAAGAGGAGAAGAGATAAGAGGATGAGGGAAAAGAGAAGAAGAATGAATAGAGGATCAAGAATATCAAATGCTAAAACGACACAGATACGACAGGTGAACACATACACACAGTCATGTGTATATTGGAACGATTTAAATTCCCAGTTATTGCCAAAGAAACAAATTGTACTTTGAAAGGAACACTAACACATACACATAAAGACACACATACTCACTGGAACCAACTAAAGGCGCAGAAAAAGCAACCGAAGAACTTCTCTAACAAATATAAAGACAAACGGACAAACAGACAGAGAGAGACAGAAAGAAAGGCAGACAGACAAAGAAATTTAAATCGTTAGGAATGCTTGCAAAAATTCACAAACACACACGAACACCAGCACATTCACTCACACATACACTGAAGTTTTTCGACATTGAGACAAAGGATACAACTACAAAGAAACACACACTTGTTACACTCACACACAGGCATATAAAGAGAGAGGGAGAGAGAGAGAAGAAGCAACAATTCAAATTGTTGAGCCTTCGGATTCGCTTGAGAAATGGAAGGAGAAAGGGATTGAGAGGAAGGAGGGTGAACGAGGATGGAGAAAAAGTAGGGTTTAGAGAAGAGAGAGGTTACAAGAGAAGGAGAGGAGTGAGGATGGATACAGAACCGAATGGAATGGAAGCAAATGATTGCTAAGGATCCCATCTCCATCCCCAGGATATGGATAAGGATAGGGATAAGGATGCGAATATGTTGAATTCCACTTGCCGAATGGTAACAACAAAAACCTTTGCCATATCCTCCACACACACAGACACAGAGTATTTCATACCTATACAAACATATTCACGTGTGTTAAAGTTTGATTTGAAGAACATTCAACAACTCTTTAGCTCGCAATATCTCGAAGATTTCGAATCTAATTTGGTTTTTGTGCCAAGTTCTGGCTTTTATTCTTCTGTTCTTGTTCTTCGGTTTCTTCTTCTCGTAGTTGATATTGTTTCTTTGTTGTTGTTTATACTTTTATTATTGTTGTATTATTACCTTTTATTGTTGCTGTCCTTGGGCTTATTGTTCTGGAACTTGTTGTTATTGCTGATAAGGATTTTCCACCCGCTCCTTGGGTCATAGGTCGAAAGTTAAAGGTTGAGACGTGCGTGTGAGAGAG